>CAIGQQ010037999.1:2362076-2376774 GCA_903798035.1 Danio albolineatus | reverse complement strand
CGGGCACCCACAGTCCTGCTGCTTTTAAGAAAAAAAAATATATATATCCTTTAGTAAGCAGCAGCGGTCACTGCTTTCGTTTTAATTATTCTTTGAACAGATTATTAACAGGCCAAACAATAACCGTGTGCGCCACGGTATGTTTTTTTTTTACATGCTTTCCTTTGCTCACAGTTATTTTTGTTATTATAGTTTAATTATGTTTTTTTTTTTACAATAACATTGCTTTAAATATGAGATGAACTACCCATTTATGTGTACTGTGGTCTGGGACCTTTAGCCAAGACAGATTACTGTGCATCTTTTAGATACATGCCAATAAATATGTTTAAATGTCATTTTTTTCAAAAGAAAAGTAATGTTAAATTAAAAAGAGCATGTACACAGCCATATTTTGTTTGTTTGACACATTACAAATTTGTGGCAAAGAAATAATTATTTATTTTTGGTGTAGTCAGATATAAATTTAATAATTCCTTAATTTTGAGCCCTGAAAAGTCCTGTGAAAAATAAAAACTAATTGCACTGCAACACAACCCATTTGCTCATGCTCATTGAGCAAGCTCATCCGACACATAGAACAGTGAAATGAATGAGGCATGTGGACACAACACAAAATCAAGTCATTTTCGCATGTCAAAGTAAAATTTATGCATGTAAAATATATTTTCCCAACAACAAGTGTGGCTAGTGAAAATGCGAGTGGCTAGTAATGTTCAAAAAAGTTAATGTAAAGCCCTGTAAATATATATATTGTCCTTTCCCAAAAGGCGTTGTCTGCTTATGACAAGTTCAGTTAAGTGTATTTGCGTACCGCTTCAAAAATCAAAGCACTTTTCTAACTTTGATGATACAACATTAAAATTCAAGCGTTTTTAAGGATTTCCAGCACCTGTATAAATCCTGCAGGACGGCGACATCTTGACCAGGTGGATTGTGGGTCAGTGAAAACATCTCCGGGCTGATGGGTTACAGTCAGCATCTGGAGCCTGACAGATGAATCTAGAAGCCAGATCGAGGTTTAACAGATGCCTGGCCAACTGTAAGCATCTGGATCATGCTGGAAGATGAATAATTTGATGATTTGAGCTGAAGAAAACACACCAAATGTAGATTATATCATCTTGAGTTTAGATATGACGCTCTTAAAAACATGAATTTGCTGCTTGTTCCAACTACATATCTGAAACGAGCTGATGCAACGCAATTCTTGAGACCTTTTTTGAGACTACACAATTGTTTTATGTTCAATCCACTAGCGTTTGTAAAAGCAGTCAAGTCAACTTAATCGGTTTGTGTTGGGACGACATGAAGAACGCAATTGATTGGTCAGAAGATTTGATAAGAAACTGAAGCATGTGGTGATTAACGTTGATTAATTTAGGCGGAAGTGACAAAGTTTTGAAGCACACTAGATTATAGATATCCTTAAGAATAACATCTAAAATGCTATTATGTTCATTTAAGCACCTTTAACATTAATATTTATATTCTGCTAACCGATAGCTTTGTTATGATTAGCTCTGAATGACGAACAAAAGAAAGCCACACCCCCTACTCAATATTCCCTTTTAGTACATCAACATACTATATAAATATATATAAATAAAAAAAGTCCCAGCAATGTTGAGTTTATGCAGACGTTAAACTTTTCCATCAAAGTTCTCTAGAAGGTCATTCAAATATGTAGCAGAACGGATGAAAAACTCTAAGACTACATTAGAATATTTTGTATGGAGATAAGAATAAACTGGTGTCATCCGTGTAATGTATATCTGGACCATCATGTTTGCTGTGTCGGCAGATTGTGTGTTCAAACAGCTGACTCAGGATCAGCCGTGCTGGAAATATTTCTGATTATGGCAGGAAGATTTGACCCTGGATCAGTAATTCAGGTCAAGGAAAGAGGGTATGATGTTGAAGGACAACAACGCTGTTTGTTTGAAGGCAAAAAATAAATCACGCTGTCACTTTTGTGTAGCATGAACTATTAGTATCCCAGTTTACAGTGCTGGAAAAGAACTAAAGTAAAGGGTGTGAGAAGAAACATGATAAAACAGCTTGAGGAATACTGTTGCACATTGTCATTCATACACTTATAGTGGATATAAAAAGTTTACACACCCCTGTTAAAATGCAAGCTTTCTGTGTTGTAAAAAAAAAAAAAAAAAAAAAAAAAAAAATCATCGAAATTTGGTACCAAACGAAAATGATTTTTCGAGACGATTCGGTCAGTGCTTAAAAAGTATCGAAATCGATACGCAATCCCATTAAAAACTACTTCCAAAAATATTCAGCTTAGATATTAATGAGTAAACCAAATCATTTTAGAAGTTTTTCCACCTTTAATGTAAACTATAACCTGAGCACCATATATACAGTGAAGGATTGTGGTGACAGCATCATGCTTTGGGTTTGCTTTTCTTCAACTGGAGATGGGGCCTTAGTCCCAGCTTGTTCCGACCTCTGTTTTAAAGTGCAAAACTTGTAAGAGCACATTTTTTCATGCATTTTGGTCTTGTGTTCACATCCAACCATTTTAGAGGGGGGTTCATTCTGCAATCTAGGAGATTAAAGGAAAACGTTTTATTTTCTCCCCATGACCTCTTTTGCTGAATGACATTCCTGAAGACCATCTTGACCTCAAACCTCTGTTTACAGCTCTTACATTTCTGGCTAAGAAATGTATATCGCTGAAATTGTCTAATCCTCAAATCCCAACTGTTTCCATGTGGATTTCTCAGTTGTAAGTCTTTCTTCCTTTAGAAAAGCTAACGTATGACCTCAACCACAAACAGGACAAACTCAGGATACTTTGGGACCCTATCCAATCCTTCCTACACAAACTGTGAAAGGTTTATTTCTAACAGAGCTCTAGTTTCTTTTGTTTTGATTTTGATCCATTTATTTTTGTTAAACAAATACATTTGTGAATTTTGCTTAACTGGCAGCGCTTGGGGTTTGTTTGTTTGTACTACACTAAGCTAATTCATGCTTTTATGACTTCTAGGTTGGATTACTGTAATGCTCTGTTCGCTGGTTGCCCAGCATCCTCTATTAACAAACTTCAGCTAGTACAAAATGCAGCCGCCAGAGTTCTTACCAGGTCTAGAAAATATGATCATATCACCCCAATTTTATCCTCGTTACACTGGCTGCCTGTTAAGTTTCGTATTGAGTTTAAAATATTGCTTCTTACATATAGAGCTTTAAATAATCTAGCTCCTGTTTATCTAACCAACCTTCTGTCTCGCTACAATCCAACTCGCTCTTTAAGATCTCAAAACTCAGGGCTTCTGGTAGTACCCAGAATAGCAAAGTCAAGTAAAGGGGGTCGAGCCTTCTCATTTATGGCTCCTAAACTCTGGAATAGCCTTCCTGATAACGTCCGAGGCTCAGACACACTCTCACAGTTCAAAACTAGATTAAAGACCTGTCTTTTTAGTAAAGCACACACTCAATACATCACACAGCGGTATGATGCATGAATGTGCTCCACGCATCTCCTTTATATACACTATGAACAGCAGCTACGCTAATTATTCTCTTCATTCTCCACCCAGGGATACTCATTCCGAGGCCCCCAGAGACTATGCAGCGCCACGGATGTGTCCCAAGACCTCTGACGAGACGATCCCAAGGTTCCATAATCCTGGACCAGGCTGTATCCTGAGCAGCTGCTGTGGTGCATGGTGGAGTGGAGAGGATAAGACTTATTCCTGTGACCCTCCAAGGACAGACAAGTCTCGAGTTCTCCAGCCTCCGGCGCCTAGACTGCAGCTCTGCACAAGACGTGTGGCCATAGGAATAATGGTCGTGCCCAACTGAGCCTGGTTTCTCTTGAGTTTTTTTTAATTCTTCACTTTCGCCAATTGGAGAAGTTTGTTCCTCGCCGCTGTCGCCTCTGGCTTGCATGGTTCAGGACCTGTAGAGCTGCGCATCGATGGATTTCTCTTCAGTGTTTAAACTCTCAGTAGTGAATATTAAATATACACTTAACTGAACTAAACTCCAACACCAAAAACTGGACTGACACTGTTTCAATTTAATATAACCTTCTATGTGAAGCTGTTTGGCACAATCTACATTGTAAAAGCGCTATACAAATAAAGCTGAATTGAATTGAATATTTGAAAATCCTTAATTTAAAATATAGAAATAAATTTTTAAAAAGTTGTGAGCAACGCATTGTGGGATACTGTACTCATTATTATGCTGTGCTGCATACTTGGCATGTTGGCAAATGCAACATGTGTTTCCACGCTTGCACGCACACACACAGACACAACCTTCATCCGACAGTATGCTATTCTGAGCAAGCCCGGCTGGCTTTAGATAACAGCATGAATGTGAATAAATGTAAATGCACAAACTCACTTCGACACAGTTTTTATCAGTGAACAAAATAAAGGGTAAAAAAATGTTTCCTTCCATCCTGCAGTTCTGAACAAAAGCAATGATTCTTTAACTTTGAGTTACTTTTTCATACCTGCGTGAGGCTTGATCTCTTTCAGAACGTGCAGGGTATTTTTCTTTTTAAATAGAGGAGCTCTGCATTTAATGACACACTGTATAACCTCCACCTTCATTCACCCCCCTAAAAAATTAAATAAATAATAATAATACGAAAATAAATAATAATAAAAAAACCGCTAAAAAAGCACTGCTCTCAGGAGTTTTGTGCTCAAAGCACCCACTGACTGCCTGGAGCTCAGACCTGCGCATATGCTAGAGAGCATGACAGAGTGTGTGTCTGTATAGTGTGTGTCTGTATATCTGTATAGTGTGGACAAAGGGCTGTTCAGAAATGCTAGATGAAACATCAATGAGGATGTGGATCGTTTACGTTCTAAAATGCCATTTTAAGACGTATTGTTGTAAACGGGGCCTTAGTGTGTATTTTTCACGAGCAGGTTGCTGCTACTACAGAGCGGAGCAGAGGATCGCAATGCCGGCTCAACATAGAGTTGTCTATCGACCATATGCGATGGATGACAGCATCGTCTATCGACCCAACCCTAATACACACACAGACACAGAGACACAAACGCACGCACACTCTCACGCTCGCTCGCACGCACGCACACACACACCCCAATCAGACAACAGTTTCTGTCTTTAGATAACAGCATGAATGTGAATAAATGTAAATGCAAAAACTCACTTCGACACGTCGCTTCATTACGAAAACTGGAGATTTTATCAGTGAACAAAATAAGGGATAAAAAACGTTTTCCTTCCATCCTGCAGTTCTGAACAAAAGCAATGATTCTTCAACAGTCCAAGCAGACGCTCTCGATTTGGGTCAAAATGTCCGTCATGAAAGCACGCGGGCAAACAATTATAAAACATGCGCAACTCAAAAGCTACAAAAGGCGTGAAGGGAATGAAAGTTTGGACTGCGGCTGAACGAGCGTTAAACGACGGCGTACTGCTCATACAACAGCTCACGGATCCTGTAGTAATCGTCACAATGGCAGCCCTCCAGACAGATGCGGCCCGCTTCAGTCTGACACACAGAGAAAAACACAGAGAATCAGTGATGAAAGCACGTTTGATGATCTTACATGCAAACACTGGACAATCAGGAGGAGTATAAAGACACAATACAGTACAGCACAGCTGAAGTCAGAATTATTAGCCCCACTGTACATTTCTTCCCCCACAATTTCTGAAGATCTTTTCAACACATTTCTAAACATAATAGTTTTGATAACTCATTTCTAATAACTGATTTCTTTTCTCATGGTCATGATGACAAAGTGGCATAGTGGCTATCACGATCGCCTCACAGTAAGAAGGTTGCTGGTTCGAGCCTCGGTTGGGTTAGTTGGCATTTCTGTGTGGAGATTGCATGTTGAATCTAGATTGCACTACAGACAATTTAGCCCACCCAATTCACCTGTACCGCATGTCTTTGGACTTGTGGGGGAAACCCACGCGACCACAGGGAGAACATGCAAACTCGCACAGAAATGCCAACTGACCCAACTGAGGCTCGAACCAGCGCCCTTCTTGCTGTGAGACGAGAGCCACCGTGCCGGCCCAGGTCAGTATCCTCAGCCGTAATAAATGGAGAACTTTTAAGCAAATGTTACTGTAAAGAAAGTAATTAAATGCTATTTTTAAATGAAAAGTGAAGTTTTATTGAGAGAATTGAGTTTATTGTCATGGCAAAAACAGAACAAGTTTACCACATTTTATAAATACCACTTTTCTAGTTATAAAAATATTCTAACAATTAAAAGTCACCAACAGCAATAAATAATACACAAGGTAAAATACATAAATAATAATAACATTTAAGCGTGTTCATAAACAGCTGATTTGCCATAGTATTCACCAGTGCTCAACAGAAATGATTGGTAAGGATGTAACGATACGCGTATTCGTATTGAACCGTTCTGTACGAGGCTTTCGGTTCGGTACGCATTACAAACCGAGCGATTCAGACTAATACTTTTATATTTGAAAAAATAAAAGAGAATAAAGTGGGTAAAATATGCATTCAGTGCTCCTACGCTCGACAAGGCACGACGTGACAGGCAACGTGCTGACTACCCCGCCCACATCCAAAACACTTACTCCAGTCACGCACATGCTGAACTAGCTGGTTGCACAATGGCTAACGTTAATGCCATTACCAGACCAGAAATAAAGGATCCTCTCATAACCAACAGGTCTGGCGTTTGTTATGAGGGTGATGGCAAGAGAGTGGTGGAAAAAAGCAACGGTATGTCGCATCTGCTACACGACAGTAAGCTACACCAGCGGCAATGCTTGACTAATGTCAACTCGTTTACGCCGACATCACCCCAGTGTGTCAATAAGTAGAAGTAAATGGAAAATACTTCATACTATCCCTGCGGCATTCAAGCAGGCACTTCCTACAGATTCAAACAGGGCAAAACAAATCACTGAGGCGATCGGTACATTTATAGCCACGGACATGAGACCTTACTCGGTAGTAGAGAATTCGGGATTTAAGAAAATGCTAAAGGTAATCGAGCCCCGTCACATTATTCCTTTGCGAGCCCATTTCAGCCAGACAATAACTCCTGCTTCGTACAGAAAAACAAAAGCCTAAATAGAGAATGAGTTGACCGAAGCATCTGCTATTTCTTTATATTTGTTTAACTACTACAATATTACATTTCATTTTTATAAGGAGCTTTTTGGTTTTGTGTTATTTGCTGCTAAGAAGAAACCCCAGAAGATGGGTTAAGTATAGCTCAATTATAGTTAAAAGTAAAATAAAAAACAAGACCAAACTTTTATAAAAAAAGTTGAAAAATGTAAGAAATTCTCTGGCATTTTTAAAAAAAAGTTGATGTATCGAAAACATACCGAACCGTGATCCCGCTGTCTCGTATCGAACCGAACCGTGATTTTTGTGAACCGTTACACCCCTAGTGATTGGCTCTTCAAAGATTGCAAACACAGATACACGGAAACTGGATCATTTTAAAGCCATGAAGATCAGATGACTCAAGCAGATCACTTGTCTGTGTTTGAACTGATTCATGTTGTCAAGTACGGTGAACTGATGACAGTGAACATAACAGACAATCAGCTGTGTTTAAGAACGCCATCAACAGTGCCTTAAATGTTAACGGGAAACTGAGGTTTTTACATTTCAGAACCGAAAGTTTGTATGGTGACGAGTCTAATATAGTGAAAGAAGCACTTAACTTGAGTTTGATAAATGGCATCTAAAACGTGTTTGGGAAAGAAAACGTTAGCTAACTAGTGCCATTTCCCTTAAATTGCTTGAAAATTAGCTCCAATATCCCTTTTTATTTTCACTATTCATTCAGAACAGACCTTCGGGTCAGTCGGAAGGCGGTGAAAGTATAAATTTGTGCCACTTTCTCTTTGCTAATAAGATATACAGCCAGGTACACAACATTCCTGTGTGACTCAGTCGATACTTCTGGGTTTCTTCCCACCGCAGCCTCGATTTCGCTGTCTAAAACACATGAAATCCGTCTATTTAAGTACTGTCACTGAACAATCAAATGTAAAACAACATGGTCATCATTGTTTAAATAATTTTAAAACATAATATCTTCATCTTTTAATTATTAATAAATAATCAAATCCAGCGATGTGACTATTGCAGATATAAACATTGCGATATCCATCCTCAATTTATATATTGTTCAGCCCTAATGCCATTTTTCTATTATTTATACTTGTTTTTTATGAAATAAATCTACTTATCAGTGCATAGTTTTAGTCTTTAAGGTGATGTCCCAGATTTGACTGTTTCACACACAAATAAAGCATGCATGAACATTGTACAGCTCATAATGTGCACTAATGAGTAGGCCCACACGGAATCTGCACGTGCAGATTTCCGCAGATTTTTAGCCCAACATTAATTCTGTTTGTTTACTTGAGTAAATGTGTGTAAATGTATATTTATTCAGTTTTTTAATTAATTTCAGTAATAATATTGACTAATATGAAAATATTCATATGATTTATTTACAATACAGTTTGTAAAGTCATATTTTTGGTGTTTTAGTAGATATTTTATGAGAGTTGCTTGCTTTGTTTACCAAATAAAGTGAATCTAATTGGATTTGCATTGTAAACATTAAATAAATGTTAAAAAGGTATTACTCTTGATTTCATATATTAAGATTTTAGTTATGATACTCCCAAAATCATTTTGCATAAATCCGCAGATTTTGAACAAAATACTCAGCAGAAATATAAAAAAATATCCACAGATTCCGTCTGGCCCTACTCATGAGCCACCGATTAAATATGATGATGATGATATATTGAGGTGTAAATGTGACAGCACTCACCCTCCTGACGGCCACCAGATTGTTACACACCAGAACTCCACCAACGAACTCCGCCTGAATGCCTTCACGCAGCAGAACCTGCTTAAAGTCTGACAGCCGCGGCTCATTGATGAACACAGACTGATGACCCGGGACCTGCCCATGAACACAAACATCATCACACATTAACACTCCATACTACATTAGATGCAACTTTACTGTCACTGAGCAAAGTGAAGTAACACGCCAATGAAATACAGTCAGCAGCTAACCAGAAGTGCAAAGAGAATAAATAATACAAATGTATAAATAATATATACAGTTGAAGTCAGAATTATTAGCCCTCCTGTATATTTTCCCCCCAATTTCTGTTTAACAGAGATTTTTTTCAGCACATTTCTAAACATAATAGTGACAAAGATAAAATAAATCAGTGATTAGAAATGAGTTATTAAAACTATTCTGTTTAGAAATGTGAAAAAAATCTTCTCTTCTGTAAACAGAAATTGGGGAAAAAATAAACAGGAGGGTTTAGAGATGCGCGGTTGACGAAAAATAATATTTTAATTAAATTCGCGCGGGTGGCGGGCGGTTGTACCAAAAAATTGTACAGTACAGTGCGTTTCATTTAGGCTGTTTATTTATTTTTGTCCCTGTGCGTCGATCGGAGACGGAGTTCACTGCTGATATTCTGAGAGCTTTATAGGGTGCTTCTCCTTTCTTATTTGTGCATTCTCATTTCCTTTCCTTGCTTTCTTTGCTCGTGTCTTAGCTCCACCCCTCCATGATGCGAGGGAAGGACGCAAGGAAAAGAGACGAGGACAGAGGAATCAAATCAACTGAAAAGACACATCCTCGTATGGTTTAGCGTCACTTTAAAGCGTCGTCAATTAATGCTGGATTTGGCTTGCACGTTTGGATTAACTACATGTCTACATTAAAGTCATTCTCTATTCTCTAATAATCAATAAAGAAACATTCGTTTAATAATAAAAAGGAATAAGCCATTCAAATAAAGAGCCCAATCAGCATATGGCGGGCGGGTGCGGTCTTAAAAATTGGTCAAAAATGTTGGTGCGGATGGATGGCGGACGGATGATGAGTTTTGTGATGCGGTTGCGGATGAAATAAAAGCCCATCCGTGCATCTCTAGGAGGGTTAATGATTCAGACTTCAACTGGGTATAGATATTCTTTTACAGTTTTAGATGAGCCACACGAGTGCTAATGAAATAATCTCCCTTCACCTCATGTGCCGGCAGTGGCTCCAGTGTAGGAATGACGTCGCTCTCCTCTGAAATCTCCTTCTCATCTTCTCCAAACAGTGTCTTCATGGCCCTCTGGTTTGCGGCGGCGGCAGTGGTGGGCTCAGTGTTCAGCTCCTCAGTCACCTCCATCCCCTGCTCTCCTCCTTCCTCCGCCTCGTCCTTCGCCTCTCCCAGCTCCACGATCACACCAGTGTCCACTTTCTCCACACGCATGTCCAGAACGCCGTCGATCCAGGCCAGCTCTGTGTCTCGGGCCTTACAGAACTGCAGAGAGCTGACCAAAGAGTCCTTCAGTCGCACCTGCACAGACACAATCATCACAGTCAACTTTTTATACATTAGCTATAGGGGTGTGACGAGACGACAATATATTTATGCTTTTTTGGAAACACTTTGAACAATGCTTGAACAAAATTTAAGACCTTATAAAAATGTGACCTTTTAATACCTTTTAAGGGCCTTCATTTTCTCATAATTGATCAACTTTTAATACTTTTTAAGACCCATCAGACACCCTAACTGGGGAATCACTTTAATTGTTAATTAAACTTATAAATAAAATAAAAATCTGCCTAAAATATTTATCCTAACTAACGCCTCCAGATGACTGCAATTAAGAGGTATTGGCCTGACAAGACAATGGGATCAAAGCATGAAGCCCTACAAGCCAAATTGTCTATTTTTATAACAGTACCTTCGAAAATTTGTGTTTTATGCATGTTTATCTAGGTGAACGTCTAGGCACTCCCAAAAAAAAGGCCACATGGAGACTCCAGATGATCCTTTTTAACCATTGACACACCAAAGACTGTTATTTTTTGAATGCTCTTGAAATCCAGTCCACTGTCTATAGCAGTGCTTCTCAACTGGTTTGGCCAAGGGACCCACATTTTTACATGGTCATCAAGCCGCGACCCAAATTTTTAGGAACTATACTTTTCTACATTCATTCATTCATTTTCTTGTCGGCTCAGTCCCTTTATTAATCCAGGGTCGCCACAGCGGAATGAACCGCCAACTTATCCAGCATATTTTTTTTACGCAACGGATGCCCGGAACTATAATTTTAGAAATTATAATTAATTTGTTTGTTAACGTACACAAGTAATGACAGATAAATCATAAGAAAATGACAAAGACTTACAAATAAACAATATTTTATTGTTGCATTTAACAAAATGTATCAAATGATAGAAATATTACGAAGTAAAAACTACAAATACTGTAAACAGCGGTTAGGGTAAAGAAATGTTCAGTTCACAAACTAAACTGAACTGTTGTCGCGCGCATTTCAAAATAAAAGTTCGGTATAAGCAAAATAATTTTTTTTTTTTGACCACACTCCGCGACCCGCTAAAAATGTTTTACTTTTGGGTACTTTTTACCCACCAGTTGAGAAACACTGGTCTATAGGATGCTTTTTTTTTATTATTATATTTGTGCATATACATTAGATTCGTCAGTATCGAAGCCAAATCTGGAGCTAATCAAATAAAATAGTTACCTTTTTAACTTTTTAATAGTTACCTTTTAAAATAATTACCTTTTTAATCTTTTTTTGGTACTTTAGTAGTAAAAAAAATAATAATCACCAAGTCAGAATTTGCCAGGGGTATGAATAATTTCAGCTTGACTCTTATATATTATATTATACAAAGACTCTTATACAATTATATATAAATAATTGTATTAATATTTTTGACAGGTTTAGATTAGATACATTACCTGTAGGGGTGTGACGAGACGCTTACCCCACGAGACAAGACACGAGATTGGGTTCACGAGAACGAGACGAGATTTTTACACTATTTTTAATAAATCTTTAATGATAAATTATATAAATATTTGAGGAGAGGGAACCTGGACCTGTATTATTTCTTTACGTAGACAGATGAATATCTTAATGGAGGCATCAAATATCAGAACAAATATTTAGTACATTGCATATTTATTATACATTTACATATTATACATGTATTTAAACATTAGTTACCTCCCTTATATCTTAATGGTTTAAAACTAAGGCCCCGTTTACACTAATGCGTTTTCGTTTTAAAACGCATAAGTTTTGCTACGGTTACGCCATCCGTCCACACTACGCCGGAGTTTTTGAGCCCCAAAAACTGAGCGTTTTGGAAACGCTGGAGAGGCTGTTTTCATTCTAAAACGCTGCTGCTCCGTCTCAGTGTGGATGGGGGAAAGCGGAGACATCTGAAAATGGAGGCATGGCTGCTGAGATCCGCTACGTGATTGGGGCTTTTGGGTCATTGAGTAACCTTCCCTTATTCGTCAAGCGCGCATGACTATAACGCCACCGGCACACGGCAGACCAGCCTTCACTGTAAACACTGTATTTTCGATAGCCATGGATGTTTTATATTCATTTGTTACTTTAAGTAACAACTCAACCTCGTCGTCTGTCCTCAAAAAGACCTCTCTTACTTTCTTTGCCATCGCGTTCATCGTTCAACCAGCGTTTGTTGACTAACAATAACCAAATGATCATTTGGAAAAGACTTTTCTCCACGATGGACATCCAGCGTTCTCCAGTCTCCAGCGCCTAGACTGCAGCTCTGCACAAGACATTCAGCCATAGGAGAAATGGTCGTGCCCAACTGAGCCTGGTTTCTCTCTAGGATTTTTTAATTCTTCACTTTCGCCAATTGGTGAAGTTTTTTCCTCGCCGCTGTCGTCACTGGCTTGCATGGTTCGGGACTTGTGGAGCTGCGCATCGAAGGATTACTCTTCAGTGTTTGAACTCTCAGTAGTGAATATTAAACCACATTGAACTGATCTAAACTGATCTTCAACTCTAAAAACTGGACTGACACTGTTTCAATTTACTATAATCCATATGAAGCTGCTTTGACACAATCTACATTGTAAAAGCGCTAGAGAAATAAAGATGAATTGCATTGAATATTAACCTGGTAAATGTGGGTTTCGCTGGTTGCGTCCACCGTCTCCTGCAGTTTGGGAGTGTACACTTTGATGTCTTTCCCACTGAAGGCCTTGCAGGACTCGGCCAGGTCCTGACTGGCGTCTGGCGGCCCGTGAACGATGATTAGCTGCCGGGGCTTCATCTGGTTGATGATCTTCTTGATGGAGTCGCCATCGGAGCGCCCTTCATAGTCGATATACGTCACTCGAGCTCTAAGACACAAACACAGCAGTAAATGAAGCACATCTGTGGAGTTATAATGTAGGTGTGATCAAAATAAGAATAGTAATAATAATATGAGTGCTGCTGGGTAAAAATGAATCTCTTCAAAGCGATTCACATACAACTCAAATCAGATGCGGCGCCATGTGCACTGTTCGCTCGAGTCTCAGAAACTATCCATGCGCTCCACCAGCCGAAATCATGTCACGCGCACTCAAAGCGAACATCCGCAAGCTCCGTCATATTTGACGTCATATTTGCAGCGCGCACTCAAGCGAACTAGCGGACGCGTCGAGTATAAACCAGGCTTAAGACTTAAAATCACCCCAGAGTGGATGAAAACATCCCCAACAGCACGCGAATCTTTAAGCACCCGCAGAACTGAGTGTGTAGGAGTGATTAACAGGTATCTGACACTCACCTGATCTCCAGTGTCTGTGTGGTGCTGGTGCATTTGGTGGGCACGTCTGACAGGTCCTGCTCCATGGGCTCCTCTCCGTTAGTCAATCCAGACTCCAGCTTACTCTTCTCCTCTTCTGTGGCCTGCAGCTCCGGGACCAGGAAATCCTCAGGCCTGAGAGGTCAGAGGATCAGAGTTAATACACATGAATATGATAGTTAATAGAAGACAATAACACATTGAAAGATAAACAAAAACACAATACATATTGACCGCGATGAATAAAAATGACTACTTTAGTTTACTGAGTGAACAGGAGCAGAGACCTGTACCGCATAAATGCCATGGTATTCAGCTAACAATAAAAGACTATTCCATACTCCATCTACAAATGGATGGACAGACAGATGACAGAACGATGGAGAGTAAGATAGACAGACAGATAGATTGGGGGATAGAATGACAGATAGATGGATTAATGAATGGATGGATGGATGGATGGATGGATGAATGAATGAACAGACAGATAGACAAATGGATGGATAGATGGACAGATAGAATGGCAGATCGACAAACAGAATGACAAATAGATGGATAGAACAACAGATAGACGAATAGACAGACTGATTGACAATGACAGATACATGGACAGACAGACAGATAGACTTAAAGAGAACAACAGATAGATAGACGAATGGATGGAGAGACAGATGGATGGATAGACAGATAGAATGGCAGATAGATGGAAAGAACGACAGATGGATAGAACAACAGACAGACGTGTAGACAGACTGATAGAACAACAGATAGATGGACGGATGAATAGACAAACGAATGTACGGATAGATGGATAGACAGACAGACAGAAAGACAGATAGATGGATGGAAAGACGGATAGACCGAAGGATATAACAATGGATAGATGGATGGACAGACGGATACAGATAGATGAACGAATGGATGATGGATGGACAGGCCAACTGACATATTGATAGACAGACAGACAGACAGACAGACGGATGGAACAATAGAGCAACTGATGAACGGATGGATGGATGTAACAGAGCAAC
>CAIGQQ010037999.1:2344570-2361537 GCA_903798035.1 Danio albolineatus | reverse complement strand
AACAATGAAGCAACTGATGAACGGATGGATGGATGGAACAATGAAGCAACTGATGAACGGATGGATGGATGTAACAACAGAGCAACTGATGAATGGATGAATGGATGTAACAATGAAGCAACTTATGGACAGATGGACAGATAGAAGGATGGATGGACGGACGGACGGATGGATGGATAGACAGACAGATGTGCAATGTGTGAAATCTGTCTTTCATGGATGAATAAATCTTGTTGTTCACCTGATGATCTCTCCATACTCGTCCCACTTGATTCTCTCCTCGTGTGTAGGGAACATCGGGTAGGATTTCTTGGCCTGTTTGAAGAATCCGCCCTTCCTGCCGCCTTCGCCCTTCATCATCAGGTCGTGATGTTTGGTTTTCACCACCGCCGGCTGCTCCAGATCATCCTCCATATCGCTCTCATCGCTCGAGTCCAGGTCCACCCTGAACAACAGCAAACAACCATCACATAAAACCACTCATGCATATTTACAGCTGATCAAATAATAGTAATTATTAAACCACTATTAGCCAAGATGGTCTTACAGTGTGAAGTAAATTTAAAGTTTCTGACCCCTGCTACTCACATATTTCGTATTAGTGGATTACAGTTATTACTCAATACTTAAGTTATATCAGTAATTAATGGTTTTATTAATATTAAGAGAGTGAAGAGAGTAAAAAAAACATGACATTATAATAACAACATCAACTATCTAAATGACATTTTAGTCAGTATAAGAGAAGAGTGCAATATACATCACAATAACAGCATGCCCACCCTGAACAACAATAAACAACCATCATATAAAACCACTCATGCATATTTACAGCTGATCTAATAACAGCAATTATTAAACCACTATTAGGCAAGATGGTCTCACAGTGTGAAGGAAATATAAGTTCAAGACCTCTCCGACTAACATATTTTTACCATGTGACAATTTTTACTGATTACAGTTATTACTCAATACAGCCATTGTTAATATTAAGAGAGTAAATAGAGCAAAACACATTGCATTATAATACCATCAATCTTTCTAAATATAGTTTAATCAATATAAGACTGCAATATACTGCAATATAATAACTGTAAATGCAGCAAATAAAACAAGAATACAATTTGCATACATTTATGTATAAGGAAATTACTTATGTATAAACTATTATTATGTATAAGAAAATTAATTATGTTTACTGGGTTGTAAAGATTAATAATATTAATAACAACAACAACAACAACTTATTTAATTATTTGGCAGATACTTTTGTCCAAAGTAACATACAAATTATTTTGGGTAATTAAGATAAATAATGAAAAAAAAGACATTAGCAGTTTAATTAAACAGTTGATCAGTGGGATTTCTTTTAATATATAATAATAATAATAATAATAATAATAATAATGATTGTAAAATTTCAATATTTTAGTCGTTTAATGGTACGTTTAAGTTTAATGTAAACAGTATGATTTCTAATTTATATTAAAATGTATATAAATATCAATATTACTACTAATAATGATAATGAAGAAATACTTTAAAATCTTTTCAATATTTCTAGTAGTTTCATTTAAACAGTTATGCAGTATGACTTAATATATATTAATATAAATATCAACTTTACTATAAAGTAATACTTTTAAAAATGATTTCAATATTTTTAGTGGTTTAATTTAAACTGTTGTGCGTTATAATTTTTAATATATTAATATTAATGTAGAAAAAATTAAATATTGAAACTTTACAAAATAATTTCTTCACATCAATATCAAAAACAAAAATAATGAAACAATTTTAAAAGTATTTCTTTATTTGAATCATAGTAATATTGATATTTATATTGATATTAATACATATTAAATCATTAAATCTAACAATTTTTTAATTGATGATTTTTATTCACTCAATCATTTTCTTTTCGACTTAAGCACTGCTCACACTGTGAGATTTCAGCCATGCTTTTGTCATCTGAGAAATCCTAAGAGATTCCTGAGATTCCTGCCTTTTTTATCCTAGGATAAAATCTGTGGTATTTGATTGTCGGTTTGACATGTGCACAGACAGCCACTTAATGCCCGTTGCGATCAGATTTTTCCTCCGATAAAGTTCTGGAAGTCAAAAGATTTCAGACAATATACTGCAGTGTGACAGTGTGAATAATGATAATAATAAACTATATAACAAAGTATTATATTTTATTTTAAAATCAAAGTTCACTGGGGTCAAAAACAAGAAAAAGTAAACACAAAAATCACAAACTCGAGTCACTTTTAAATGTTTTTGGTTCTTAAATGAGCATAAATGTGAACAGCCTCAAGAATTTCTAACTTCGACTGAGTGTCTGCAAAACTGAATTAACATGAAGACAAAAACACAGTGCAGGGTTTGACACACCCTGCTGAACATCAGAGCTGTTTTAAAGTGCTTTTCCTCATCTTTAAGCAGCAGCAGAAGCAGATGTTCAATGTTTAACAACAGCTTGAAAAAGTGCTACGACTTTTTGACCTGATAACGCTTCAGTTCATCAAGTATTTATAGCTATAGATCTTTCTTCTTTTCACAGAGGATCTTTTCTTTGCCTATGCAGAGAATAAGCCAGACTGCACTTGATAAATGCTGTTAGAGAAAGTCTTGGGGGTCTGATCAGCGGTGCATTCTGGGTGAATCAAAGCCGATTTTTCATTCTGACAGTGTTTTAGTCGCGTTTTACACTTACTCTTTTGCCTGCTCCAGTTTTTTGGCAGCTTCTTTCTTCATCTTCTCTTTCTCCATGTACTCCTCTAGTTCTCGTCCCTCCAGTCGGCAACGCTTTCTTATCTTGTTTAGTCACAGAGAAGACAAAAAACAAAAACATAAGAGCTTGTAAATAATAAATTAAGATATCAAACACTTCACATTTCTACATTAACACAAAAACTTCATGAGAAATGCTGCTCGAAAGTCAAAGGTCAAACACTTTTGGAATCAAATTATTGATATTTAGAGATCTGAATGACATCAGTCAATTAACTATATACTGCCATCACAAGCAATATCAGTATATATACACTAGTCTCTGCAATGACTCAAATAACTTATTAATAAAGTCATCTGGAACGGCAAAGAGAGCGTTCTTGCAGGACTCCCAGAGTTCATAAAGATTCTTTGGATTCATGTTCAATGCGTCCTCCTTCATCTTATCCCAGACATGCTCAATGTTCATTTCTGGTGACTGGGCTGGTCAATCCTGGAGCACTTTGACCTTCTTTGCTTTCAGGAGCTTTGATGTGGAGGCTGAAGTATGATCACGAGGGCTATCCTGCTGGAGAATTTGCCCTCTCCTGTGGTTTCTAATGTAATGGGCAGCACAAATGTCTTGATACCTCAGGCTGTTGATGTTGCCATCCACTCTGCAGATCTCTCGCACGCCCCCATACTGAATGTAACCCCAAACCATGATTCTTCCTTTAACAAACTTGACTAATTTCTGTGAGAATCTTGGGTCCATGCGGGTTCCAGTAGGTCTTCTGCAGTATTTGTGATGATTGAGATGCAGTTCAACAGATGATTCACAGGAAAAATCTACCTTCTGCCCTTTTTCCAAATTATCAGCTAGAAGTTATGATTTGTTGCTCTTACAACTGGGACTGACGACAAGACTTTTGTCAGGTAGTGTATATTAAACAGACTATTGAAATATATATATTTACATTTTAGAGATGCTCCGATCAGCATTTTTGGCTGGTACTAGTACCAGTAACTTTGGTAAGTACTAGTATCTAATGAATATGTACTAGTATATATTTAATAAGTGCTAGTATCTAATAAATAAGTACTAGTATCAAATGAATAAGCACCAGTGTTAAATAAAATAACCTAGTGTCTAATGAATAAGCTCTAGTGTATTTTTATAAACCACTAGTATCTAAAGAAGAGGCACTATCTAATAAATAAGTACTACTAGTTAATGGAAAAGATACCAGTATCTAATAAATAAGCACAAGTAACATGAAAATAGATACTAGTATGGGCTGTAGATTAAATGTCAAAACGCCTCGCCATACATGCAGAGTAAACTGGAGAGTGTGTGCCACACACGGCAGGCCAGGGAAAGCTGCGTCTCTCATTGCTTCCTGCATGTTTTTGACGTTGTCTGTAAAAAATTGTGTGGATTTTTTCTCTTTCGATCCTCCGTGAATAAAACATGCCGCTAAATGCGTTCACCAAAGCCTCCACAGAACGTCACCCTGTGAAATCCTGACAGTGTAGCACAAAGTTGTGTCTTTCGAAGTTTAGGTCAATAAAGTGTGCTGTTAAGCTCAGCGGGGACATTGGACAGGCGTCTGCATTCCTCATATGACAGGTTGTTCGCGGAGGCAAACGAATTCCATAATTTTGAGAGCGATGTCTTTCCACCTCGTACTATCCCTGCTGTAGTGTTCACGCAGTTTAAATGCATCACTCACAGTCGGCTGGATGAGAGATTGGGATGTTGTTGGCTTGTATGGCGTGTTCCAAGATGCCTAATCATGTTAGTGGTGTTAAAAATGCCTTTGCTTGCTTCCACTTCGAGCGATTTCATCACGACATACATTACAAACGGCTAACTTTACATTATTGGACACTTTGAAAAAGTCGGGGGAACTCATGTTGCCACTGGTAAGATCTGCTCTGATGTTGTTTACGTGTGCGTCGTGCATGCACGTGTGAAAAGATCGTGCGAGTAATTTATGTCAAGTGATCGGCTTTTTTGATCGGCCCTTTTGGGGTTAGCCGATCGAGTTATTTTAGCCAATATCGGCCGATCGTGATCGGTGGCCGATCAATCGGAGCATCACTATTAAATTTATAGTTGAACAAAATTTGAGTACTATGTTACACAATAATGTGTGTAAATTGTATGTCATTTAATGTCACATGCTGGGATCCAAACGTAACTTGAAAGTATGATTGTACTCAAAGTTAACAATAAACATCCAATATAAATAGTGTATACACGCTACATGAACTTATGCTGATGTGCTTACCCACATAACTTTGCTCCATAACAGCTGTGGCTTTGTGTGACTGATAACCGAGAAGTTAACTCCTCAGAACTCGTTATCACCAAAATGTTACAACTGATACTTTCAGAGTATGCTCGTTTACAGGAACAATCATGGACGGGAGGGGAGAAGGCTCACTCTCTTGTGAGCTCTGTGTATGCGTAACTTTTTCTGTGCAGATTAGCCTGTTTTGCCTAACAACTGGCGATTGAACTAATCTGGATGGAGGATCTTTCTTACTGAAGCTTACTGGGCTGAAGAGAGATGACGATAAAAAGTGGGTTTGAGGAAGTGTGTGTGTGTGCCCAGCTGACACAGACAGCCTGTGCTGCTGTTCTCTGACACCCGGAGCTCTGCAATGCTTCATTGATCTAATTAATTAAATTGATAAACTTATTTAAAGCCTGTTTTGCTAAAGTTTTAACCTGGGAGGACTAGTAAAAGTCCAACAATCTACACAGTAAGTACATTGTAAGAAATTATTCATTTCAGTGTACGTATATATTAGTTAAGGCCACCTAATATAAAGTGGCACCCTATTTTAAATAACACAAGGTTAATTTTAAAGTATTGATAAAGAAATTCAATCAAAATATTGTCCTTTAAACAGATTTAAGCATTCATTTATTTATTCTTTCAAGCCTAAAACTAGATGAAAAAATATTTAAAGCTAAGCGCCGTCAGGAGCACTCAAAATCCATTGAATCAACTGTGGTGAAATAAAGGTACATATTTAAAGAGCCCCTATTATGGGTTTTTGAAAATGAGCTTACATGCAGTGTGTAACACAGCTCTAAGTGAAGTGAAATGTCCAGCTGAGGCCTAAATCTGAAAGTGCACAGTGTTTAAAACTATTGATTCATCTATAAAAGAGTCGACTCGTAGTTCCTCAAGCGAATCACTGTGCTTTCGAGTCTTTAGCCGTTTCGGCATGACGTAAACACGAAACATAAGCCCCGCCCATTTGTGCATGCACAGCCCTGGGAGAATTTGAAACCCCCAACCCCGCCCACAAACAACAGCGGCGAGCAAAGGTTTGTATTTGATTGTGCAGGTAAAAACCTTTTGGATAGGGTTTGGACTGGAGTCAGCTACATCTGGCAACACAGAGAAGAGCACTGTGCTCAGCTGGATATTGGAAGTGTGCAGATGAACCAGAGATGAGACTGTGAAGAGTCAGTGGTTGAGGTTTATCGCTGTATAAATGCCTCAGTATTATAGCCCAGCCTTGTGCTGTGTTCCCTCAGAGGAGTGCTTCTGAAATCTACACGCTTACAACAGAGGATTCGTCGACCGTTTGTTAAAGGAAGGATCAGAAAGATGTATGAAGGGGCGGACTGGCCATAGGGAGCACCGGGACATTTCTCGGTGGCATGACGTGGCCTGCTATCCAACAAGTGAGTAAGTGTGATTAAAATGGTCGCCTCATTGTTTTCTCTAGCTTGTAAATGATGCATTTAATTGTGTTTTGTAACTTGTAACCGCTTGTAGTGTATCTGGTTAACTTGTATTCTCATATCGCGTCTAAAAGCACGTTGTAAACGCGACGCGTGCCGCTTTGTTCACGGATTAAAATGCGTTTGTGAGCTCGTGTTCCTCTGCTGTTTGTCGTTGCTATGGCTACATCAGCTCTCCTACACACGTGCGGCGGTCCTGTTTCATAATGGTTCAGCTTTTGCCGCTGTGTGCACTAATACTGAATGTGTGTCACTGTTTTTACTCATGTTTAAGAATAGAGCTGGGAATATGCTGGGAGACCGGGGGGTTAGTTTCGGGGGTGAGGTGTCTGAAATACGGGCGACTCCCATAAAAAACAAGTGTTTGCAGATATCCCCACGCACACACTATGACTACTTCAATATTGATAAGCCGTGGTGGGCATTCTCTCACGCTGAATTATGTCAACCAATCGCAACAGACTGGGTCATCAGTCTAATCAGCGCAGTTTAGCATTGCGCTAAGGAGGGGTTTTGGAACAAATGAATCACTGAACGATTCATATAGGAGTCGCTGGGATAATGAGGTAAAAATAAATGCATATTATAAGACAATGAAAGTGTTTTTTGACCATGCATGCATATTAGCCTGCTGTTGGAGACCCCCAAAACCAAAATATGACCCTTTTTAATGTATAATAGGGGCTCTTTAAAGACATCAGTAGGGCCCTCCCCTGTAAGCCGGTGCATTAATATGCCCCTGACTGGTCCTCACCTCCAACTCTATCCTCTTCTCCCCGGGGTTATCTATGAGGTATCGGGCCAGTGTTCCTGGTGTGGTCCTGTAGGTGAGGATGACGGAGTTTTTGGCGTCCTGGCACCATTGTATGAAGAGCTCCCGAGAGAAGCCAGACTCCAGATCCGGCTGACTGCACAGAACCACCTTCGGGCTGGGGACTCGGGCCAGATCTGACAGGCCATGGCAGAGTGACAGGTGCCGGAACTGGAAAGGGTTGTTCCTCTTGTCCTCAAAGCAACGCATCAGCTTATCACTCATCCACTCGACCTGTGAGAGAAGAAAGAGAGACAATGACAAATTAAGGACCCACTGTGTATGTAGCAGCCCATTATTTATATACATATGTATACATATATATATGATCTACAGTAATAATCAAATCCTGTTTATAGAAAGGTTAGTAATGAACATTTATACACCAGTATTATGTGTATAAAGCGTCTGTTTTGTGAGAAGAGCCTCTCATATGATACGTGAATAGCTTTACAGCTGTCGTACACCACACCCACCATTGGTACCCTTTTGGCAGTGGAAACACAAGCCTAAAGGTGACCCGTACTGTACCACTCAGTGAAAATGGGTCATCATTAAATCAAAAAACACATACACACAAATAGACAGAATATAGACAGCACCTGAGACTTTGAGAACTCCACTACATTGTAGCTGACGTTGTTGAGCAGAGCGAGTGAATAAACGCCCAGTCCTGCATCTTTGGTCCTCCAGATCTGATCCAGGAGCTGAGCCAGTTCCAGCACACGTCCCGCAGTATCCACTGCGATCAGCACGTTCCCATCGCCCCGCAGAGTCTCCATCACATTGGCTGGAAGAGAACGAGGAAGGTCACACTCACTACAAACATGCATTAGGGGGTTTCATTTCCTTTGTAATCGATTGTTTATTTGAAAAAGTAAACATATACAGAACATCTCGGACATTCAAAGGGAATGTCTATGCACTGGTATATCAATGCATACATAGACACACACATTAAAACATGTATATGATAAATATTAACATAAACCATGCTTTATAAAACAAATAATAAAAACATCGGGAAAATTATCACTGACACAGAAGATATGATACGTGTTGGACATTTGTCGTTTATTATTATTACCTCATTATCATCAGGGCTTGACATTAACTTTGACCACTAGCCACAGTGGCTACTAGTTTTCCAATATCACAAGCCATCGCCATTTTCACTAGCCATAATTTTGTTTTTGGTAAAATATATTATACCAAATATATTTGTTACTGATAAATATTTGACTTTGGCATGCTAAAATGACTTGATTAAGAAGTTTCACCCACATGACTCCTTATTCATAGTGTTGCATTGCAATGAGTTTTCATTCCACTTGACTTTTCAGGGGTTAACACGAAGGATTTATCCATTTTTTTTTCTCTAGCCACACCAAAAATACATAAATAAATAAATAAATATTTCTTAGACAATAAATTTAAATAATGTGTCAAAACAAGATAAAAACTAGCTGTATACATGCACACTTTTCTTTAAAAAAAGCAGGTGAAAAACCGTGTGATAATGAAAGGACGATGACCTGCACTGTTAATGTTAAGCACATCAATAATCTGTTCAAAGAATGGTTAAAGCGAAAGCAACCGCTGTTGCTTGCAAAAAGACTTGAGCTCTTGAAAGCAGCAGGACTGTGGGTGCGCGAGCGTCGTTTTTAGTCGAGGCTATTTCAAAGAGAACCGATTGCACCAGTTACGTCTTTTTGTGCAAAGCATCAAAAACGCAAGCAAACGCTTCTGAACACTCGCATCACATCAACCTGTGCATGCGACCCTGAATCTCTAACGCTGGCCCCGGGCCATTGGTTTATTCTTTTTGTAGAAGTCTGATTTAAGAAAGCTACCCTTTAAAAGTGATTTTCAACCAGCTAGTGTGAGTGTTTGTCTAACCCGCCACAGCTGAACCCACATATACCCTCATTTAGCTGGTGTTAGTGTCAAGCCCTGATTATCTTTACTACTACTTTTATTATTATTGATATCTCTGTTGCCGTCATCACAAAATATTACTTTAATCATCAACTTTAGTATCATTATTATCATTATATACGCTAAATACCATTTAAATACTTCCAATATAATCCTGACTGTCATTGCGGTTTATACATTCATTTATTTTCTTTTCGGCTTAGTCCCTTTATTAATCCGGGGTCGCCACAGTGGAATGAACCACCAACTTTTCCAGCATTTGTTTTACGCAGCGGATGCCCTTCCAGCCACAATCCATCTCTGGGAAACATCCATACACACTCATTCACACACATACACTACGGACAATTTAGCTTACCCAATTCACCTGTACCGCATATCTTTGGACTGTCGGGGAAACCGGAGCACCCGAAGCAAAAGCTTTAAAAAGCTTTCTTTGATCTAATGATTATTCATAAGAATGATCTTAGTTTAGTTTGAACTTACTGAGCAGCTGCTCGTCCCGTTGTTTCCTGCGAGGCTGAACATACGAGGCGTTGAAGGAGTCTGTGATGAAGAGAGACGGTCTGCTGAGAGTCTCCAGCGAGCAGCCGTTCAGATGACTGAGAGATAACAGAAAACATCACATATTTAAGATCCTTTAATTTGATCAATGATAAATATTCTGAATAACCCTCAAAAGACACCTTTAAATTTTTATTTAGAGAAATTAATAAAAGGTTTGACATTGGACAGCACATGGCAAAGAAGAAGAAGAAAAATAAATAAATAAATAAATAAATAAATAAAAAAGAAAATCAAGAAAAGAAAAGAAAAACAATTCCAAGCCCCAACACTATAAATCCAACATTATAGGATCCAATGTTGATTTGAATTACAACAGATTTGTAGACTCACATCTCCCTCTTGTGGTTGAAATCCACACCATAGATGATCTCCTCCTCTCCATCCTTCACTATTTTCCAGATGGTGCCGCCAATCATGTGACCCGCAGGAAGAGGTGTGATGGACAGACCATGACCTTTCCCTGTTCACCAATAAACCATCATTAATATCAAGCTCCAAAAAGATCACATCATCACTATTTTAGAGAATAAAAGTCTTCAACATTTGTGTGGTTTTTTTATTAAGATAACTCCTCTTACCTTTCAGGTTGACGATCTGTGAGTATTTCAGTTGCTGGATTTTGTCAAAAGCTGAATCGACGTCGTCCAGGGTGAAGAGAGTGAAATCTTCTGTGTTGTGTCGAGACTAAGAGATCAAACAAGATGGAGCACGGGTTAATATTTCATTACTGAACTTTTCATCGCAGCAGTGTTGCTCTGTCTCATTCTGGTAGAGAATCTGTTTGAATGAGGGTTCAACCGCAGTTCACGTTTATGATTCATCTCAGAAGGGTAACATTTAATATTTTATAAAAAGGATTACATAATATACTATTAATTTAACTAACTATTAATAGTACACACGCATACATGCATACATACAAACATACCTACCATACATATACATACTTGAAGTGATTTTGTTTGTACAATGACTTGCCCAATTACCATAACTCATCTAATTAACCTAGTTAAGTCTTTAAATGTCACTTTAAGCTGAATACTAAAAATATCTAGTCAAATATTATGTGCTGTCAGCATGGCAAAGATAAAAGAAATCAGTTATTAGAGACGAGTTACTAAGGGTACTTTCACATCTGTGGTTCGGTTCATTTGGTCCAGATCAAGGGCAACAAATAATACATTTGTTGTCATCACTCTAATATTAATTTAAATCAATTTAATTTAATATATTGACATTTCAGAGGGGTGCAATTTACGGCAGCGTGCGTTTCTTGGCACAACACCGCTTCATCTGTTATTTCTCTCTATAAGTTAAGTCTACAATGCATAATTCTAGCCAACGTTTTTTAAATAGATTGATTAAGAAATGAATGAATAAAAAGCATATGTATACATTTATGTCTGGTTTTTTACACATTAATTAAAATATGTGGCTAAGAAACAGCTATTAACTACTTTTTTTGGTGGGGCCAGTGAAAATTTTGGCAGGGCAAGTAAAAATCTGAACCACTGGCCCGATCGGGCCAGTAGAAAAAATCCTTAGCGTTGAACCCTGCCATGTGAGAGTTGCAGAGAGCTAGCTGCCGGCTAATTTAATTTAAGTAAATGTAAATAAATTTGTTTTTTTAAAATGTAAATACTGTAACTTGACGGAGAGAGGACTATGCAGAAGACATCGGCAAACAAATCAAGGCAAAGACTAGCGTAATTTTGTTCTTAATTAGATTTAGTTTTTACTGTAATAAGTTCATAACAAAATGTAAAACAAAAAAAGACAGTATTAGTTAAAATAATGTTTTTAGTCATTTTTAAACATTAAGTAAATTAGGAAATTACCCATGGTGAATTACCCCACCTATATTTGCCTTCGGCCCACTTGCCTCAATCAAGTTTGGTCTTTGGCCCTTCATAAAAAAAAGTTTGGGCACCCCTGCTTTAGACAGTCTATACATTTCCATACATTCCACACAAACCATACATTGAAGAGCATCTGCGGCTGGAAAACAATGTTTTAATTTATTGCAAACGGCGAAGGAGCATCGCAAGTCACTTCACGAGGCGGTGTGAATTAATTTAGCTAAACTCATGGTCATTGTCCTCTACTGTAAATATTACCAACGATCCATCAGGTAATGTTTTTCCCTCTCTCTCTCTCTCTCTCTCTCTCTCTCTGTTTAAACTATTGGTAAAGCGCTGTCAACAAATATTTTTCCTCCAAACCCCATAAGTTGGGACAGCGCATCGGACTACGGCAGCTGAATTAGTCCAAAAAATGCGCAGTACTTTTTGTGGTTGGGTCTGTTTTAGTTCGGATCATGTTCTCACCACACACTAAAAGCTCCAGGGTTAGATTGAAGGCGCACCGAGCCCACCTCTCCAAGGAGGTCTCTGTACGCTTTTTTGGTCCGCTTTTGGTGTGTGATTGCTACATTCACCCCTGCCCAAACGAACCGCACCAAGAGGGAAAACGAACTCTAGTGCGATTCAACCCAACTAAATAAGGCAGTTTTGAAAGCACCATAAAACTAAATCTCCTTTCCATAAAAACAGGTGGAAAATAGCAATCCTGCTACAACCATGCATCTTTTCCCCTTGAGGTCAATGTCTTTTTTTGTGCATTGTACCTGTTAAATAAATAGATAAATTCAATTCAAACATGAATTGGAGAAAAAATACCGTAAAACGAAATGCTATTGGCAGTTTTATTTAAAAGGTGAGGAGCTACTCTATGTCCCACCCAATTTCAACAGTATATCATTTTCAGGATATGAGATTACTCTTATTGTGATATGAGATATTTGTGATATCGTCCAGCTCTAATCATAATCAATGCTTTATATTTATCTTTCCAGCTTACCTGATAGAGATCATACATGAACATCTGGCCCATCTTGTAGACTGGGATGGTGGCATAGATGGTACAGTTGAGGCCCAGTTTGCCCACAGCATACGGTAAAGCACCCAAATGCACATGATCAGGGTGAGAGAGCAGCACTGCGTCCACCTGATGGACATACCTGACCCACACAGGACAGAAAATACACATCACATGAAGGAAATGACAAAAATAACACTATATCATTGTGAATCCCTTATATACAGTAGACATATGCTGATATTCAATAATTCATTAAATTGTAATAATGAACATGCACAATACTGATATTGTGCGCACTTCAAAATTATTTATTATTTATTGTTATTATTCTTTTTATTATTATTACATTACAAAAATATTTATTATTTAAAGGTCCTATGATGTGCTTCAAAATGTGCATTTTAATTCGTTCTTCTGACGTAATCTCAACTGAAACGAAGACAGGGCGGGACATAGAGTAGCTCCTCCTCTTTTAAATAAAACTGCCAATAGCATTGTTTTAATCACAGCTATGCCAGTGAGGGTGGTTGAGCTCAAGCCCATCAAATGAAAAGCAAATGAGAAGCATCTTGAAGGGGGCGGGGCATGTCAGACACTAGAGAGCATTGATTGGTCAGAAGATTTGATGAGAAACTGAAGCATGAGGCGACGTGAAAAAAAAAAATTCGGAAGAGACAAACTGCAAACTTTGGATGTTTATTTAAGGTTTAGATCTTGTAAATGCAAATTTTGTCACTGTTTTGGAGCGCACTAGCTAATAGAAACTAACATACTTATACTAACATCAACAGGGCCGTGCAGAGACCTTTTAAGGGGCAGGGGCTCAAATGGAAAAAAGGGCACTTTTTATTAAATGACAATAATAATTGTACTTTAATAAATAAAATATATTAAAATGTTAAATGTTAAAATGTTTCACCTTAAATTCACCATGCACCCTTAAAATGACATTTCTTTCAAAACTGAAAATTCTATCATTTAATCATCTTGTACTTGTTCCAAACCTATTTGACTTTTTTCTTCCGTTGAACAAAATAATATTTTGAAGAGAGCAGGAAACCTGTAACCATTGACTTTCATGGTATTTGTTTTTCCTACTCTGGAAATCAGTGAGTTCAGGTTTATAGCTTTCTTTAGTTTAGAACATCTGCTTTAATTCTTTAGTGTTCAACAAAATAAAGAAACAAAGATTTGGAACCATGAGGGTGAGTAAATGTTCATTTATGGGTGAACTATCCGTCTTTAATCTATTATTTTTGTTTGAGTTTTTTTTTTTCTGTTGAACAAAATAATAAAATATTGTGAAGAATGTAGGACACACTGATAGCCACTGACTTCCATAGCTAGCCTATATGTACATGTTTTTTATAGCTTCGATTAACATGATACATTCTGAATAAAGTACTGCAAAAACGAGAGGGGAATATTTTCACTATCCAGCTGTCATTTCTCTATTTCATTAGCCTCAGCTAATAGCCTGTGTGCCTGTGATATTGCCCGGGCTAAACTTTAGCTAACTTATTACATGGAGGATGTTAGCAAGACAAAATAGTCTATTTGCTTTTGAACTTTTGGATAAATAGCTGACGTTGAATTTGAGCCTCAGGTAGTCTTTTGTTAACCGTTACTCACCTCCATACACTATAAATGAATGACGGATGAATTTACATCGGCAGTTCTGTCGATCATAGCGTTGCTGCCGGTCAGCTAGTAACACCTGTTTTATGCACACTCCGTTTGCTATGAGTGTATGGGCCAGACTGTAAGCTATGGCCGAGATGCAGTCCGTGTGTAGTGCGAATGCAGGCGATGAGAGACGTTACTCCACTGACCCCTTACTTTTGAGGGCAGAGCAACAATGTAAATAGCATCCTCATTAGGGTGTTCGCCTCACAAGTGGTTTCACTTTCCAAAACGTCGGTTCGAGGCTCGCCTGGAGCGCGTAGACTAAAACCAAGATACACTTTAAAATTTAGTTGTTGTTTTTTTTTATTATTTGACAGGGAAAGTTGTCCTTAAATAGAACACGCATTAATTTACCCACATATATTGCATTATTATTTGTATTTAAAAAATGATTATTATCCCCAGGAAAAAGGGCACTTTCTCTTCAGGAGAAAAAAAGGCAGGGGCTCAAGCACCCAAAGCCCAAATGGTGTCCGTAACCCTCAAAGTTGTTTAGAATAAAATTTTAAGGGACGCTGTGACACAACACGCACCTATGTGTGGCTTTCATGTACACCTTGATGTTTCTTATGTCCTTGTCGCAGCACCAGTCGCACCGAAATTCATACGATGATTCGGTCCGGTCTATACCGGTTACATAGGTACAGAGTTTCGGAACCCAACTCAAGTTAATTTAATTAAAGTCAAGGTAATGACAACTACAAGCACATTTATTAATCTTAGGTGACGCTAATATCTTCATTAAAGCCTAATTTTAATGCATTAAAATCAAAAGTCGTAATCACCATATAAAATGCAGTTAAAAACTAATAAAATCCAGTTGTTTTTTTTGAAAGTTACTTCAACATAACTTTAATGTGGCTTTTTTATACTGTTGATTTGAATGCATCAACTAACATTTACCAATGAGACTTTATTGTAAAGTGTTTTCTATTGTACTTTTGCAATTTAATTTGGTTACAATGTATTTAACCTAGACAAAAATAGTATTAAGTATTGTGGGTTATTATACCTATTAAATTAATCCCTTTTGCAGCTTAGGTCAATTATTGTGATAATACCATATATCATCATAAAGGCTTTAGCAATTGATCGCAACAATTAAATTTGACACTATTATAAGCAAAAACCATTACAATAAAAGCAATATACTAATTGTTTTTGGGTTATTATACCTGTTAAACTAATATCTTTTGCTGCTTAGTTTAATATCGTGATAATATTGTATACCAACAAGAAAATCTGATACTGTCATAAAACTGAAGCAGTTTCAATTTACTAGCAACTAGCTTTTTTACTAGTCAATTTACTAATCTATATGTTAAGCTGCTTTGACGCATTCTACATTATAAACGCGATATAGAAATAAGGATGAATTGAATAATTGAAGCATAAACTCATACCTCTTGAGGGAATCTATGATGTCCATGGAGAAAGTTTCATCCCAGCCGCAGTCAAGCAGAAAGCGAAACTCATCCACCTGTAGCAGGTAACACAGAGCCGATTCCTCCTGGACTCCGGATAGAGCCGTCAGCTTGATGATGGACGTCATTCTGCTGTGTGAATGAAAGATGAACATCAGAGATAATCACAAAATTGCCAACAGAAACATAGCACATATAGACTTGATTTTGATTTGAAATCAGAACGAAATCAAAAGAATATAGTAATATATATGATAAACATATATAATAAATATGTATATGATAAATACTTTTAATTAATATATGATAAATATTTTTAAGATAAATATAATACAAATATGCAAACACATCCAGTAGACTAGTGATTTTATTTTAAAACAACTTCAGGAAAGCTTGAACTGATCTCTGAACTGTATTAATCAACTATTTTAAGTCCTCGATGCGACTTTTATTTTTTATTTCTTTTATTTAAATAAAATCTACTGGCTGGCAAAAAAAAAAAAAGCAGAAGCATAAATAAAGCAACCACTGAACATTAAACAAAATACCAGTAAAATATTAAAACAGTGGTGGGCAACAAGCATGTTAAATGGTTTAACCTGCGGAAATAATCTATAATTTATTGGCTAAATACATACATACAAAAACATAACCTATCAGGGGTTGCCACAGCAGAATGATCCGCCAATTACTATAGCATATTTTTTATAATAAACTAAGTTATTATTTAATCTCACGGCTAAAGTTGAAAACAGCTTTAATCGGCCGATATCGCTATGGCTGCCGATATATTGTGCATCCCTATTTAAAACAGTACGTGCTGTATTATGCATATTACATGAAATTCAATGAAAATGAAAAATCAGTGGTAGCCACAGCAGATTGAACCGCCGATTACTCTGACATATTTTCTATAACAGGGATGTCCAAGCTTGGTCTTGGAGGGCCAGTGCCCTGCAAAGTGGGCTAGCTAATGTTAAAAATAGCTTTTATCGACCGATATTGATATGGTTGCCGATATATCATGCATCCCTACTTAAACAGTACTTTCTGAATTTTTATTTTATTCCGCATATATACACATATATACACACACACACACACACACACACACACATATACATATATACATATATATATATATATATATATATATATATATATATATATATATATA
>CAIGQQ010037999.1:2322874-2340874 GCA_903798035.1 Danio albolineatus | reverse complement strand
ATCTATCTATCTATCTATCTATCTATCTATCTATCTATCTATCTATCCATTTTCTGTCTATCTATCTATCTATCTATCTATCTATCTATCTATCTATCTATCTATCTCTTTCCATTACACTGAAGATTCATACACGTTATGATTATCCCAGAATTTACAGGTGCACCAAAAAAGCATATTTTTTTCCCCCTGTAGTGTTTTATCTATGATAACGAGAAGAAACACTAGTAAAATAAAATGATTTGACTGTTTTCTCCCTCATCAGGCATCATGGTGAAGTTTGCAGCGTTTGTTCGTGAGCACTGGGTCAACATTCTGGTGCCCATGGGTTTCGTCATCGGCGTTTATCTGGACCGGTGGAATGACCAGAAACTCACAGCGTTCAGGAACAAGAGCGCTTTATACAGCAGGTCATTTGAGCTCTTATCAACTCAGAGTGTGTGTTATTTTGTAAGTGAATGTGTTCTGAGTGTGTAACTGTGATTTCAGGGAACTGAAGCCCGGTGAGGAGTACACCTGGAAGTGAGGCGCCGCCACTGATATTTATCGCATCTGATTCCCACCATGTGTATATTGTCTGTCCAGCGACCGTGTCTCTGATTGCAAACATGCTACAATAAATTGTCAGTTCAGTTCTGTAATGCCTCGTGGTTTTGATTTTTCAGAGCTTAAGGACTAGAGCTGTGCAATTAATCGCAATAAAATCATGATTTAAGCACATGCAATTTTTAAATCGCGTAAAGCTGCAATTTTATCTATTAATTTATTTAGATTTTTGTTCATGTTCTTGTGCGCATGATTTTAATATGTTAACCAATCAGAGCTGACGCAGCACATCAGGCAATTACAGCTAAGCTGAGCGGGAGAAAGATGTTAAGCAATCAGAGCTCACTCCGCGCACGCAGTTGAGCGGGAGAACCGAATAGGTGGTTTTGATTTACGTTAGTTTTTATTTATTGTTCTGACTGGAAATGAGGTTAGTTCATCTTTATTTCTTCATGTTGTCTGTTTTTAAGACTATTTATTACAGTTTTGTTGATCATCAGTGAGTGCTGCTGTGTACAGTATGTGTTTAACTAGAGCTGAGGTTACTTCATCTTCATTTATTTGATGTTGTCTGTTTTAAAGACAATTTTACTACAGTTTTAGTTATTAAACTTAATACTATGTTATTTCATTGTGAAATGTTTTGTTATACACTTAATTTGCACTGAATACATGTAGAATGTGTGTATGTAGCTTGTTTGAAAAAGCAAAATATATATATGGTGTACACCAGTGTTTCTCAACTGGTGGGTCGCAGGAACATTTTCAGTGGGTTGCGGAGTGTGTGGTCAAAAAAAACAACAAAAGTTTAATTTTTAACTTGTTTTGAGTATACCGGACTTTTATTTTGAATTGCGCACGCGACAACAGATCCCGTTGGAATCGACGTGGAAAGCGTCATGTTGCCGAGCAACATAGAGAGTCAGCTAGTGGAGCTTTCATGTGATAAGACGCTGAAAAGGAAATTCAGTGAAGTAAGCCTCTCCCAGTTTTCGCGATCAAACCCATCCCATTCAGAACTACGTATTTGTATGAAAGTGGCTTCTCTTCCTTGGTGCAGCTTGAGTCAAAGCAAAGGAACAGGTTGTACATAGAGCACGATCTTTGGGTAGCACTGTCTACCATCACTCCTGACTTTGAAATTCTTATCACATCAGTAAAGCACATCCTCAGTTATCTCATTATCTTCCCAAATTACTGTTAAGTGAAACAGATGTTTATAATTGCTGTCATATTAGATGTAAAAATGGTTATGGATGTTTTAATCATTTTACAATTGGCTGGTTTGTTCTGTTCAACAGGATCAGTGTTAATGTTTTATTAACAGTTCAGTTTTGTTTATGGCAGCAACTTTTCATTACCCTAACCGCTGTTTACAGTGTTTGTCGTTTTTACTTTGTAATATTTCTATAATTTGATACGTTTGGTTAAATGTCAGCAATAAAATATTGTTTATTTGTAAGTCTTGCTGATTTTCTCATGATTTTTCTGTCACTACTTGTGTATGTTAACAAATAAATACAAATTAATTATAATTCCTAAAATTATATTACAGTTCCTAAAAATTTGGGTCGCGGCTTGATGACCATGTAAAAATGTGGGTCCCGTGGCCAAACCAGTTGAGAACCACTGATTTACACCATCATTGCATTAGTGCTTACTCTATTATTATTAGACTCTTGATTTCCATTAAGGGCCTATTATTATGATATAAGCAATATGACATCAATAATAGTCATTGTTTTTATTTATCTATCCATTTATTTATTTATTCAGGCCTCACGGTGGCACTGTGGGTAGCACAATCGCCTCACAGCAAGAAGGTCTCTGGTTCGAGCCTCGGCTGGGTCAGTTGGCATTTCTGTGTAAAGTTTGCTTGTTCTCCCCGTGTTGATGTGGGTTTCCTCCATGTGCTTCGGTTTCCCCCACAAGTCCAAAGACATGCGGTGCAGGTGAATTGGGTAAAGCTAAATTGGCCATAGTGTGTGTGTGTGTGTATGTTTCCCAGTGATGGGTTGCAGCTAGAAGGTCGTGTTTATTGTCTGTGTCTATCCATCCATCTTTTGATCTCTATGTCTGTCTGCCCATCCATCTATATATCTGTTTATTCATCCATCCATCTGTCTATTCATCCATCCACCCATCAGTAGCCATCTATCGATCTGTCTATACATTGATCTAGGGCTGTGCAATATGGACAAAATAATCATATTGCGATTTCTTGAACGAATATTGCGATTGCAATTTTGGCAACTGTTTTTGGTTCTTCAACCGCGCTACATACACACATTCTACATGTATTCAGTGCACAAGAAGTGCAGAACAAAACATTTCACAATGAAATAACATAGTTTTAAGTTTAATAACTAAAACTGTAGTAAAATTGTCTTTAAAACTGACAACATAAAATAAATGAAGATGAACTAACCTCAGCTCTAGTTAAACACATACTGTACACAGTAGTACTAACTGCTTGATCAACAAAACTGTAATAAATTGTGTTAAAAACAGACAACATGAAGAAATAAAGATGAACTAACCTCAATTCCAGTCAGAACAATAAATAAAAACTAACGAAAACCAAAACCACCTATTCGGTTCTCCCGCTCAACTTCGTCGTGCACGGAGTGAGCTTTGATTGGTTAACATCTTTCTCCCGCTCAGCTTAGATGTAATTGCTTAGTGTGCTGCGTCAGCTCTGATTAGTTAACATATTAAAATCATGCGCACAAGAACGTGAGCAAAAATCTAAATAAATTAATAGATAAAATTGCAGCCTTGTGCGTTTTAGAGACTGCATGTGCTTAATTCGAGATCTTTTTGTGATTGCGATTAATTGCACAGCCCTACATTGATCCATTCATCCGTTTATTCATCCATCCATCTGTGGATCTGTCTGTCCATCTATCTATTGATGTATATATCAATCCGTTCATCAATGTGTCTATCCATCCACCCATCTGTCTATACATCTGTCCGTCCGTCCTGTCTCTACCTGTCTGTGTCCGTCTACCCATCCATCCATTCATTCATATATATCTACCTATCCATCCTTGCATCCATAGCCATCTGTCTGTCCGTCCATCTATCCATGGCTTGGTCTTGTCTATCCAACCATCCATCAAAGACAGCCCCAGATACTCTTCAGTTTATTTCTGAGGATGTTTTATACACAATAAATTTTTCAGCTTACAAAAAAAAATGTAGTTTAAAAAGACGACAAGCATAAAAGGTGGAGCGCTCAGTGTTTTTATTCAGCTGTTAGCGGTTCAGCGGTGAAGATCAATCCCTTCTCGAAGAGCAGCTCGGCCAGAGACATCTGCAAAAACACAACACACATGCTTAAACCAGAGTCCAATTCAAGGCATAATTCACCCCAAAATGGAAAAAACGTCTATTATTTACTCTCTCACACATCTGGTTAAACATCTGTTAAGCCTAAAAAGAGAGATATTTTGAAGAATGTTGAAAACCAGTAACTACAGACTTCCATAGTATTTGTTTTTCCTACAATGGAAGTCAATGGTTATCAGTTTACAGCATTCTTCAAAATATCTTCTTTTGTATTCAACAGATAAAATAAACTCAAAGGTCTGGAACCACTTGAGGGTGAGTGATTATTATTAATAATGAAAGCAGTACCTTAGCCTCTGCTGTCTCGCATGGCAAACTAGCCACAGACACAAACTTGGGATATGAGTGAATCAGAAACTCCATGCCCTCGATGTGCTGTTCAGAAACACACGATCATACAAATGCTTCAATTAATGCTTCAATTTCAGACCGGAGTGCTTGTTTACCTCTGCTTTCATCTCGAGGCTCTTGGACGCTTCTTTATGGTAGACTCTGGAGTTTTCAGTGGTGTAATAAAGACATACAGTGTCTCCATCACTGCACAACCTATATGGACAAATATATGGTGGATTCACTTTCTTTAAATCACCACAAAATCACACTATGTACAAATATGAAGAAAAACATATCATAATTAATATGTGGTAGTTTTATTTTCTGTATAATACCACAAAATCTAACTATGGACAAATATATGGCAAAATATATGCAAGTATTCAGACCCCCTTAAATTTTTCTTTGTTATATTTCAGCCATTTGCTAAAATCATTTATGCATTTTTTTTCCTCAATGTCCACACAGCAGCCCATATTGACAGAAAAACACAGAACTGTTGACATTTTTGCAGATTTATTAAAAAATAAAAACTGGAATATCACATGCTCCTCTGTTTTCAAACCCTTTGCTGTGACACTCATATACTTAAAGAGCCCCTATTATGGGTTTTTGAAAATGAGCTTGCATGCAGTGTGTAACACAGCTCTAAGTGAAGTGAAATGTCCAGCTGAGGCTTAAATCTGAAAGTGCACAGTGTGTAAAACTATTGATTCATCCATAAAAGAGTCGACTCATAGTTCCTCAAACGAATCGCTGTGCTTTCGAGTCTTTAGCCGTTTCGGCATGACGTGAACACGAAACATAAGCCCCGCCCATTTGTGCACGAGCAGCCCCAGGAGATACGAAACCCCCAACCCCGCCCACAAACACATTAGCAAGCAAAGGTTGCCAGATTGGGTGGTTTTGAATTTGATTGTGCAGGTAAAAACCTTTTGGAGAGGGTTTGGACTGGAATCAGCTACATCTGGCAACACAGAGAAGAGCACTGTGCTCAGCTGGATATTGGAAGTGTGCAGATAAACCAGAGATGAGACTGTGAAGAGTCAGTGGTTGAGGTTTGTTTCTGCAGAAATGCCTCAGCATTATAGCCCAGCCTTGTGCTCTGTTCCGTCTGAGGAGCTTCTGAAATCTACACGCTTACAACGGAGGATTGGTCGACCGTTTGTTAAAGGAAGGATCAGAAAAGACTTGATGTATGCTGGGGCGGAGTAGCCATAGGGAGCACCGGGATATTTCCCAGTGGCCTGACGGTGAATCTGGCCTGCACCCTCTATCCAGCAAGTGTGAGTAAGTGCGATTAAAACAGTTGCCTCTTTGTTTTCTCTAGCTTGTAAATGATGCATTTCATTGTGTTTTGTAACTTGTAACCGCTTGTAGTGTCTCTGGTTAACTTGTATTCTCATATCACGTCTAAAAGCACGTTGTAAACGCGACACGTGCCGCTTTATTTACAGATTTAAATGCGTTTGTGAGCTCGTGTTCCTCTGCTGTTTGTCGTTGCTATGGCTACATCAGCTCTCCTACACACGTGCGGCGGTCCTGTTTCATAATGGTTCAGCTTTTGCCGCTGTGTGCTTTAATACTGAATGTGTGTCACTGTTTTTACTTCCGGTTAATAATAGAGTAATATGCTGGGAGACCGGGGGGTTAGTTTCGGGGGTGAGGTGTCTGAAATACGGGCGACTCCCGGGAAAAACGAGTGTTGGCAGATATGCTCACGCACACACTATAACTACTTCAATATTGTGGAGTACATATGGTTTAGTTGAGTACAAATTTTCGCAAGTACTTGTACTTTTACTTGAGTAAAGATTTTGGATACTCTACCCACCTCTGCTGTTACATTTCTTTTCTTATTCAAGAAGCTGTTTCACTCACAACAGAGAATTAAAGACTATCCCTATGTCTTTTTTTTGGTACACTTTACAGTAAGTTTGTATTAGTTAATGTTATTTAATGCGTTTACTAACATGAACAAGCACTGAACGATACATTCAGTATTCGTTCTTGCTTGTTCATACAGTATTTGTTTATGTCGGTTAACGTTAGTTAATGAAACTAGAGTCATTCACTGTTAACTCACGGTTAACTAACATCGACAAGCATGAAAGTGGATTTCAATAATGCATCAGTAAATGTTGAACTGTCAATAATAAAGTAATATTTATACTTAGTTGCTGTTAGTAAATGCATTAACTAATAATTAAGCCTTATTGTAAAGTGTGACCATTTGCTATTTTATTTTCCATATTTATTTCACCAAACCCCCAAATGAGTGTGTACCCTTCACTTTACACTGTCGTATAAACATCCATCTGTCCGGTTCAACTATTTTGCTGCAGCTAAAATCCAATTCTGACTTCATGCAATTGGAGTCAATCATCATGTTTTAATACCTGGCAGCTCCGGCTCGCACCAGTTTGATTTGCGTTCGTCCCTTCAGTTCTACAGCCACGTCCAGAGCCTCAGCGTCTCCCCATCGAGCAGGAGCGCCGTACACACTGCCGGCCTTCTCTTCTACAGCACACACGCAAGCAAAGTTCATTAAAAAAAGCTTAAAGTTGACCCTTTTTTAATTATGTGGAAGAAACACAGCAGAACACACACACACGCACGCACGCACACAAATCACAATGCAGAAGGTCAAATTAAATTGTCAAGGTCATGTGATTTCAGTTCACGAGGAGCTTTGTTACATCCTCATGCCCAGGGGCGGATCTAGGGGTGGAGCCACAGGGACACCGACCCCCATTTAAATTGGTTTGGTCCCCGTTGTGCCCCTCTCCTCTAAGTCTTTGCTGATAATATCAAAGCTCAGACATAAAGATGCGCTTTAATTCATGCTGAACGCCGGTGATACCTGTTACTTCAGCTGTTTTTCTTGTATTACGAGTGCTTCCATCCCTGTAGATCGACTGGCTTGTTCCGAAACAGGGATTCAATGGTTACGTTGCTTGCCGTGGTTCGCTTTTAAAGCAGAATGATTTAGAACGGACCAAAATTGATAGTCATATGGTATATCAGACTATGGCATGGTCATATCATTTAGTTAAAAACTAAACATGTCATTCGTTGATCGAAGTTACAAGTTTTATTTTCCGCAGTTCCGCTCATAGCTGTCATCATTTCATTGTTTTAAATGACCCTTTTGAGCTGTTATGTTGGCGGTAAAGGTGCGCTTCATGACGAAATCAATAGTGAAAGCACAGACAGGCTCCGTGCTGTCGTTTACCCTGCAACACGGATGCTTCTGTTCTTTTTTTATCACTATAAAAAGGCTACAAAACAATTTTGATGGCAAATCTGTCAAAATGACGGACATCATTTCCCCAAAAAATTTGATCAACTCTATGATAAACACCCCAGCCAAAAACATCCGCTTTTTTAAATAGCTGCATTATGACATTTACCACATGATAGCTGTGCATCGGGTTAGGACTGAACACACTTGAACATGTTCTTCACGGAGTTAAAGTTATTTTAATTTGGTGAACTAATATCAACACTATCCTGTTTATGCAAATAACTTGATTAACGAACAAAGTGAACTAACTGAAGATAATTTTTTATTATTATTAAAGGGATAGTTCACCCAAAGTGAAAAACTACTCCAATTTAATCAAGTTTCTTTCTTCTTTTGAAAACTAAAGAAGATATTTTGAAGAAAGCTGAAAACATGTAACCATTGACTTTGTAGGAAAAACAAATACTATGGAAGTCAATGGTTACAGGTTTCCAGCTTGCTTTAAAAATCTTTTATTTTGTGTTCAACAGCAGAAAGTCAAACATGTTTGAAACGAGTGAAGGCTGAGTAAATGATGACAAGTTTTAGTTTAGGGTCCTGAAACCAAACTAGCCCCATGTTAAAACACTCTCCTCAGTCTTCCATATTTGGTACAATTATGATTTTCTGACATCTCTGCTATTTGCAGATGTAAAATTAACCCAATGAAATGATATTATAGGCCTATACTGTATATATTGATATGTACTGTATTTTTAATAGGACAAAAAAGTTATATGTTCTAAACATATAGTGCAAGCACCAATTAAATAACATGGCCCCCCTCTGTAAACAGTGGCCCCACCTTGGCCCGTGTTTAAAAATTCCTAGATCCGCCACTGCTTATACTATTGTCATACTAGAGTTTGGGCTTGTGAAATTCTGTCGTACGGAGTTACAAAAAGGGGCGGGATTAAACAAGATGATTAGACATTAAAAAAGCGATTGGTCCATATTTTAAATTTCTGTCTAGAGAGGTCATGTTTTTATCTATGATTGGTCTCACGCAGTCACATGATGCGATTGCACAGGTCAGAGTTCACAAAGTGTGAACTTTACAACTCAGCGAACTGTGAAACTTTTATCACACAAGCTTTCACTTTTATCACACAAAACTTTTAGCACACAAATTTCCTGTCTGTCGCATTCGTATGAATGGAAGTCTATGGGGCGAAAAGTGCAGTGAAAATTGATCACGGTGGCTCAGTGGTTAGCACTGTCGCCTCACAGCAAGAAGGTCACTGGTTTGAGTCCTGGCTGAGTCAGTTGGCATTTCTGTGTGGAGTTTGCATGTTCTCCACATGTTCGCGTGGGTTTCCTCCGGGTGCTCTGGTTTCCCCCACAGTCCAAACACATACAGGTGAATTGAAACTAAATTGGCCGTAGTATAGACCAGTGGTTCTCAAACTGTGGTACGCGTACCACTTGTGGTACGCAGGCTTTCCTCTAGTGGTACGGGGAAGAGTCGCTGAATAATAAAATATTAAATTGAACACTTTTTTTTTTTAACCCTTTGACGCGTCCGATAACACGCACATCAGATAGCATTGGCTGTTTCCTGAAGCGTATGATTACATCGTTGTGCCAAAATGTTTACTTTAGTGCATCGCGTCATCAGATGTTAAAAAATCTGTTTGGCGCTGAGGATGAGGGCGCGGCGCTTCCAGTGTGTGTGGTGCGGAGCAGACACACACGCGCCAGAGAAGCCCTTCTGAGACTAGTCCTGCAAAATTCAGGAAGTTCCCCATGCTGCATCATTGGTAAAATAATTATTACGAACGTGTTTAAATGAGTGCTCGTAGTTTGTGTAAAATAATGCGTGCTTTCGATATATAATGTTATTTGTTTGTAAAGCAGCGTGGCTTTCGGTTTAGTTTGTTACCTCAGATTTAAGCAAATTAATTTGGATGTGATTCAAATCGTGCGAGACACAGAACAGACTCAAGTAACTTTTCCATACTTGAAGCTTAGAGGTAGAATATAATTTAAGTTACTCTCTGCATACACAGACGGAGGGACTGTGAACTGTACCCGAGTCTGCATGAAAACAGTGGTCGGTGTGCGGTTAACGCGAATCTCGTGATCTCATTCGCACCAAATCACGGAAATACTGCACGTATTGGTCAAGCACTGTATACATGCATTTAATCACTGGCTTTTCTGACACACACAGGCCTACTGTACATGACGAGCAGTAAGCAGATCTAATTTCTAATTTAAATATGTAATTCCAAATCATATCAAAATACAAGTTAATGTTTAGATATCAAAGATATACAAATATGTCATCTGTACATACAATATATATCTCAAAATGTATTTAAAAAGTGTATATATATTTATGTAACAGCCATTATTCATCTGGTCCAAGCAACATTTCTAGGTTTAGATGAATAGGCTCCTGCAGCAGTTTTCTTTTTTTACTTTAAGAACAGTGCCTTTTTAAACTAACTTCTAAAAGCACATTTTAATTTAAACTGTAAATTTTTTTTGTCTGCAAGCAGTTAATGTTTAAACTATTTATAATGTTTAAAGTGGCTGACAATAATACATATTTTTAATATGTAAATATGTATTTTTAAACTATCTGCCTCGTTTTTGAACTGTACAGTGCTGTAGCTGCTTAATTATGCCTACTACGCTACTGTATTTCGTTAACGGTCATATGGTGGTACTTGGAGAGACAATTTTTTTCCGAGGTGGTACCTGGTGAAAAAAGTTTGAGAACCACTGGTATAGACCATTTCAAATCGGTCACGTCACTGGCCCATGAACACTTCCTGCTTGTTATTAAACTATTTCATAATTGTAACGAGAGGCGATTCAATCCTAACCTAATGTTAAAACAGCTGTCATTACATTATTTATCAATATGTGGCTCTTTTTTAGAGTCAGAAGCTGAAGAAATTAAAAATGTAAAACAAGAAATAAGTTGGGACCATTGCTTTTGTTTACATCCCTCAAAATGATCTATATACTGTATGTGTGAATGAGTGTGTATGGATGTTTCCCAGTACTGGGTTGCAGCTGGAAGGGCATCCACTGTGTAAAACATATCCTGGATAAGTTGGCGGTTCATTCCACTGTGGCGACCTCTGATGAACAAAGGAACTAAGACGAAGGAAAATGAATGAATGAATAAATAATTAATTGTTCTCGAATCAGGGGCGATCTCTGTAGTACTATAAAATCCACACGCAGAGGTGGGTAGTAACGATTTACATTTACTTCGTTACATTTACTTGAGTAAAATAGTTGGGTAACGTGTACTTTTTGAGTTATTTTTTTTTAAAAAGTGTACTTTTACTCGAGTAAATTATTAGAGAAAAATCATTACTCTTACTCCGCTACATCTGGCGGCGTTCCTCCGTTACTGTCAAATGATCATAAATATGATTTATATGACTTGTTTGCAAATATAGCGAGGCGCCACACTGGAGAGGTTGTGTCGCCAGAGGTATATGTTGGAATGATGGCTGAAGTCGAGGAAGACGTGCGAGTTGATACTGTGGTCACGCCATGGCCATCTGTGGTTCTGAGAAGGAGAATCACGCTGTCTGTGCAGTGAGTTTGTCTGACCAGGTCACCCGCGGCCTCCAGCTCAAGTTTTTTTAACTTCAAGATGTCAACAAGAATAATAATCTTGATAATGCGAGGCGTGCTGTACATCGAACTGACATCGCAACTCATACATGAACTACAGCTCCAACCTGAAGAAACACACAGTGGTAAGTGTCAAAATGATCCCAATTTAAACCTTATTAATGTTATGGTATGGGATAACTAAAGAAACTGCAGATTAATGGAATGACTTATTAGCCATGGCCTGCACAAATAAGTCATTCACTCTGTTAAGCATTAAAAATATAACATTTAAACATTTTTAACATAAAAATGGTGTTTAAATATATTTTTTATATACTTTTTCTTAAATTTTCTATAAAAATAAATAAATAAAATCTTTGCCATAATGACAGTACATAATATTTGACTGGATATTTTACAACATACCAGTATTCAGCTTAAAGTGACAATTTAAGGCTTAAATGGGTTGATTTGCAGGTTAGGGTAATTAGGCAAATCATTAATGATGGTTTGTTCTGTAGACAATCAAAAAAAAATATTGCTTTAGGGGACTAATAATATTGACCTTAAAATGGTTTATAAACATTAAAAACAGCTTTTGTTCTAACTGAAATAAAATAAATGAGACTTTCTCCAGAAGAAAACATATTATATATACTGTGAAAATTTCCTGCTCTGTTAAACATCATTTGGGAAATATTTAAAAAAGAAAAAAAACAATTCAAAAAGGGGCTAATAATTCTGACTTCAACCGTGTATATATATATATATATATATATATATGATGAAAAGTAACTAGTAACTATTTAACTTGAGTAATTTTTACATCAGATACTTTTTTACTCTTACTCGAGTAACTTTTAAGATTGTTACTTTTACTTTAGTAAAAATTTCCGCAAGTACTTGTACTTTTACTTGAGTATACAGTAGATTTTGGACACTCTACCCACCTCTGTCCACATGAATAATGGCGGTTTCATTCAGATTGCCCCTCAGTGCTGCATCGCTCAAGAGGTTTTACCTGATCTCGGGTCAGTTTTATAAGCTTGAAGATGTTTTAATGAGGCATTTGTAAAATGAATAATAGTTTATAACAATTAAAGTCTCTTGTTGGCATGTTTAGCAGAGCCCACCATCTAACAAGTCATATTGAAGCCTTGAAAATTGATAAAAGAATTGATTTTATAAACACTTCCTATTTTATGATATTAGATGATGAGTTAAGTTCATTTATAGTTTATACATTAAATTTAAAGTAATTCTGTTTAAGTCAATTTTGTTTTGCATGAGTTTTAGTTGCATCTTGACCAGCTGGTGTCACAGCATGTGCTGTTAACACTTTGAATCAGTGAATCATTTTGTGAAGCGCTAAGTTCAGTTGTCTTGTAGCTTTGAAAAGCTCCCACCACCACTCACCAGCGGTCAGCAGAGGTGGAAGACAGTCATGCAGGAAGTCTTTGGCTTTCTGATCCACAGCAGCATCAACTGGAGCAAAACCGACCAGTTTCTTCATCAGGCCCTGAATGTGTGCCATGAATCGGTCTCGACGCGGATCCTCCTGTTCACACACACACAAAACGCTCAGTGTCAGTCAAGTCAGGGATGAACAAACAGTGTGTATTTGAATAAACACAAGTACCTTCTCAGAGTTCTGGACCCCCATAAACTGCAGGTAATCGAGCGGCAGACCCTTCCTGAACTCCACATCTTCCTCCATCGCAACCTCCAGAGCGGCTGGCATCAACTGCAGATTAAAGAGATGTAGAAATATATATATATATATATATATACAGCGCATCCAGTAAGTATTCATAGCTCTTCACTTTTATTTTGTCACAGCATTATTCCAAAATGGATATAATTCAACATTCTACACACTATCCCCATACTGACAATGTGGAAATGTGAAAAATCACATGGTCGAAAAGGAGGCTTTCATTTTTTATTTCTGAATGAAGGGGGAATCTCAGTCTAATTATTATTTTTAATGTTTACCCTAGACACTGTGAAATAGTCTAATCCAATTCAATCTTAGTCTATATTTTAAGATTTTAGTGAATTGTTTTTATTTCGAGATAAATAACATTTTAGAATTGCATAAATCATGGTTGAAATAGGTGGTTATCCTAAAAAGAACAACACATATCACCGCTCAGCAGTTGCTTTTAGATGTAATTTAGGCCTGTATTCAGCTGACAGCAGCGCACAGCCGTGATACCGAGACAAAAAGAAAATATTATATTAATTAATATGAACTACTCAGGCGTGCGCATTGAACCGCGAGTGACAGAAACAGAAATGAATTAAAATCATATAGCCCCCTTTGCAGCTTTTTTTAAAAATATAGCCTAGTAGGCCAATATAAAATAGCAGACAGACTGTTTTGATGAGCTGTTTTATTTTTTATACCTCGGATGTATTTTAATATAATTTTGATGATTTGATCATTTTCCTTTTTTATGCTGTTATGCCACATTATGTCACACGCATATGCAAGGGGACTGAAACTGAAATTAAAACATAAAAGTTACTGAGCCAACAGTTTAAAAAGTTAAAAAACAATTATAATTGGATATAAGGAGAACAGTGCCGTTTTGAAAACTGAACTGAAACTAAATTATTAAAAATAAACTTGCGGGACATAGGCTTATGTTCTGCCGCAAAATTACTTTTATTATAATTCAAGTGATCTGCTTGAGGTACAGTATAGGTCTGTTTATTTTTATGCTTTTAATGAAGTAGCATTCGAGAAGAAGTAACAATCTTTAGACCATGCGCAGGACGTTTCTCCATGTTTCACTGGTAATGTCTTTAAGTAAATAAACATTTAGGCCTATTTAATTATTCAATTAATATTTATGGACAATAATTGAGACATAAAATTAGATAGTAAAATACAACGAAAATGTAAATGAAAACATAAAAATGAAAAAGCTTATTGGGTTACTGTCTTAGTCACTTGATAATATAAATATCAAACACTGTACATCTCTCTATTTCAAGGCTAAAACACTGCTTTATATATTTATGTTTAGGTCTATTTGTATGTATGTTTGTACCTACTTTCATTTTAGTTGTCGTTTATTTTGGTGGTCTTTTATTTCTTTAATTTTACTCTTTCCAAAATGAATCTTCATTTCATTTAACACATTTACAATATTAATAAAGCTGTAAACAAGTTTTTAATGATTAATGAAGCAATTATAATGTTTTGTCCTATTATTTTATCTTCAGAAGTAGCGGGGTATTTACAGTCACTGTATATTTCTGTCCGTTCACATCCCGTCCCCTTGTTCCCCCTGACAGCAAAGTCGCAAACTGCGGTCATACCTTAAAACACGTTCTCCCGCGACAGCGGTAAAAGACGCGGCGGTAATGTCCATATTTAAGTGGTACCTACTGTACTTCAGTATTCACAGCCTTTGCTCAATACTTTGTGTTCACTATTTGTTGTTATTTTCAGGTTTGTGAGATTGGATTATGATAAACTCATAGTGATTAGCTGTGTCTGCGTGTACTTTGAGCATCAGGTCTCCCCAGCTGTTCCTCTGATAGGACGAGAGGGTGATGTGCAGGGAATGAGCGTCAGGCAGACAGTCGCCCTGATGAACGAAGCCACGAGGAAAATATAGCAGATCTCCAGCCTCTAGAACCACATCCATGATGGGCTCCCCGATCTCATCCTGGCTGAAATTAGCTTCAGGACACCACAAACACAGAGAGAGAGAGAGAGTTTATTATTAGAGCAGACCTATTATGCAAAAAATCACTTTTATAAGGGGTTTAAACACAGTTGTGTGGCGGCAGTGTGTGAATATAGCCAGCTTCTAATGGTCATTTTATGATCCCACATGCAGACACGCTTCGATATTCATTCTCCCTTTGCATGTGTCATCAGAGGGGAAAGCCCCACCTGTTACTCCCCATTCACACGGGGCATCAGCGTCAACGCTTCACATTCACTTTGAATGGGTGACGTCAGGCGTTGCCGAACTGCATTGTGGATCCGTCTGCGCCGCTTCAGTGGCATTGCTTGCTGCAGAAGTTGGGACTTTCTCAACTTTTCAAGCGCCGACGGAAGCGTCAGCCAATCAGATCGCTGTATGCAAATACACCAGCTCAGACAGTAGCTGATTGTTGGCTAATTTCATGGGCTCATGCTGCTATGACGATCGCGTCAGCCCCAACTTATGAAGGCGAAAGAGGATATAACCCGGTACTAGTAAGGTGTACCTAATAAAGTGGCCAGGGAGTGCATTTTACATCTTGTAAAAAGGGGCATGATAGGTCTCACTTTAAAGAAACTTATGTTTATTAGTTAAGCTAAAAGCATAGTTCACCAAAAAATTATTGCTAATCGTTTTTAGCCACAGGCCAATCAACCTGTAGGTGACAATTTCTTCATTGAATATTTTCTTTTAGCCTAAACTTGAATACTGTGAGACTACCAGCACTTTGAGTAAAAACGCATACAGACAAAACTAAATCATATATGCATGTGATTGCTGATCCACTAAAGTCTTACAAAAGTGAAACAACATTATTATAGTTAGGCCTGTCTGGATTATTAAATCTACTTGTGAATATTTAATCAAAGCATTATTTTTTCAGTAGCTGTAATCCCTTCTGTAAGGCCGTCAGTTAACATATTCATTTTTTATAGCTTTTATTTATTTATGTATGTATGTATGTATATATGTATGTATGTATGTATGTATGTATGTATGTATGTATGTATGTATGTATGTATTTATTTATTTATTTATGTATTTATGTATTTATTTATGTATTTATGTATTTATTTATTTATGTATTTATTTATGTATTTATGTATTTATTTATGTATTTATTTATTTATGTATTTATTTATTTGTGTATTTATTTATGTATTTATTTATTTATTTATGTATTTATTTATTTATGTATTTATTTATGTATTTATGTATTTATTTATTTATTTATGTATTTATGTATTTATGCATTTATGCATTTATGTATTTATTTATGTATTTATGTATTTATTTATATATTTATTAATTTATGTATTTATTTGTTTATTTATTTATGCATTTATGCATTTATGTATTTATTTATGTATGTATTTATTTATTTATATATTTATGTATTTATTTATTTATTTATTTATGTATTTATTTATTTATGTATTTATTTATTTATTTATGTATTTATTTATGTATTTATGTATTTATTTATGTATTTATTTATTTATTTATGCATTTATGTATTTATTTATGATTTATTTATTTATATATTTATTTATTTATGTATTTATGTATTTATTTATTTATTTATTTATTTATTTATTTATGTATTTATTTATGTATGTATGTATTATTAACAGCTTCAACCATTAGAATAACAAATATGAACATGTATTAAAATGTATTAACTATAGTATTCAATAAAATTTAATACTATACTATGTTTATATTTGGTCAGATGTTAGTTTTGAAAAGCACCATTAGATGTCAAAGCAATTAATCACCATAAACCCAATTATTTCTTAAACAATGAATTGTCAGCCAAATTTCATAACTGTGACAGCCTTAATTATGCATAATAATGCATACGTTTTACAGAAGCTGTGGATTGAAGGTAATAATACTGTAAATATGAATTAGTTTCTTGCGCAGACCAAAAAAAGGTTTCACAATAGCAAATAAAACTGCTTCAATATTACACATTTAATTACATTTTTGTGCAGTTGCAGGTGAAATTTACTAGATTAATATTCCTAATTTACTAATTATTACTAAGTAAACAAATTTTTCCAAATGCATGATTATCAAGGGGCCTCACGGTAGCACAATTGCCTCACAGCAAGAAGGTTCGAGCTTCGGTTGGGTCAGTTGGCATTTCTCTGTGGAGTTTGCAAGTTTCCCCCACAGTCCAGAGACATGCACTATAGGTGAACTGGGTAAGCTAAAATTGCCCTAGTGTATGCAAATGAGTGTGTATGGATGTTTCCCAGTGATGGGTTGCGGCTGGAAGGACATCCTTTGTGTAAAACATATGCTGGATAAGTTGGTGGTTCATTCCCCTGTGGTGACCCCTGATTATTAAAGGGACTAAGCTGAAGGAAAATGAATGAATGAATGAATGAATGAATGAATGAATGAATGAATGAAAATAAAGATTGCACTTACGACTGGACACCAGGGACAGCACTTCATCCTCACAACTGAGGGATTAAAGAGGAGCTATTAGTTAATACTGCATCATTTCACAGGGTAAATACATAAATAAATAAATAAAAGCTGTTAATAATAAAGGGCGCCACGGTGGCTTAGTGAGTAGCACGTTCGCCTCACAGCAAGAAGGTCGCTGGTTCGAGCCTCGGCTGGGTCAGTTGGCATTTCTGTGTGGAGTTTGCATGTTCTCCCCGTGGTTGCGTGGGTTTCCTCCGGGTGCTCCGGTTTCCCCCACAGTCCAAAGACATGCGGTACAGGTGAATTTGGTAAGCTAAATTGTCCGTAGTGTATGAGTGTGAATGTGTGTGTGTATGGATGTTTCCCAGAGATGGGTTGCGGCTGGAAGGGCATCCGCTGCGTAAAAAATATGCTGGATAAGTTGGCGGTTCATTCCGCTGTGGCGACCCCAGATTAATAAAGGGACTAAGCTGAAAATAAAATGAATGAATGAATGAATGTTAATGTTAATAATAAATAAATTAATTAAAGCTGTTAATAATTTATAAATAAATAAAAGTTGTTATTAATAAATAAATAAAAGCTGTTATTAATAAATAAAATAAAAGCTGTTAATAATAAATAAATAAATAAAAGCTGTCATTAATGATAAATAAATAAATAAATAAATAAATAAAAGCTGTTATTAATGATAAATAAATAAATAAAAGCTGTTAATAATAAATA
>CAIGQQ010037999.1:2312015-2322864 GCA_903798035.1 Danio albolineatus | reverse complement strand
TAAAAGCTGTTAATAATAAATAAATAAATAAAAGCTGTTATTAAAAAATAAATACATAAATAAAAGCTATTAATAATAAATAAATAAAAGCTATTAATAATAAATAAATAAAAGCTATTAACAATAAATAAATAAATCTATTAATTTAAATAAAACGCTGTTATTAATAAAAAATAAATAAATAAATAAAAGCTGTTAATAATAAATAAATAAAAGCTGTTAATAATAATAAATAAATAAATACACAAACAAACAAAAACAAACAAACAAATAAATAAATAAATACAAAGTTTATCATAATGTCTTTATGCCCTGCTAAATATGTCATTGCTGTAATTCTTTGCAGCACTTTGTAAATGCTGATATGAAAAGCTAGCTCCTTGGTGGAGATTTTTTGTATTAATCTGTTCAATTAATTTTTCACAATAAAGTTTATATAGTATATTATATGTCTAAGTGTGAATAAATTAGTCTTGTTTTCAATATTCGTCTTAGTTTTTCTCATTTGTAGTCAAAATTACCATTTCAAAAATGGGATTTGTTCATTTTTTTGGTTTAAAGAAAGCATATGGAATGACACTTTGATTGTTTAAAATAGCCTAATAAGGGCACTTTAACTAATAACTGATCTCTCACCGTGGGTTGTAAACTCTCCAGTGCTTTTTGCCCTCTAACTGCACAACAAACGCCTCTATATCATCAAAATGAGGAGCAAAGCCTTGCGTCCCTGGTGGTGTCAGATACCTGAAACAACAAACAAGGATAATTTCATAGAGCTGTGATGAACAAACATTTCAAAATTAATATTTAGAGATTTTCCAAATGCACTGCTATTCTCTCTTGAATCGATTCTAAGCTTAGTTTTTAACAAATGGCGCTCAAGGCTAGTTTTTGAACAACAAACGGCTCCCTAGGCTATCTATGACAGTTTTTAACAGCAAATGGTCCTCTAGGCTAGTTTTTAGCAGCAAATTGAGCTCTATCGAAGTTTGGAGCAGCAGATGACACTACTGACGCTATTTTCTAAGCAACAGACGACGCTCTTTGCTAGTTTTTTGCAGCAGATGGCATTCTGGGCAAGTTTTTAAGCAACAGACAGTGCTCTATACTAGTTTTTAGTAGTAGATGGTGTTCTAGGCTAGCTTTTAAACAATAGACGCCGCTATAGGCTATTTTAAACCACAGACATCACTCTAGGCTATTTTTTCATCAGCAGATGATGCTTTAGGCTAGTTTTTAAACATCAGAAATCGCTCTAGGCTAGTTCTTAAACATCAGATGATGCTCTAGGCTTGTTTTTAGCAGCAGATGATGCTCTAGGCTAGTTTTTAAACATCAGATGATGCTCTAGGCTAGTTTTTAAACATCAGACGGTGCTCTAGGCTAGTTTTTATACATCAGATGGTGCTCTAGGCTAATTTTTAAACATCAGACGGTGCTCTAGGCTAGTTTTTAAACATCAGACGGTGCTCTAGGCTAGTTTTTAAACATCAGACGGTGCTCTAGGCTAGTTTTTAAACATCAGACGGTGCTCTAGGATAGTTTTTAACAGCAGATGATGCTCTAGGCTGGTTTTTAAACATCAGATGGTGCTCTAGGCTAGTTTTTGAACATCAGATGATGCTCGAGGCTAGTTTTTAGCAGCAGATGATGCTCTAGGGTAGTTTTTAGCAGCAGATGATGCTCTAGGCTAGTTTTTGAACATCAGATGATGCTCTAGGGTAGTTTTTTAACAGCAGACGGTGCTCTAGGCTAGTTTTTTAACACCAGATGATGCTCTAGGCTAGTTTTTTAACATCGGACGGTGCTCTAAGCTAGTTTTTAGCAGCAGACGGTGCTCTAGGGTAGTTTTTGAACATCAGATGATGCTCTAGGGTAGTTTTTTAACATCAGACGGTGCTCTAAGCTAGTTTTTAGCAGCAGATGATGCTCTAGGCTAGTTTTTTAACATCAGACGGTGCTCTAAGCTAGTTTTTAGCAGCAGATGATGCTCTAGGGTAGTTTTTTAACAGCAGACGGTGCTCTAGGCTAGTTTTTAAACATCAGATTGTGCTTTAGGCTAGTTTTTAAACATCAGATTGTGCTCTAGGTTCGTTTTTAAATAGCAGATGATGCTCTAGGCTAGTTTTTAGCAGCAGATGATGCTCTAGGCTAATTTTTAAACATCAGACGGTGCTCTAGGCTAGTTTTTAAACATCAGATGGTGCGCTGGGCTCGTTTTTAAACATCAGACGGTGCTCTAGGCTAGTTTTTAAACATCAGATGGTGCACTAGGCTAGTTTTTAAACATCAGACGGTGCTCTAGGCTAGTTTTTAGCAGCAGATGATGCTCTAGGCTAATTTTTAAACATCAGACGGTGTTCTAGGCTAGTTTAAACACCAGAGGGTGCTTTTGCCAAGTAGAAGGTGCTCTTGGCAAGATTTTAACAGCAGATGGTGCTCTAGGCTAGTTTTTTAACAGCAGATTGTGCTCTAGGCTAGTTTTTATACATCAGACAGTGCTCTATGCTAATTCTTAGCAGTAAATGGCACTCTAGGCTAGGTTTTACTTGGCTTTACAAACAGCCATACTTGGCTTGCTTCCAATTTCTTATAAACAGTATTTAAACCTAAAATAATCATTAATAAAGTTAGGAAAGATTTAAGCAAATTACAAGAGTGTTGAGTGAACTGTATTTACATTAATCTTGTGACATAAAACCCAACATGACAAAACTAGCCTAGAGCAGGGTCTGCTGTTAAAAACTACACTACTATTCAGTGTTAAAAACTAAGCCCAGAATTGTTTCAAAAGAGAGAAAAGTGATGCATTTTGAAAATCTATTGATGTGGAATTGATTTCACAAACAATTTTTTTATTAAACAATTTAAATGAATCGTCATCATACACATTTGCTCCAGCCATGCTGCCAAACTTCTCCTGAAGAACAGAAAGCACCTGCCAAACCGTGGAGGAAAACGCTTGAGGATTGAGCATTCTAAGAGAGCAACCACTCTGAAAACACAGAAACACACAACAACATCTGTGAGCAAACTTCTTACTTTACTTATTTTTCAGGATTGTTTAATGATCGCAAAAATACAAAGATTTAAACAAACAGCATTGATTTGAACACATACATTTTATAAATACATATTTACATAACTTGCTGTGTTCTTTTTGTTATTTTTAACTAAAAGTATGAAATATTTCATGACTAAAGCTTTATATTTATAAATTCATTCATTTTCCTTCCGCTTATTCTCTTATTTATCAGGGGTCGCAACAGCAGAATGAACCACCAACTATTCCGGCATACGTTTTACACAGCGGATGCCCTTTCAGCCACAATCCTGAACTTGGCAATACCCACACACTCTCACATTCACACACACACACACTCATACACTACGGCCAATTTAGTTAATCCAATTCACCTATAGCGTTCGGACTGTGAGGGGAACCGGAGCACCCTGATGAAACCCACACCAACACTGGGAGAACATGCAAACTCCACACAGAAATGCCAAGTGGCCCAGCCGGTACTCGAACAAGCGACCTTCTTGCTGTGAGGTGTCAATGCTAACCACTGAGCCACTGTGCTACCCCAAGCTTAATATTAATTCCAGTCATCATACAGCACACAGTTTTGCTTGTTCAGTGAGTATCAATATTTTTGTACCTCATAAAAATCCCACACCGTGTACGGCAACGCTCGTCCTGGAGGATTGTGTGTCTCTCTTTTCCCATTGGTGTAGCTGGTCACATCCAGATTTACTCCATACTGAACATCATCCTGAACACAACACATTATATTACATATTCCAGCGACATTAAAGATACCAAATCCCTCTTCAAAGCCAAAAATACCTACGTTTCTTAATATGCGGTCGAACTCTGCAGTCGAAAACAGTCCTTTATAATAATTTGCATTCTGTCTTTGGATCAAAATTGGTTTCTTCTCCCAATTATCTCTATAATGAGGACAGAGCAAGATGTTAAATGCACATTATACAGTGTTCATACACATTTTTACTTAGGGATGCTCATTTCGGTTAAATTTGCCAACCAACAACTAGGGTTGGGTTGATAGACGATAAATAATTTACTTATTTTTCAGGATTGTTTAAAGGACGCAAAAATACAAAGATGTAAACAAACAGCATTGATTTGAATACATACATTTTATAAATACATATTTACATCATTTGCTGTGTTCTTTTGGTTATTTTTAACTAAAAGTATAAAATATATCATGACTAAAGATTTATATTTATAAATTCATTCATTTTCCTTCAGCTTATTCTCTTATTTATCAGGGGTCGCCACAGCAGAATGAACCACCAATTATTCCGGCATATGTTTATAATAATCCGCATTCTGTCTTTGGATCAAAATTGGTTTCTTCTCCCAATTAGATTAAAGACCTATCTTTTTAGTAAAGCACACACTCAATACATCACATAGCGGTATGATGCATGAATGTGCTCCACGCATCTTGTTTATATACACTATAAACAGCAGCTGCGCTAATTATTCTCTTTGTTATCTATTTCCACCTGGGGATACTCATCCTGAGGCCCCCAGAGACTATGCAGTACCAGAGATGTGATCCAAGACACGCGATGAGATGATTCCAAGGTTCCATAATCTTGGACCACGCTGTATCCTGAGCAGCTGCTTGGTGCATGGCGTAGTAGCAAGCATGAGACTGATTCCTGTGACGCTACAAGGACAGACAAGCCTCGAGTTCTCCAACCTCCGGCGCCTGGACTGCAGCTCTGCACAAGACGTCTGGCCATAGGAGAAATGGTCGTGTCCACCTGAGCCTGGTTTCTCTCAAGGTTTTTTAATTCTTCACTATTTGCCAATTGGTGAAGTTTTTTCCCCGCCTCTGTCGTCACTGGCTTGCATGGTTCGGGACTTGTAGAGCTGCGCATCGATGGATTAATCTTCAGTGTTTGGACTCTCAGTAGTGAATATTAAACCACATTGAACTGAACTGGACTCTAAGCGGAATTTCATCTTGTTTTATGCTTGAACAACTAAATGAATACTTAAATCTATTTAACTGAATGTATTGTAATTGCATTACAACATCAATGCTGTAAAAACAACCTTGTGAAATTGAAAATAGTGACATTAATCTTTCACCGGAAGTTTATTGTTGGCTTTAAAACTCTTTTTTACTCTACTGAGGCCCCGTTTACACTAGTGCGTTTTCGTTTTGCTATGGTTACGCCACCCGTCCAATCTACGCCGGAGTTTTCGAGCTGCGAAAACGGAGCGTTTTGGAAACGCTGGAGAGGCCGTTTTCATTCTAAAACGCTGCTGCTCTGTCTCAGTGTGGATGGGGGAAACGGAGACATTTGAAAACGAAGGCGTCGCTGCTGAGATTAGCTACTGAGATTCGCTTTTGGGTCATTGCGTAACCTTCCCTTATTCGTCAAGCCCCTATCACATGACTATAACGCCACCGGAAGACAGCAGACTAGCCTTCACTGTAAACAACATGGACACAGAAATGGGAGCGTTGTTTGCACTATTGTCCATTTTAGACGCCATTGTGCAGTTAAACTCTGCCTTTTTTACTGCAACAGCTGCATATATTCACAAGAGGCAAGCTACTGTTCGAGCACTCGCTAATCGCTCATGTTTCAAGCAGTCAAGCGTAAGCCCTATTTAGAATGCCGAGCGAGACACATGCCTCCTGTTTATACTTGAACGCGCATGCCCAGAGTGCGTGAATGGTCACGTGATATACGTTTTTAGTGGAGTAGTGTGGACTGAGATGTGTTCAGAAACGCTGGGTGAAACGCTAGTGTCGATGCAGATCGTTTTCATGCTAAAACACCGTTTTAAATCTAAAACGCACTAGTGTAAACGGGGCCTGAGTGAAGCCTGCAGCCTCTACTCTTTTGAGTCACTTTTTAAAAATTGCTAGTAGGCAAATGAATGTTAAAAATTGCTATATTTGTTGCTAGGTGCTTTTTGGAAAAAAAGTTGCTAGGGTAGTATGAAAAGTTGCTAAATCTAGCAACAAAATTGCTAAGTTGGCAACACTGCATGTTCTGTCTTGAAGTGTTACCTGAAGAAGCTTTTGTCCTGCACTGGGTGAATGAGCCACTGGAAGAGTCTGTTCGCCCGAACTCTGCTGTTGTTGACCTTCGTCAGATCCGTCAGGAGAACATCGAGAGCTACATTATCATATCTTTTACCATTCATTTCCTCACAGTCGCTCTCCTAGAGAAACAGAGCATCATGAGCGTCAAATCTCTACTGATTCTCTTATCAAGTTGAGTTTTATTGTCTTTCTACTAGGCGTGGGCCGATACATAGCGCTCAACGTACAGTACATGAGTACACCCCTCACAGGTCTCTAGCTTATATTCATATTTTCAATAGAAAGTTTTAACAATATTTGTACAGATACGCTTTTAGACAGTGGAAACGGCCATAAATGTGTACCGAACCTTACCACTCAGTAGATATGGGCCATTATATTATAGTAACCCTTGTAAACTGCATTATCTGTTATTATACAGGCTTATTTCACTATATATTATTTCTTGAACATTAAATTACTTCAAGTGACTATAATGTCAACAAAAGTCGCTTTGTTAAACTGTAGAGTTGAACGTTCAACATCAAAAGTCGACAGAGCAGAGATCGACATCACATAATGCAATTCACAACCATAAATAAATGAAAAACATCATAAAATAAACTGCTAATTAACAGATATTTTAGTGTATAAACATTCATTCATTCATTTTCTTTTCGGCGTAATCCCTTTATTACTCTGGGGTCGCCACAGCGGAATGACCCGCCAACTTATCCAGCATATGTTTTACGCAGCGGATGCTCTTCCAGCTGCAACCCATCACTGGGAAACATCCATACACACTCATACACTACGGACAATTCAGCCAACCCAATCCACCTATAGTGCATGTCTTTGGACTTGTGGGGGAAACCGGAGCAGTGTATTAAACATATTGAACTAAAAAATAAATATTATAAACCCTTACACATCTGACTGTACATAATATGCTGTATTATATCCGTCATCATAAGTTTAGACACTTACACCTTCATGTTTCTCCTTTTCACTGCTGCTGGATCTCACGCTGGATTTAAGAGGTTTTGTCCTTTTCTTTTTATTTGGTTTCTTGTTTGGCTGGAAACCATTCTCCTTCCTTTTGAGTTTTTTCGCTGGTGGTGCTTTATCCTGCAAGGCAGAAGGCATGCAAGTAAATTTACAGCCAATTAAAAATACAGTACAATGATACTGTTAGGAATGTCACGATATCTATATTTTGTTGTATGATATATTGCACCGAAATATATAGCAATAAACAATATTTTTGTCATTTTAAGACCATTGCATGCCGTTATATAATTAACCTTTAATGTGATAGGACAGTGAAGGACAGACAGAAAAAACATTGGAAGCAGAGAGAGGAAGGGTCGGCATCGGACCTCGAGCCGGGATTCGAACTCAGGTCGCCGTGAGCACCTTGTTGCTATACTGTACGTCGGCGCACTTAACCACTAGGCTATTGGTACCATCCAAAATATTTTTATTCTTAAGAGCATTTCATTTAATTATAGTCATTTTAACAGATTAATAATTAGGTCAGAATGTAAAAACACATATCCCAAACGAATAATAATAAATATGAACAAAAAAATGCAAGGTAAAAAGTCAAAAAGGCTGCGATATCTGCTATCAGATCTATTTTCAGCTGTCAGACACCCAAATGAAAATCTACTATAGTAATTTATATTAAACACTACAGTGTTTTTTAACCATACTGACTTGGACAGCTTCAATAGAGGTAGAGATGTTGCACAATCAGCTAAAATGTTGCTAGAATTGCTTTTAATGTATGGGCGATATATCACCATCACCAAAAATGATTGAGGTCATGTCCATGTTATGTGTGATAAGTGGATATATTGATTATTGTGACAGGCCTAGATACTGTTAATACAAATGTAGGTCAGTCCCAATAATCAACATATCGACTTATCGTACAATCCTTTGAGATGACCTCAATACTTTTTGCCATAGCAATATATATTTTTACAAATTCACAAATGATGTTTAATAGAGCTGCATGATTAATCGAAAAAACATCTATTTGACCCCATACATGATCTTAATCCAGCATTTCTATGATTCTGTCAATAATATTTTCAAGTTCAGGAGAGAAGCAAAGGCGGCCACACAAGTCTTCATGTTGTTTTACATACATTGCTCAGCAACCTGGACAAATCCAAATGGTGTTGAAAGGTGACTTAATTTTCTTTATGGCAAGGTTAACATTTGCATAGAATTGCTCATCAACATTCTAAATGTACACGCACATACATATTATGTCAATAATTAAAAATATATTTTTTTCAACACATTTCTAAACATAATAGTTTTAATAACTCATTTCTAATAACTGGTTTATTTTATCTTTGCCATGATGACAGCACATAATATTATACTAAATATTTTTCTAGACACTAGTATTCAGCTTAAAGTGACATTTAAAGGCTTAACTAGGTCAATTAGGTTAACTAGGCAGGTTAGGGTAATTAGGCAAGTTATTGTATAACGATGGTTTGTTCTGTAGACTATTGAAAAAAAAAATAGCTTAAAGGGGACGATAATATTTTTGACCTCAAAATTTTTTTAAAAAATTAAAAACTGCTTTTATTTTAGCCGAAATAACAAATAAGACTTTCTCCAGAAGAAAAAATATTATCAGACATACTGTGAAAATTTCCTGTTAAACATCACTTGGGAAATATTTTAAAAAGAAAAACACAAATCAAAGGGGGGCTCATAATTCTGACTTCAACTGTATGTGTGATAGGCATGGGCCGGTATAAGATTCTGACGGTGTGATAACCTTGGATAAAAATATCACGGTTTCATGGTATCACGGTATTGTGATTATTGCTCCAAAATATATTATTTTTAAACGTCTGGGTAAAAAACAAAAACTTTTTCCCCTTTGAACACAACATATTTTATTTTTTGAAAGATTTATATTTTAGAGCAGTAAACATGTCAGACTAAATAATTACAAAGAATCGTTAACTTCTGCTGTCTTCATTAGTTTCAAAAACACAGATTTCTTCGCAATTTAAAAAGGCGTCGTAGGGCATTTTTTCTGTTGTCCTAAAAAACTAAAATAAAATTATTTTAAAAAGAATTAAACAATACCTTAGGGACGGTATTACAGAAAATTTTGGCGGTATAAAAACCTTGACTTTTCCAAACCGCGGTATACCTTGAAAACGGTTATCGTCCCATGCCTAATGTGTGTACATATTTTCATTACTTTATAATTTCACTAACATTGCATGTCTAAAAAGAATACAAAGTTGCATTTTTCTAAACACTGGTGACAATTAAAAGAAAGTGTTCCAGAGTCAACAAAGAGGACAGCACAGCTGAAGACAAACTCTCTGTTTCTGTTTTTATTCATTTTAAAGGTTAGTAAAATACTACAATGTAGTTGAAATACTGTAACTGTATGAGATTAAATATATGTGTATATCTACAGAACATGTGTGTAAATTATCTGTGTTAAGTCATGTCTGTTATTTGTGAATTGAAAAGTAGTGAGTTTGTGAATTGATTGTTTGACTGTTGACTGTTATTGTTTTATGCTCCTGTATTTGACACACATTATATTTGTATATATTATTCATATATCTATACATGTGATATCTGAGATTTCATGGCTTTTAATGCCATGTGTGATTAGTCAACAAAGAGGACAGCACAGCAGAAGACAAACTCTGTTTCTCTCTGTTTTTATTCATTTTAAAGACCTCCAGAGTGAGGTCTGCAACCAATAATTCAAAAATACATACCTCAGGCAAATCTCCGATATTATGCATGTATATTATTTTAAATAATGTAAGTCATTTAGCTTGTGATTCGTTTTCCCACAGTTATTCTCAAAACCTTTCCACTGATTCCAGTTTGTTAGAAAGCCTCTGCTAAAATAGATATGTAATATGAGTACGCATGTATTTGTTGATTATTATATTTATGTAGATTTATATTTAAATGACACTCAAATAATATTTCTGGGTAGCGAGATAACAGTTTTAGCACTCCAAAATATTATATTTACAGTGTATTAATTAATGTAGCCACCTACATATGTGCAGGACTTCACACATTTCCTCTAAAATACAATTGTTCCCCCGAAAGAAGTCAATGATTCATTTGAATTATTTAGCCTGACATGTTTACTGCCCCAAAATATTTTAAATGTTTCTCAAAATAAAATATAATGTGTTCAAAGGGGAAAAAAGGTTTTGTTTTTTAACCAGACATTTAAAAATAATATATTTTGCAGTAGTAACCATCATACCAAGAAACCGTGATAATTTTATCCAAAGTTATCATACCGACAGAATCTTAAACCGGCCCATGCCTATTTACATATATACATGCTAAATATACACGCACATATATATTATGTCAAAAAAAAAAGTTTATTTTGGATGGGACAAATCTTTAATCACTAATTATTATTATTTCACCCAATAATACTGTTCTGTGGTGGTAGAAGTATTGTTTATTAATTTAAAAATAAATACTTATTGCATATATCCAACATTATGTATCTATATTATTTTAGATAATGTAAGTCATTTAGTTTGTGATTAATTTTCCCCCAGTTTTTTCTCAAAACTTTTCCACTGATTCCAGTTAGTTAGAAAGCCTCTGCTAAAATAGATGTATTTTGTATGTGTTGTATTGTAGTATGTATTGTATTGTAGTGTGTATTGTATTGTAGTGTGTATTGTATTGTAGTATGTATTATATTGTAGTATGTATTGTATTGT
>CAIGQQ010037999.1:2286324-2296790 GCA_903798035.1 Danio albolineatus | reverse complement strand
ATGGCAACCCAGATGTCTATTTGTTTTTTAAGAAAACAATTAAAGCGTCATATTGTATTTATTTTACACTTAAAATAAAATACAAAAAAAAAAAACTATACATTTAAAAACTAGACAGTGGGCCAGTTTGTCTAAAGCACTATTACTACTAGTACACTCACTGATATTAGTATACTTACTAAATAAAATAACATCTTGCAAAAAAACTAGTAAAATATTATGTAAAATATATAATATAATATTGTCATCATGGCAAAGACTAGACAAATGAGTTAGTAGAAACTGTTGAAAACTTAATCTGTTATACAGCATTTTTACCTATTTGATGCAATACATTTTTTCTTTAAACTTCACAAGAGGGTCATTAATTTTGTCTTCAGTAGTATTTCCCTTTATACATTCTAATGCCCTCTGAAATTACTATAGAAATGGACCACTTGCTTAATAAAATAACAAATTCTAGGGACATTTCTTGCAAAACAAACAAACATTTGTCATGACCTGTCTATATATATGTCACTCAAAAGCATCTTGCTAGTTACTTAATTTATAATGTAGCCAAATTAGATTTCTTGAAAGCTTTTTTGCTGTAAGCTGTTTATTTGTTGATTCTTTTAATGTTTACCACTGTTGAATATACAGATGTATATTTTAAGTACAGTTCAACCTTTTAAGTAATGAGCTGTTCATCTTCTGTGATTCTGGCCATCTCTTTGATATTTCAATTGCATCCACTCCCACATTAAAAAATACTATAGTAACTTATTGGAATACTATAGTGTTTTTGAACCGTATGCATATTATAAAAATAGCCTATTTAAATTCTATATAGTATCACAGCAACTATAAACATAACCAAATACTGAAAAAACATGTTCAAAAACACTTTAATATTTACTATAAGTTATAATATTTCTTGAGGTCATTCGTCCGCGATCTCCGCCGGTCGTGGTTATGTTATGACATGTTATGACACATAATGGATTAAAAGTTTAGTTAAAAGTTTGCAATACAAATAATTTATTTAATATTCTATGGCCGGAAATGCAGTGGACATGCAGTACAACTAATTACAACTGATAAAGCAAAATTTCCCTTCAAAACAACGCTATTGCTGTCAGACGACATTCTGACATTCAGAGAGTGGCTGTGTGGGACTCGACTGTGCGCGATTCAGAGAGCAGAGATTTGTAAACGCGCGACAGTGAAGAGACAGAAAAGACATGCCGTTGTGTAAATGGGTGGATGACGGGGCGTTGGATGCTGGAGGGGTGTCGCGGGCGAAAGTGAGATGAGATGGGGACTCGGGTAGCGCGGAAAAAGGTGAAAGTGAACAGCGGAAGGGAGAAGGAGGGCGGTTTTGATAAGGGGGATAGGTAAAATGAGGTGCTGGATCAGATTTCAGAGATGCCGGATTCGGATCCGGCGTGTTTCGGCACCAATTAAGCCCTGCATAGGCTATTTAGCTTGTTTATTAAAAGAAGAAAAACATTTACAAAACATTTAGAAAAACATTAACTTGACTTTAAAGGGGTTGCGGGGAAAGCCGTTGGGAGGGTGGGGCGCCCCCCTAATCCTATGGTAGGGGAAACACTGATGTGATTTCACAGTAGAAAGTAAATTCCATTACTGTGATCTCACAGTATTCTCTTGTGGATATAACTATATTTACTGTAAAGTTACAATTAATGGCAATAAAATTACTGTGATATAGCAGTAGGTTTCAGTTGAAATACTTGATTTAACTGTAAAGTTACAATTATATAACAGATTACTGTAGAATTTTAAAGCAAATGTCATCAATATGTTAATTTATGGTTAAATGAATACAGAAACACCTCAATTTTAAACATTTATTTTGCAGTCTGTAAACTGCAGAAGCCTCAAAAACAACCATAAAACAATATCTTGATATTTAACACCTCAGAATTACAGATAATTCTGTATAACATGTACAGTAAATAATTATAGATCTCTTCAATTATATAATTACAGATCTTCGCCTACAATATATTACCGTGAACTTTCACAGTTAAATCCTGTGAAGTGACATTAATGTAATTTACTGTGAAAAATTAGTTAAATGTTGTGAATTTCTGAATTTTTTTTACAGTGCAGTGTTTGGGTGGTCTGATTTTGGGTGCTCTCACACAAAACTGAAGATGCGACATCACCTTTTTAATGACCGTTTCATATGGATCTATTAATCATTCTTAATTTTCAATGAATGTGAACTGTCGTAGATTATTAAAGACGCAAACCCCCCATAAAGACTTTAATGATAAATTATGAGCATCAAAAGTGGTGGATCTGTTCGGCAAAATATTTGATATTTGAATAAATATTTGAAAATCTTTGCTATTTGATATTTGACTGTCACTGCATCCCAAATGACTAAAAATAATACAAAATGATATAACTAAAGAGTATGAGCGATTCAGTAAGCAAAATGCAGTAAGATTGCACAGAAATTTAATTTGGGGCAAATTTGGAGGTGCCTGGAAAGCACTAGTGTGTCGCTCCCAAAATGTATGCACAAGCCGTTGGAATAACAAACTTACATGCGGAAAAGACCCGATATGTAAACGGCCCCCTAAAGTCACCATCATTTGCGATCTCCAACAGTTGATCATCTTCTTGCAAAGACATGGTGGATTGGACCGAGATTGAGAAGTCCTTTATTATCTTATTAAAAAGGCTAACATTCATTTATTCATTCATTCATTTTCTTTTCGGCTTAGTCCCTTTATTAATCCGGGGTCGCCACAGCGGAATGAACCGCCAACTTATCCAGCATTTGTTTTACGCAGCGCATGCCCTTCCAGCCACAACCCATCTCTGGGAAACACATTCATACATTCTCATTCACACACATACACTACAGACAATTTAGCTCACCCAATTCACCTGTACCGCATGTCTTTGGACTGTGGGGGAAACCGGAGCACCCGGAGGAAACCCACGCAACCACGGGGAGAACATGCAAACCCCACACAGAAATGCCAACTGGCCCAGCCGGGGATCGAACCAGCAACCTTCTTACTGTGAGGCGAACGTGCTACTCAAGACGCCACCGTGGCGCCCAAGGCTAACATTAAATGCAATTAAATACATAATCATTGCTTGAACATCACTGTTTGTAGCCTTGACTTCAAGCCTGATTTTTGTCAAGATGTAGATGGTACAACATTTGATGGAGGTGGCTGCTTTCTAATTTTCTATGCAGGAAAAACCTCGAGTCCTATAACAAGCATCATCAGCGCAAATTAAAGCAGTAGACTGTTATCTCAGAAAAGGCACATTTTGGTGTGTGTCTTGTGTGATAATCTCAGCATTTTTCCTCCCAGATGAATTCTTGTGCAAGACGAGAACACATGACATGCTCCCTGAAAATGGTTGAGCAATGATCACTAGATGCTTTTCACTGGCGCATGACGTTTAAACTCCTATACCTGTATTCTGTATGAATTAATTCATTTATTTGTTATGTAATATCTGTCTCTTGAGAAATGGATTGAAATGACTGTAGACAGTGGGAATTGGCTGTCAGCTTTCAGAGCCTCTCTGTCCTGAATAAAATGAGAGTACAGCTTCGTTCTCCTCAGTGATCGAGTCCTGAAAGATGAGCCGGAGCAGGGAACACCTAGTTTCCTTTAGAGAAACAAGATTGCGTTAGGTAACTGGACCAATTGTGCAGTAGTTTGCATAATATCCAAACTTTATGGTGTCTCAGAGGAGAGTGTTAAATATGTTGAAAATATGTTGAGAAGCACATTGGCCTCACAGCAAGAAGGTCGCTGGTTCAAGCCTCGGCTGGGTCAGTTGGCATGTCTGTGTGGAGTTTGCATGTTCTCCCCGTGGTTGCGTGGGTTTCCTCCGGGTGCTCCGGTTTCCCCTACAAGTCCAAAGACATGTGCTATAGGTGAATTGGGAAGGCTAAATTGTCCGTAGTGTATGAATGTGAATGAGTGTGTATGGATGTTTCCCAGAGATGGGTTGCAGTTGGAAGGGCATCCGCTGCGTAAAAAACAAATGCTGGATAAGTTGGCGGTTCATTCCGCTGTGGCGACCCCAGATTAATAAAGGGACTAAGCCCTAAAGAAAATTATGAATGAATGAATGTTTGCCTCTTGGGCTAATTTTATTGAAAATACTCTGCACTCAAAAAAATCACTCATTGGATGAACTCAATTTAATTGAGGGTAGGATTTCCATCCAATAAATTTGTTTAGCAACAACTAAAAATATAGATATTTTATCAATTCAATGCAATTGAGTTGGTCCATCTCTGATAATATCATGTACACTCAAAAAAAGATTACTGCTGCTTGCTCAAACAACCTGTTTAAAATGAGCTGAAACAACCTAATTCTTGTCATTTCTTTGGCTAATTTATTTGTTTTATGTTCAGTCCACTTAAATTTGTAAACCATTACGTTAACTTAAGCGTTTTGTGTTGGGACAACATGACAGAATTGTGTTGGTCCAACTACCTGGTTAGGGGATTTGTAGTTCCCAGCATGCTTTGAATTGAATTGGGATTGAATTAAGAGAATTCAAATATTGACAATAAAAATAATCTTAGGTGTTTAAAGTTAATTGAAAGACTTGTTAGAGTTTAATCTTCACTTTAGTTTGAAGATTTAGAAGATTTTCATATGTTTTGAGACTACGGCCTTGCAGAACCACCCATGATTTGGGTGTAGGCATTAGCAACAATGCAGTTTGTTGCCTTTCTCAGTGAGCAATAACTGTCCTAAAATGAGTTCTGAGATCAGTGTCAATGAACTGCAGACGTAAATTATGCTTAAAAATATGAAATATGCTTAAAAAGGTTTTAGCTAAATGCAATATGCAATATGTCTCTGTTTTCACGTTTGCATTGACTTGTATGCAATTTATTCGGAAATACCTAGGCTGTTTCTCAATTCCAAGAACGCAGAGAACGGACTTGTGTTCTTGTGGAGACCGGTCTTGCAATGTTACATCAGGAGAACGAACTCAGGAGACCGTGAGGACAGAGAACGCGTCCTGTGAGAAACGAGATGCTGCGTTCTTCCTGACGGTCACATGACCCTCTCGTGTCTTTAACCGAAAATTATTTAAACATTACAGCATTTAAACAACGATTTATTGTTTTCCTCCCATTTCACAATATATACTCTGCATAAAGACATTATAAATATACGCTGCACATCACAAATAAAACTGATTTTAATACGAATTTTAACAAATAAACATCCTTAATGTGTTCATGCCTTTATAAGATTTTTATGGTAATGTTTACTGTCCCAGTCTCGTTTAGGGAAACTCCTGAGGTAAATAAGTTATATCTCTGAACTTTAATAATAAATCTATACAAAATGCTGCACTTCCCCCTCCAGTCGCAATGACTTCTGGGACTTCTAGAGCAAGTTCGGTGCTCAAGTCTGCATCAGTGCGTCCTCGATATCAAGAACACATCCTGGAACTTTCACGCGTCCTCCGTTCTTGCGGTCTTGAGTATTGGAACGGCGGATGATGATGACGTTACACGAGAACACGAGGATGCAAGACCGCTGAAGAACGCATATTGAGAAACAGCCTAAATGTTTCAATTACATGTAGAAGACATCAGCGAGCAAATCAAGGCAAAAACAGGCGCAGCTCGACTACTGTAACCCCATTCTGTTATAAATTAGATAGTTTTAACTGTAATAAGTTCATTATAAAATTAAAAGATACAAACGGCATTAGGTAACATAAAGCAATGTTTTCTAGTCAGTTTTATATATTAAATAAATTAGGAAAGTACCAATGGCAAATATAATGGAATAGAGTTTGGTATTTACCTTCAGCTCACCACACTCAATCAAGTTTGGTTATTGGCCCTGAATAAGGAAAGGTTTGGGCACCCCTGAATTAGATTAATAATTTAATATGAAACTGCATACAATAAGTAATGAAAAAAATGAAGAACACATATTGAGAAACCGCCACAATTTCCCATTTGGTGTGAACTTTGCATGAAAGCGTCATTATTGCCACCTGTTGCTTCAGCTTGTCCTAAACATGCATCACAGTGTGTTTTTTTTTTTGAGTTTTCATGTGGAAGTCAGGGAAACCTCCATTTATAAAATACCCTTGTACGTGTGTACATGGCCTTAGAGTCTAAATAAAACGTATGCAGGCAAAACAAGCATGAACATTCACAAGAAGCAAAAAAATCTGCCCGTGAAAGAAACTGAACATTATTTACAATAATAATCCACATCCTCAGCAAACAATCGCCTTTATTTATTTGACTCTCAACCAGCTAGTAGCCATTGATTTGTATTTTACAGACCACCGAAAACCAGTCTTTCAGCTAAAAATCTTCTTTAATATTCTACAAAAGAAAGAGTCACCTAGTTAAGTATCGTCTGAAGGTAAGCAAATGCACAGATTTCTCTTTTTGGGTGAACTATCCCTTAATATGCATTCCTGCTTTATTATGCATGCAATTCCTGGGCAGTATCAAGATGCCGTTTTATGATCTGTTCCAAAACTGCTGTACCGTCTTGCTCTGAACTCGCAAATATGCTTCTTTCACATTCCCTGCAAAGTAGATACCTTTAGTGCTGAGCAGAAGTATGCAAACTATGCAGGCAGCCTTTCATTGTAGAATATGCCTAACCTTGCTTCATACAAGATTTCCACACACACACACAGAAGCACAGGAATGATTTTTGCTGTGGATTTTACTCTACATTTAGCTGTAGTATTTTCACGTTCAGATGTAAAACTGCCTCTTATAGGCTTTTATCTGCAGAAAGCCAACAGCATTCCTGGTTCCACTGACAGGCGATGCTAGATTGCAGATAGGGGACAATTTCAGCGTGACTTGTTTGTTTTGTGTTGCTGGGCATAGATAATTGTCTACGGAAGATGTTATCATCTATCTCATGGGGCGTTTGCTGCTTTGTTTTTGGTAAACAACTTTGGAGCTGACAATGAACCTATTTTTAGGCCTTTTGTATTTTCATAACAACATAAGTACATTTTCTCCCCAATTCTCGTTATCATAATGTATTAATTTCCAAATGCATTTTTATGGCAAGGCATTCGAATTCGTTTTCTTTCGAAACAGTGGCAGAAAATGCACAACGAAATAAACAATCGAAGACTCAGAGATCTAAAAAAAAAATATTTACGCCACATAGGGATGCAACGATTAACCGATTTCACCTCGCTTTAATTCGTCATGGTTAATTAACCGTAAAGGCTCATTAACACTGCGTTTCTACACGGAGCAAAACTGCAGCTAAACAAGGTTATTTCAACTGTGCGCTAGTTTAAAGTTCTAAGCTTGTACACCGAGGCTAATACGCAAGCACACTGGATTAACTGTGGTTGAGGCTATTAACTAAGGGTGGTTCACATATTGTGTCTTTTGCACGTGCAAGTTCGTTATTTCCAATGGAGGGCGTGGCTTGTGTGAGCATACTAGGATTGAAGGCTGATTTATACTCGACGCGTCCGTAAGTTCGCTTTAGTACGCACCACAACTGTGACTTCATCGCAATGTTTGCTTTGGGTTTTCGCTACATGATTTCGGCTGGTGGAGCGGACAACATTTTTTTTAGACTCGAGCGAACAGTTTACATTTAATTTGAGCTGAATGTGAATCACTTTGAAGAGATTTTGTCTGAAAGGGGTACGACTGTACAGACATCTTTTGGATCCATCCATGCGTGATCATCGGAAGAATCAGATGACCAATACTTCTTGGCTAGAAATTGCAACAGCCATGGGAAAGGAAGAAAGTTTTTGTAAAAGTTTGGAAAAACTTGAGGGATAAGTTTGTTGAAGCCTAAAAAGAGAGGCCGTGGCAAAAGTGGAAATAAATACACAATTACAGAAACATGTTTTTTTCATGTTTTTTTCCACTACTCATTTTTATTTAATAGTTACAAAACTATAAGGAACAAGTTATTCTTTGATAACTGGAAAGAATTATTTGAACCTATTGGTTTACGATATACTGATGACCTGTTTTTTTGGGGTTTATTGGTGATAATGGTCAGGAATGTTGGACCATTATTGCCTTATTTGCATATAAGTAGAGGACACAAACTAGCCAGACAGTAATGTGTCCACTGTGGAGTGGGCTATATCTAAAAAAGTATTTTTTAGTAAGTGCACTTTTTTGCTTTTATTCTTGCCATAATTGTGTGTGTGTATATGTATACATATATATATATGATGTATAATGATATGATAAATAATGTAAATGTATGCGTGTGTGTATATATAATATATGATATATTATTTAAATGTATGTGTGTATAGATAGATAGATAGATAGATAGATAGATAGATAGATAGATAGATAGATAGATAGATAGATATTTATATATTAATAATCTTTAATTGGTAAAACTGGCCGAAATAATACAAATCTTGTATAATCATAAAAATTATTTGAAATAATTAATTAAAAAAAATAGTTTAAATATCTTGAATGATAATAATAATAATAATATGATATATAGTTATAATATAGTTCCAGAAACTCTCTACTTCTCTGTTTATCCTTCTGATTTTTACAGTCTGTTATTTTTGTCTGTCCCATGTTGTTTCAAAGAATATCTCGGTGAACATGTCAAGCATGAAACCCTCATCCGTTTCGTGAGATGTGGTCGCAGTCAGCTGAGGTTCGCGATGCGGCAACAGGCGAAAGTATAAGTCAGCCTTGATGCACACGTGGTGCTCGAGTAGCGCAACGCACTCACCTTTTCCAGGCACACCTAGTTGAAAACATATACACTTGCACATATACGTGAGTGCACCGTGAATCGCGTGACAAGAACTGACGGGTCATCTTCATACTTTGTATGGAATATACACATTTCTACTCTTGTCAAAAAGGGGGGAAAAAACTAAATGAAAATGCCAAATAATTTTGTAATATAGTTGATCAAAAGTGCCTTTCAGACAGCGTTTCAGCAGCATTTGACTACATTTGTTCTATTTAAAAGGCAAATACTTGCATTTACATGATTAAACACTTACAATGGATTTACATTAGACAAATTTCTTTTTATTTATTCTTATTTCTATTTATTTATTCTTGTTCTGTCATATATTTTTCACTTATTTTAAAGTCCAAATTTTTAGGATTATTGTTTTTTTTTTATTATTGTTTTGTGTTGTATTTGCGTGATGATACGGTGGCGCAGTGGGTAGCGCTGTTGCCACACAGCAAGAAGGTCACTGGTTCGCGCACTGGCTGGGTCAGTTGCCATTTCTGTGTGGAGTTATCATGTTCTCCCCATGTTGGCCCGGGTTTCCTCCGGGTGCTCCAGTTTCCCTCACAGTCCAAACACATGCGCTATAGGTGAATTAGGTGAGCTACATTGTCCATAGTGGATGTGTGTATATCCTGGTTCTCTGGGTTGGGGCTTAAGCGTTGGGCTAACAACCCACCTCATAAAAACTAGATGTTACGAAACACCAATATGGTGCGGCTAAATATCAACTTCGATATAAAAACCGCTCTGGGAGTAAGTGTTATTTGCTTACTGAGCAGCAGTAAATAACATTTTAAAATGAGGAGTTTTCATGTGATTTGGGTTTTGAAATTAAAAAATGCATAATAATCATGATAACCGTGAAACCTTTATTCCTAACACTATAATTGTACAACCAAAATCTATAATCGTTGCATCCCTACCGCAACAATCACCAAGCCTTCTTGACCTCACGATCTTATAAAAAAAATTCTTGAAAGACTTGAATATGGTGTCCATGAAAGAGTAGACAGTGTGTCCCAATGGTTTGTGAACCAAGCTCATCACTATCCTTAGCAGTGTACTTATGTACACGCCCTACTGATGAACGACCTTGGGAGCTAGGGCGTTGATTGAGACGCACCCATAGAAAATGTGTAGATCACTGGTACACAAGGACCAGATTTGAGTACTGCTGGTTTATGTAATGTTCAGAGAATGCAACCATGGAATAAGCTGTAACGTTGTTCTCAGAAACTTAAAAACTTTAGTCAGTGTCTTGTTTTCATAATGTTATTTCGTCAGGTTGAAGTACAGGTGGGCCCGAGGGAAGACATTGAGCGTGTGCACCAAATCATGGTGAAACGGATAGAAATTAGGCTTGAAATTCTTGCACCGACAGGGCAAACAGGATGCAAATTCGCCTCAAGGCCACTGTAGGAGGTCTCGCGGTGGGACTTGTTAGTGCTTGCAAGACAAAGAAAACCATCCATGCATGGTCATCTGGCAAGACGAATTGTTGGAGGCATCCAGCCTAAGCAGAACTAGATTTAAAGATGAGAAAGTCTTCTTGTGGAACCACTCGACGCAAGAAGATCTCAAAGGGAATTATACTTTGTCTCCTCTGTGCTATTTAAAGCCCAAATGTGTGGCTTCTGAGCCAAAAACATTGCTTATCCCCATCTAGGATATTTCACTCGTGTTGGATTCATTGCA
>CAIGQQ010037999.1:2268683-2286314 GCA_903798035.1 Danio albolineatus | reverse complement strand
ACCTATTGACAATAAAAGAGAAGTTTTCAACAATAAAGGATCTTATTGGCCTACTTTTCACCTCTGTGGATCGAAACTATAAGGGAGTGTTTTTAAAAGTCCCTTTGAAGCTTCACGGTGTTCGATATCTTTCGATATTTTTTCATTTGGCATTATTTACTTCTTTCACGTTACATCATATTGACACTTAATGCCGCAGAATGCATCTGTTATAATTCAATAAGACGGGCTGTATTACCTCAGTGGTCTGAACGCCTTCAGAAGTGCATTAGCAGGAGAGTGACTCATTGATGGAGTTCTGGAGATCATTTGGGGAGAAAGTACTGCCAAATCTTTCCTACACGGAGAAGATGTCCCAAAGTGCAGCTCAAACATCTGCCTGATGTTTAAACCGCTTTATGCAGAACATCGATCCAGCTAAAAGCATGTCCTAGTTAACTTGCGTGTGCGCGAACGCTTCTGCGCTGAGCTGAGTTATATTATACGGTCTGGGCTTTCGTTTACTTTCATTATGGTGCAAAATGAAGATGAATCGGAGTATAACAGTGTTATGCCAAATGTTGTTTGCATGTCACGAAGAGCAGCAACTCTGAATGAAACATCAGGTTTTATATTGCAAGTTCACGTTAAAGGCAATACAGAGTTTGTTCTTGTAGTTTTTAAATATTTAAATTTAAAAAAATCTTACATACTGTGCCTTTAACAGTGTCGTTTTGCTGACATTATCGCAAATGTTTTGAAGAATGTTCAAGTCCAGACTAGTGTGACAGAGCGTTTGCTGTGTGTTCATGCTAATGACGTCCCACACCCTCCATTTCTGGTTTGGTTTAATAGAAAACAAGCAAAGAAGCTTTACTATTAGGGAAGTGCCAAATTATCAGCTGCAAAAATTATCGACAGAAGATGTCATTTTTTGACTGAAAGAGAAAAACGACTGAAAATATGAGGTGAAAAATGTTCATGCTGCACCATAATATCCACAATGTTTGGTGCTGCTTTCACTCTCCTACAATTGTAGTCATTGAGTGAAGTGTCTTTCACACCGGACACGGAAAATACTGCACTATGAAACAAAGGCAAAGGCCAGTTTGTTGCTGCATCTATCAAAGTAAAAGTTCAAAATAGCTCAATATTCCACTCTGAATATTTTGTTAATTAACTCATACTTATCTATTTATGAACCGCTCAGGCTCACTTGAAAAACGCACTGACAAAACACTACTGTGCTGTCATGGCAAAGCTCGTAATCTGACACCTATTGACTTGGTTATTTTATTGCTTTGTGTTTTTTGAAGTCCTACAACATTATATTTGTAAATAAAATAATAAATTATTTCCATTTAGTGCATCCCTATTTAATATAATGTGGAGGTTATTAAACTACACAGAGCAGCATTATAAGTGAATCCTAAAATGTATTTAGTCTGATAAATTGGCACTCCTTCTCAATGTGATCACAATCTGAAGAACAAGCAACACTTTAACATTCGGGATGTACAAAATTTTCAGCTGCAAAAATTATCGACAGTAATTATTTTTTATTTTTGTTAGGTATTTTTGTTTTTTTGTTTTTGGCTGTAAAACGGCTGAAAATATGAGGCGAAAAATGTTTGTGTTTGTGTAGTTATTGCACTGAGTGAAGCGACTTTCACACCGGACACGGAAAGTGCTGCGCTATGAAACCCATTCATTTCATTGTACCATGCAAAGGCCAGTTTGTTAAGTGAAATTTCAAAATAGCTCCATATTCGCTCTGTGGAAATTCCATTCAAGAAGCCATACCATGTCTATATATGAACTGCTCATGCTCACCTGAAAAACAAAAAGTCCCCTCAAATCGTGACACCACGACTTGTTCACTGTCAATAGCTGTGTCTCATTTCAGATACTGCATCTTTCGAAGGATGCATTCGAAGGGTGCTGCGTCATCACCGTGCATCACAAGGCTTCTTCAGTGCAACCTCAAAATGCGTCTTTGTTTCCCAAGTAATGAAGGATCCAACTGGTAAGTGGATCCTTCGTGTCCTCGAACATCCCCAGATTCATTGCGCGCTGGACATTTTTAAAACAAAACTCCAGATTACAGTTTTAAATGTATGAATTAAGTTTTATTTTACTTGCATGTTAAAAAAACAAAAAAGTAAGAAATGTTTTACCAAAGTAATTTTTATCAGCATTTTTATGCGCACATGTATGGAACATGTATTTTATGTGCACTTAATATGCTCCCATCTCCCCCGAAAGCCCGCACTCACATTACATTCGAGCCTGAGCACGCTTACGTCATCGATGATGTGCTGTTCAGTTAAGGCGCTCTCGCTCAGCACAGTGGAGATTTCTTTAGTTATATCGTTTTAGTCGTTTGGGATGCAGTAACACCCAGTCCAATATTTTGCCGAACAAATACGCCGCCTTTGAAGCTCATAAACAATCATAAAGTTTTCGTGCTGCAGAACACCAGACACTGTAAAAAGCTCATTCCCAGCAACTACACTTTTCTGACAGGGTATTGGAGTGTCATCGAGTGACCGAATGTTGTGGGACTGCTATACAGGAGCTATTATTATTATGGATTATAGATTTATTTGTATTTTTTTCAAACCATGACGGTAAAACACAAACATGGTTATGAATGTATTCATGCATATGCTTGTTTGTTGTAAAAATGTATAATAATGATCAAAATACTAATGTGTGTATCTCCTCACTTCCGGGTGCAGCTATCCTGCCGTTGTAGCTGGTGTATTCTGGAAAATAATCTAACCCCTTGGTTTCGAGTGTGGGCCCGAAAAATCTCTGTTCGAAGGGGTATCTAGCCCTTCCCCTTAGCCCTACGTGTTCAAGCTAAAGAGAATCGGGACACCCCTACCCCTTCACATAAATGCTCAAAACGAGGGGTAAGGGGAAGGGGGAGATTTGGAAGTGTTAAATACTTAATCTCATCCATGAGCATAATTTCTGTAGCAGTCCTGTAGGACAAAGACCACAACTCCCACGATTCCACGCTCGCCATTACACCTTTGTTTGTTGTGAATACACGCCCTCTAGTGGCAAAAATTACAGATTGTGCCTTTATTTAACAGATATTAGTGTAAAACATGCAAGTTGCTGAATTGGTGTCTGAATCGATATTTAGCATGCTAGTAAGGGTGTAGTTTAATATTTAATAGTGTCAAGCTTATTTCAGACCTCTCACTCTAACATTAGATGCATTAATATTGATGCTCGCCTTATTGAACATCACTTTTGATGTCCATTTCTGCTGATGCAACTTTCATTTTAGCTGGAGAGGAAGTGGGAAAATAGGAAGAGGGAAGGAAATGAAAGTTTTTCTCCCTAGCCGAGAAAACCAGTGTCTGATATTTGATTAAAATACAGAACGAGTTTCTTCTTCTCCTTTTTTTTTGTATTTTGTCTGGTCTTTGCACTCTTGGCTTCAAAGCAAATTTCACTCCTAGAAAATTGGTTACCTTGTCATCAGGAAATGTCAGTGCTGCATAAAATATGTTTCCACTGATAATAGGGAATCCATAATTTCCTGCTTTCATCCGTATTTGCTGCTACTCCGCGCATGCGGGGCGTCAGATTGGGGAAAAAGAAATCTTCCATTTACAAAACTAGTTAAATATTGGCTTGTGGTAAATGTGCTCTGCCTTCACAACCCAGAGGCAGTGTGTGAGGATAAGATGGAGAGTTGTAAATCCAATGAAACTTTCTGGACCTGATCACAGGTCAGTGTGAAGTTTTTCTTTGCAAAGCATCCGGTTTCATGTTAATGGCCGCTCAGGCATGCTGGATCTTGTCTGCTCATGTGAGGAAAAAGGACCTATTTCTACACTTTGCAGCTTTACTTTTTCCCCAAAGCGTCCTGTTAGAACATTAGTCAAGGTTTCTTGCGCTAAAGCAGTCATTTAGATTTTCAACACCATTTTTACTCTGCGCACTTAATTAAACACTTTTTTTTCTTTTTCTTTGGTGTTGTGTTTGTAATTGACATGACTGTTTTTATCATAGTTGAATCATTTAAATAATCAGTATCACTGCTAATGGATGTGGATTTCAGTTCTAGGGCCCTATCACATACCCAGCGCAATAAGGCTTAAGACTGTGTGGCGTGATTTGTGGCTATTTTCAGACCGGCGCAACTGTAATTTTCACGATTTGCACCACGTTGTTTAAATAGCAAACCCATTTGCACCACTTTGTGGACTCATGGGTGTGCTGGTGTATGTTAAGATGCATTGTTGGCACGTTGCTATTTTGAGAAACTGAAATAGACTGCGCCATTGACCAACTAATAGCTGCTCTAAAGTCCAGCACAGAGTGTGTTAGTTATGCACCTATGCAGGTCCAAACGCTTACATCATTGCTTAATGACCAAAATATAGGATAATAATAATAATACAGGATGTACAGCAATACACAAATATCTTTACATATGAAAGCAATTAAAGGATTAAAATGTTACAAAAATATTATTTTCAACATACAGTGCTCAGCATATATAAGTACACCCTTCACAAATCTATCTTTTGAGTTCATATTTTTAATGATAACGGTCCAAAAACTAGTACACCCAAATTTATATTATAGAAAAATATTAAATACAAATTGCAAAAAAGAGGAAAAATCCAGAGAAGCAGAAAAATTTAAATTTTATTTAATTTTTATTTAAATAGAACAGAACGCGTGTTTAGATATACCTCAGTTTTTTGACCACACTTCCTTATTATTGTTAATTTATTCGTTTGCTGGAAATTGGAACTGAATTTAGAAATAGTTTTGAAACAAATCTTTGCGCTTAACAAATTAAATTAAATATATAGTCTGATGGATGTCTTTAGTGGAATGCGTACAACACCGTATCCTTACTCCACCAACGTAAAGAAGTACAGTAAAGTAAGGAGGCTGAATGAAGGAGGCTCATTCTTTATCCTCGCACTGCAGATGCTCTTTTTAACTGTTTTCTCAATAGTGAAGGGTTCAGTTTATCCACTCACAAAGTCCGTCATGTAAATAGCAAATGTGCCATGGAGCGACACAACTGACCCTTAAAGGGTATGGGAGATGGTTTAATGTGATTGGTTTGATTGGTGACTCTGATTGGTTTAATGCAGATCATGCTCAAAACACACCCATAACCCATAACATAAGAGAATAAGAACAACCCTGTTAGACCATGCGCCGGGGCGCAGAGCGTATTTTCCATCATTAAAATAGCAAAAGTGGATTCAGACATACCCTTAATGCTTTTGTGCCCTCCGCTTTAGACTTTGTGCTTAGATTGGTAAAATAGAGCCCATAATGTTGGTAAGACTTGATTGGATAAAGATTTGAAAAAAACGTTATATTGAGAAAAATAGTTTCCAATTAAAATAACTTTTTTTATTCGAATATATTTAAAATTGTTAGAAAATCATTACTCTAGTATTCAGTGTCAAAATGATCCATCAGATGTCATTCAGTTAGGGGTGTCAAAATTAATTGTTTCTTCAGCGCACCGTGATGCAGACGTGAACAATTCGGTATCGGTCCAGCATTAGATTATAACCGGTTATTAAGCATTGACATCATTTATCTCATATGCGCTATATTGCGGTAGCTGACTATGGCGAGGGAGGCGAACGTGAGTACTTAAATGCTCCAAATACTTAATGCAGAAACTTTGCACAATTGTGGACATTTGACCTGTTGGCGTGAGGTAACTTTTCCTCTCCTCTCGGCTGTTACAGCAATAGCATAATAGTAATATAATAGCAGCCCTTTCTGTTGAGCGCATGACAAATCATAGGGGTGTAAGAACCCACTAGACAAGTCTCAGAAAGTGAGCAGGATCTTTACATATGTTTATTTGCTATGAATGTTTGTATTTATACAACAAAAAAATGTACATTTTATCAGAAGAATTCTTGTGCTGTGAAGTGAAATCTAATTTATGAATGCAAAGCATCCGAAGAGATCTCGAATTGAACGAATCGATGGCATGAGAACGATGAGACCAGTGTAGGTTCACTCCTCTACATTCAGACATGCTAAGTTGATGTTTATCAATTATCAATGTTTAAAGAGCCCATATGTTGGGTTGAGAATGGTTAAATTTCACTTTTTGAAGTCCCAAACAACAGGATGATATGTATGCAAGGTTAAAAACACTTTCAATGTCTTATAATATCTATTTATTTTTACCTCATTTTCCCACCGACTCCCATATGAATTGTCTGAGCGAGTCTTTTTCCCCAAGCACCTCCTTTACGTGACGCTACCACGTCACGTCACGCTACCACGTCACGTCCTTTACGTGTCAGCAGCCCAATGCCAGAACATTGAAAAACATCACTGCAGTTGTACAACAGCGTATTGCTATATTCTTCGTCATAACAACAAACATTCAGTAATAATGAACACTTCATGGACTATTGTAAGCCAACAAATAGTTACATTCGGCAGTAAGCTAAATGGCTACCGCTACATGCTGCACAGAGCAAACACAACACAGACAACTACATCCATATTTACCTTGTTACAGCGAACAAGACTGGAAGAACATGCAGGTCCAAATAAACTGGGTATTGATCCATCCTTTAACAACAACCGTGCAACAAATCCCGCGTTGTAAGCATATATATTGGTGTAGCTCTCTTCAGACAAATGACGCGAACACAGCACAATATTGGGGCTATAATTCTCAGGTATTTTACCAAAAATAAACCTCAACCACTCCAGGTAGGGAAAAGAGGTTTCCAGGTAGGGAAAAGAACACAGCTTTTCCCGCGCACTTCAGAGCACAGCGTCTACGGGACATGATTTAACCGGAATGCGATACAGTGCTTGTTGTCTTCCACTTTTTCTTCCTGTCTGTGGGCGGGGCCGGGGAGTTCAATTTTCCCGGGGTCTGCGCGCGCAACTAGTGGGAGGGGCTGATGTTTTGCGTTGACATCAAGCCGAAACGACTAAAGACTCGTTCTAATAACGATTCATTTAAACAACAATGAGTCGACTCTTTCATAGATGAATCAGTCGTTTTAAACACTTTGCACTTTCAGATTTAATCCTTAGCTGGACATTTTACTTCACTTAGAGCTGTGTTACACACTGCATGGAAGGTCATTTTCAAAAATCCATAATAGGGGCTCTTTAAAACAAACTAAAAAATAATCTGATTTTAATTAATTATTTGAAATAATGTTTAATAATTTAGCAGTTTTCTTTTCTTTTCTACTCTCTATTTTAGAACATGTAATAAAATGTTGAATTATTTCATGATGATTAAATTCTTTAATAAATGTTTCATGTATTGTTTGCTTATGAAATATTTTTCTGTTCAAACAAGCCTGTTCTGAACTTTTAAATGAGGTGGAAAAAATCTTTTGCATAACACAAACAGATTTTAGCCTGTGTTTGAGAATTTGCATGTTATTTAGAGCAGTGGTTCTCAAACTGTGGTACGTGTACCACTAGTGGTACGCAGGCTTCTTTCTAGTGGTACACAGAGGAATCGCTGAATAATTAAAGTAAAAAAATTAACACACTTTTAACCCTTTGACGCGTACGATAACACTGATGTGATCTTCATAGATTTTAAAGGCTAAACCTTTTATTTTATGTTCAATTTTCTAATGTTTATTATGCATTCTATCATTTGAAGGTAATTTCCCTTCCATATTTGTTAGTTGTTGGGGGCGTATCTCGCATTTTTATATCTCAATGTTGACAGGTATAGTTTAATCACTAGCTTTTCTGACACACAAAGCCTACTCTATCGCACAGTAAGCAGATCTAATTTCTAATTTCAGTATGTAAATCCAATTCTTTATGTTTATATTATTTATTATATATTTAAAATACAAGTTAATGTTTACATTTTACAGACATACAAATAAGTCATATATACATGCAACATATTTATGAATATGATAACAGCCTATTTTAAGGAACTTGATGAATACTTTATGATAATACTTTTTAGTTTTCTTTTTACTTAAGTACTGTGCAATTTTAAATAACTTTAAAAGCACATTTTATTTTAAATGTTGCATTTTATTTTATTTTTTACCTTTATGCACAGTATAGTGGTCATGTTCAAACTTTAAACGTCATTAACATTTGATAACTGCAATGTTTAATGTGGCTGACAATAATAAATATTCATAATAAGAATTAATCAGCCTCGTTTTTGAACTGTGCAGTGCTGCTTAATTAGACCTACTACGCTACTGTATTTTAATACAATTATAGTGGTACTTGGAGAGACAATTTTTTCCTGAGGTGGTACTTGGTGAAAAAAGTTTGAGAACCACTGATTTAGAGCATTAACGTCACAAGCATATGCTGCTATTCTCTGAGCTTAGTATAAAAACATGAACAATAAAGCACTGAAAGGAGGTAAAGTAATAATGAATCTTACTGATTATTTGCTCACCGCTAAGTTGCTCTAAACCCCGATGAATTTCTTTCTTTCTTCTTGAACTTGAACGCTGCTAACTAAACAACTAACAGTATTTTTCACTTCCATAGTAGGTAAAAAAAAAGGTGTCCGGTAGCTAACATTCTTCAAAATATCTTCTCTATTCATCAAAAGATGGAAATCCCTTGAGCAACTCGAGGCCGAGTAAATCGTGACAGAAATATGAATTTTTGTGGTGAACTATCCTTTTAATCAGTAAAAGGTCGCAAAGAATTATTATCCACTTCAGGTGTTCGGAGTGTAAGTGCTTTACGAGCCCCAATTTGTCCCTTAGCATCAGCGTCTGTCTCTCATCACTTTAACATTTCTCTGGAGATCTGGAGTAATTAATCTAAGGACAGGAGAGTGCCCTTCTCGCTCACGCCGTTCAGGTCTGCTGAGCTGTAAGCAAAGGTCTCATTTGCGCTGAAACTAAATTTGTGAGATACTACAAAAAAAAATTACATCTGAAAAGTATGTCGTTTTTTAATTTATTTAGTAATATAGAACATTTCAAGCATCTACAGCTGAACCGTGCTGTTTCTAGTCTACCATGAATTTGGCAAGTGAGCTATTCCATGCAAATGTCAACCTTGTTATGGAAAGAAATAAAGTTTTCACCAAAATAGCGAAACAATTTCTAAGTTTTTTGTGTAGGCTTGTATTTGACAGTACTGTAAATGTATTCGAGCATGTCTCTGTCAATGTTTTCAAACAATTATATACAGTTGAAGTCAGAATTATTAGCCCACCTGTTTATTTTCCCCCCAATTTCTGTTTAGTTTATTTGTTTACAGGGTCAATGCACATTAATAAACATTACTGTAAAATGTGCCAGAAATAGCCAATAATGGCTATTTTTCATCTCATGTTCAACGGAGAGATTTTTTTCAACACATTTTTAAATATAATACTTTTAATAACTCATTTCAAATAACTGATTTCCTTTTATCTTTGCCATGATGACTGTAGATAATATTTTACTAAATATTTTTCAAGACACTTCTATACAGCTTAAAGTGACATTTAAAGGCTTAACTAGGTTAACTAGGCAGGTTAGGGTAGTAAGTAGGCCCACACTGAATCTGCACGCGCAGATTTTTAGCCCATCATTGATTCTGATATTTAATGTGTAAATGTGTGTACATTAATATTTATGCAGTTTTTAAATTCATTTCAGTAATATTATTGACTAATTTAAAAAATATTCATATGATTTATTTACAACACAGTTTGTAAAATGCTACTTTCTGTCTTTTAGTAGATATTTCATTTAAGAGACTTGCTTTGTTTACCAAATAAAGTGGATCTAATTGGATTTGCTTTGTAAGCATTAAATAAAAGTTAAAAAGGTATTACTTTTTATTTCATATATTAAGGTTACACCCAGATACACCCAGAATCATTCCGCATAAATCCGCAGATTTTTAGCCAGATTTTGCAAAGAAATAGCAAAAAATGTTAGCAGATTCCATGTGGCCCTAGTATTTAAGCAAGTTATTGTATAATGATGGTTTGTTCTGTAGACTATTGATGATAATAATAATAATAATAATAATATTTTGACGTTAAAACGGTCTTTAAAAATTTTAAAACTGCTTTTATTCTAGCTTAAATAAAACAAATAAGACTTTCTCCGGAAGAAAAAATGTTATCAGACATACTGTGAAAATTTCCTTGCTCTGTTAAACATCATTTGGAAAATATTTAAAAAAAGAAAAAATATATTCAAAGTGGGGCTAATAATTCTGACTAACTGTTGGTTGTTTTCACATGACGTCATTAATAACGTTCGAGACTCAGATGGAGGGCAGGAAGTGATTCTACATAGGAGTCGCTATTAGATCATCAAAATGTGTCTGTTTTTATGTTGTTTATGATTTGTTTAAACAGTCTGGTTTAAACTGTACATAGCTGGTTTTGGCTGGGCTCCCTGCCTGGTCAAGCTGGTTTTAGCAGGTCATTTTCCCATATGACCAGCTAAGACCAGGCTGAAAATGGCTGGAAACCAGCCTGGAAATGGCCAAAGCCCCTCTAAAACCAGGCTTGTCGACCAACTAAATCCAGCCAACCAGCTTAGGCTGGTTTAAGCTGGGGGTTTTTTCAGTAAGTTGAAATGGCATTTTCTTTTTCTCCTGTGGATATAAAGTAAAACCACGGCACTGTTCAGGTCTATGGCATGCTTGGTGGTTGGAAGCGATTGTTTTTCCGATGTTTCCTGAATCGTGGACTGACCAGTATATTTTGATGTGGATGGTCCTTTTCTGCTGGAGATACCATTGCCCTAAAAAAACGAAATAAAATAGTCATAAAAAACACACATATATAAAGGGTTAAACAGAAAATCTTTGCGGTTTAAAAACCTTGGCTTTTCCAAACCGCATTAAACCTATCATCCCATGCCTACATATGATTATGCATCTCCACTGCAGCACCAGTGGCCATGTCGCAATCTGTTCCATTAAAGGCAAAATCATCCCTCTATGTCCTCTCAACCAGACATAATGAAGCTGTCTGAAATCTTGCGTGGCTTTTACTGATGGCAACATTGGGCACATCTAGCAGTGACGATCACTAGAGGCGATTCACATGTCTTTTTTTTTTTTTTTTCCCCTGTACGCATGCCTTATGGAGTGTTTGCTCTGTGGGTTTGTTTTAGAACAGCTGCTAATGCTTGGAGCTAGCTGTCAGCATACCAGATAATGTGTTCAGTGAATAAGACAAGCCTGTGAGGTCATTCTGAGCACTGCCAGTTGGTTTCCAATGTAACAAATGGGTGTGAACTGTTTGTGTGTGTGTGTGTGTGTGTGTGTGTGCGTGTGCGTGTGCGTGTGCGTGTGTGTGACATCTCTTGCCAATTGCATATTGTAATTGCTAATTAGAACTGTGATTTGACTAGAGAGTTTCTTGGGCCAAAAACAAACGCAGGCATAAATGCTTGGCCGACGCGTTAAAAATTTACAATTTAATAGTAGATAGATATTTTGAATACAAATTTACAATGTTTTTAGAGACACAATAGTCAAGGGAAGTATTTTTTTAAGGGAATGCATTAGAAATCATTGACAAATTAAGTATGCATCAATTCTGAGATTTTCAAAGTGCATCACTATTCCCACTATAAATGATTCTGAGCTTTTATCAGCAGATGGCGCTCTTGGCTAGTTTTTAACAGCAGACTGCACTTTAAGCCAGTTTCTAACAGCAGATGGTGCTCTAGGCTATTTTTCAACAGCAGATGGTGCTCTAGGCTATTTTTCAACAGCAGATGGGGCTCTAGGCTATTTTTCAACAGCAGATGACGCTCTAGGCTAGTTTTTAACAGCAGATGGCGCTCTAGGCAAGTTATAAACAAAAGACTGCGCTCAAGGCTAGTTTTTATTTGTGCACTCAAATGGCCAATGGAAAGAGCGCTTCATATCAACCAAGTTGGCTGTTATGTCATGAGATTAATGTAAACAAAGCTCACAATGAACATTTGCTTAAATTACCTTTTACCTTTATTAACTTTATTAAGGAATGTTAGGTTTAAGGGTGCTTTCACACTTGGTTCAATTTCCTGGACCGTACCCAAGTTCGATTGTCCCCCCTTACCACCTTCTTGGTTGGTTTGTGTTCACACTGTCTTTTTTCCTTCTGAACCCCGGTATGCTTGTGTCATCAAGCCGATGTTCTGTGTACGTCTGTTGCCAGGCGACGAGCACGAAAGCAAAGCGCCAAAATGGAATGACGTCTGCACATCTCGGTCGTTTCGCTTTTACTGAACTGAACTCTGGTTTAGAACATACAGAAAGCGACTCGCGTCTATCTGCCGCAAACATATTACACACGTTCAAAACATCACGCGATGTCCAAGCTGTTTTTGGAGGAGACAAGCAGACATTATCACTGTGTTTTCCCTGTCAGCAAGGTACAGTACGTGATACTCACACACACACACACTCACACATACACGAATGAACGTTATAAAAACTAAAGTTTGCTGTACTGTTCACTTCCGGCTTTTGGTACGATTTCATTCATACTACAAGTGAACCGTACCAGAGTTCACATGAACCGTACCCCAGACCACCTCTTTCAGGCGAACTCGGGTGCGCACCCGAGTTCAGAAGATGTGTTCACACTAGCTAAACGTACCATACTATGACGTCAAACGAACCCGGGTGCGGACCAAAAGTGCTAGTGTGAAAGCACCCTAAGAGATGCTTGTAAGGAATTGGATGGAAGCATAACTGTATGTAAGGCCTAGAGCGCCATCTGCTGTTAAAAACTAAGCTCAGAAATGACTCAAGCAAGAATAGCAATACATTTTGACAATCTCAGAATCGATGCAGAGTCAATTTCCTGAATAATTTTTCACCACAGCTCTAGAATACATAGATAGAAGTGTCTGTGCTCACATACTTGTGTGCAGTCTGTTTCAAGCTTTCCACTTGATGAAGATTGATCTGTCTTCGGAATAACGATAAACACAACCTGTCGTATTTATTTGAGATCAAAGCGAATTATGCAGATATCTTTTACCGCCAGTCATATCAGATAACCCAGGAAGGTCTTTGAAAAACTTGCTTTGGTGCAAATAACTGATGCTTACTTTCTGTTTTACAGATGCTGGTGGATGGCGTGCAACATCTACAGGAGATTACAGCACACTGTGGCCAATTCATGATTGTCAACTATGGAAAAATGAATGGAGTATGACCTCTCAAAGGAAAATGTGGATCAGCCATGCCTTTGCTGATCTCCATCACGAGCCCTCATTTTATGCTGCTATCTGGGACTCTTCCTCATCTCTTGGATAGTTTCAATTTCAACAAATATTATATAACACGGAAAACCATATCACTTAAGGACGATATCATTTTGTCACAAGAAAGATGACATTTCCTTTTATTCAAAGTCCCAGTTAAAACAAATCACATACATCAAGAACTCCAAAAAGGGGTAAAACTCAAACTGTGTACTGTACAGATGAGGTTGCATTATGGCAGCTGAGTCTCCTGAACAGCTGCATTCACGTATTTGGTTCGGAGGAGAGTGATAGTTGTACAATGCAGCGAAACGGAGGCATCGTTGGGAACGGTGGCCAGCCATGGGTGTTGAGGCGAGTACGCCTCACCTGGCTCAGTTTCATGCTCTTCTTCATCCTGGTCTTCTTCCCTCTCATTGCACATTACTACCTCACTACAATAGATGAAGCAGGAGGACCGGATAAGCGAATCTTTGGCCCGAGACCTGGAGGAGAGCTGTGCGAAGCAAAGCATGTGCAAGATCTTTGTCGTATACGGGAATCTGTCAGTGAGGAGCTACTTCAGCTCGAGGCAAAGCGTCAAGAGCTCAATGGCGAGATCGCCCGACTTAACCTACGCATCGAGGCCTGCAAACGTAGTATCGACAGTGCCAAACAGGACTTGCTACAACTCAAAAATGTCATTAGCCAGACTGAGCACTCTTACAAGGAACTTATGGCACAAAACCAGCCAAAATTGTCATTGCCAGTTAGACTTTTACCAGACAAGGATGATCCTGGTTACCCTCCTCCAAAGTCATCCCAAAGCTGTCGATTGCATTCTTGTTTTGATTACGCTAGATGTCCACTTACATCTGGCTTCCCCGTCTATGTTTATGACACAGGATCATATCCTTGGGGTGAGAAGTTGGACCCTCTTGTCAAACAAGCTTTTGCGTCATCCGTCAAAAGCAGTGTATATGTGACCGATAATCCAAACATTGCTTGTCTGTACATAGTTCTTGTTGGGGAAATACAAGAATCACCATCCTCTCCGCTTGCTTCACCTTTAGACCTTGAAAAACAGCTCAAGGCTTTGCCGTATTGGAGGTCGGATGGTCACAACCACCTGCTTGTACACCTTTCTATAAATTCCCTGACACAGAACTTCCTCTATAATGTGAGCACAGGAAGAGCAGCAGTGGCACAGTCTACCTTTTTTGAACGACAGTATAGAGAAGGTTTTGACTTGGTGGTGTCTCCTTTAGTCCATGCTCTGTCTGAGCCTAACTTCTTGGAGGTGCCTCCGCAAGTCCCAGTTAAGAGGAAGTACCTCTTTACCTTTCAGGGAGAAAAAGTTGAGTCTTTGAGAAGCAGTTTGCTTGAAGCCCCTCCACAATCCTTTGAGGAGGAAATGGAAGGGGATCCACCAGCAGACTATGACGATCGAATCATTGGCACACTTAAAGCTGTACAGGACAGTCACCTAGACCAGGTTCTTGTGGAGTTTACTTGCAAGAATCAAGCCAAGCCAAGTTTACCAACAGAGTGGGCATTGTGTGGCAAGCGTGAGGATCGTTTAGAGGTACTGAAAGTCTCTACATTTGCCTTGGTAATATCTCCAGGTGACGGCCAGCTGGTGGCATCTGCTGGCTGTAGCATGAGACTTTTTGAGGCTTTGGAAGTTGGGGCAATACCTGTGGTACTTGGTGACCACTCAAAGTTGCCCTACCATCATCTCATACGCTGGAGTGAGGCAGTCATAATGGTGCCAAAACCCCGCATTACAGAACTGCACTTTCTATTGCGTAGCATCTCAGACAATGACCTTCTTGCTATGCGACGACAAGGACGGTTTCTTTGGGAGACATATTTCTCCACCTCAGAAAGCATCTTCAATACCATTCTGGCTAGTGTACGCACCAGCATCCAGATCCCAGCAGCACCTATACGTGAGGAACCTGCTCAAGAGATTCCCCACAAAGCTGGAAAGTTGGCAGGGACCGATGCTAACCTGGCAGACAATGGCGACTTAGATCTTGGGCCTGTTGAAGTAGAGCCTCCTTACGCTTCGCCACGTTTCTTGCGTAACTTCACCTACACAGCTGCTGATGTCTACCGCACCTGGAATCGCGCACCTGGCCCATTCCATTTATTCCCACATACTCCCCTAGACCCAGTACTTCCCTCAGAAGCCAAGTTTTTGGGGTCAGGAACTGGTTTCCGCCCAATCGGTGGAGGTTCTGGTGGATCTGGTAAAGAGTTCCAGGCCGCTCTTGGTGGAAATGTCCCACGGGAGCAGTTCACAGTGGTCATGCTCACTTATGAAAGAGAGGAGGTTCTTATGAACTCACTGGAGAGACTAAATGGCCTTCCTTATCTCAACAAAGTGGTAGTGGTGTGGAATTCCCCCAAACCACCATCTGATGATCTCGTTTGGCCAGATATTGGTCTACCTATTGTGGTAAGCCTATAGTATTCTGTTTAATTGTATTTATCATTATGATTTATTTTTACTGAGCTTAAATGCAGCACCCTATTAAAGACCGTTCACCCAAAATTATTTTTACTCATCCTTAAGTAGTTCCAAATCTTTGTAAGATTCTTTATTCTTCTGAACACTGAAGAAAATACCATAGTAGAAAAAATGAATGTTATGAAAGTCTGTGTTTTCAGCTTTCTTCAAAATAGCTTTTGTGTTCCACCAAACAAATAAAATCTCAAACAAGTTTGGAACAAGTAAAAGATGAGTAAATTATGACATTTCATTTTTGGATGAGTTATAGCAGCCTAGCGTCACGGTGGCAGGTTTTACATGGCCAGGCACCACTTGCTGAAAAAAAAGAAATCTTGTTAAGCTTGTTATTAGCTGGAATTCTCAAAGGCTTAAATATGATAGAACCTCCCAAGCATTGCATTCTGCTGTAGATTTGGTCTGCTCTCTCTGCTGTCTTTGAAGCGTAGCTTTCATGTCTCAAGGGCAGCAAGCCAAATTAGTTCTGGTGATATTAAAGGAAACAGTGCTGTATTAGTCCCATAGAAAGGTTATACTTTGAAATGAAAACCCAAATAGAATGCCGAAGTTCCCCAAGTTTCTTACTGTCTTCTTTCTTTGAGGAGTATCCTGGAACTTGAAAATTGAGTATCTTTAATTATGGATGGAGGGTCACAAGTTGAATTAGAACTAGAAGCTTTTTTGGTTTTCAGAGCTATACATATGTTTTGATTTGGTGTGTTTTGGATTCATAAGGGTTTATGTAATTGGCAGCCCCGGTGAAATCTTTTTGTAATGGCATGTTGTTCACAATATGGCGGATTGACTCAACAGATGGCCTTTTCTCTGCAGGTGGTACGCACAGGGAAGAACAGCTTAAACAATCGCTTCCTTCCCTGGGATGCAATCGAGACTGAGGCTATTTTGTCTATTGATGATGATGCCCACCTTCGACATGATGAAATCATGTTTGGCTTCAGGTAAGGGTTTTTGTGAAGAATTATTTTAGCATAGATTTGAATGCCAGATTTTTTTTCTTAACGCAAATATTTCCGACTCAGTATAGAGGCAAGGCAACTTCATTTATATAGCACATTTCATACACAAAGGTAATTCAAAGTACTTTACATAAACAAGAATAAAGGAAACAAGGAAAAAGAAATCAACAAAGATTATTAAAAACATATTAAAATGTGTTAAAACAGGTTTTAAAGTAATGAAAAAGAAAAGAAAGGCATAATAGCTTGATCTTTCGGACATAGCACAGTGCTCATTCAGTAAAGGCACAGCTAAACAGATGTGTTTTAAGTCTTGATTTGAACGCACCTAATGTTGGAGCACATCTGATCATTTCTGGAAGCTGATTTCAGCAACGGAGGTGAAGTAGCTGAAGGCTGATTCACCCTGCTTTGACTGAACTCATGGAATTTCTAATTTACTTGTTATTACTTGTGATTATGCTTGTGATCTGAGTGACCTGTTAGCAGAGGTGGGTAGAGTATTCAAAATCTATACTCAAGTAAATGTACAAGTACTTGCGGAAATTTTTACTCGAATAAAAGTAGCAATCTTAAAAGTTTCTTAAGTAAGAGTAAAAAAGTATCTGATGAAAAAATTACTCAAGTAAATAGTTACTAGTTACTTTTAATCATATATATATATATATATATGAAGTCAGAATTATTAGAATTTTTTTCTTTTTTTAAATATTTTCCAAATGATGTTTAACAGAGCATTTTTTCTTCTGGAGAAAGTCTTATTTCTTTTATTTTGGCTAGAATAAAAGCAGCTTTTAATGTTTTTAAAACCATTTTAAGGTCAATATTATTAGCCCCCTAAAGCAATTTATATTTTTGATTGTCTACAGAACAAACCATCATTAATGATTTGTCTAATTACCTAATAACTTGTAAAATATCTAGTCAAATATTATTTACCGTCATCATGCGAAGATTATATATATAT
>CAIGQQ010037999.1:2252113-2263683 GCA_903798035.1 Danio albolineatus | reverse complement strand
CCAAAGTGTTTAACTGTGGGGACATATCTTTATAAGTACAATTTGACTGTATTATTTGTGTCCCCCTCAAAAAAATCGCTCAAGGGAAATTTTATATTTATTGTCCCCCCCTTGTCTTAAATGAGATTTACGCCCTTGCCCTGCTCTACTCTGCTGTGCCTTAATATTTTCCTTCTCCTTTGCCTGTGATTGACATTAGTATTTTATTATTAGTATTATTAGTATTAGTATTTTATCAGTGTGACATTAGTATGTTGCACTTTGCAACAAGCTAACGCTAACGTTAACTAGATGGGTAATATTTCAATCGCTAATATAGCAGACACATTGAAAATACATCGGTAATCAGCATTTTTACCGCAAATAATTGATGAATGAGTCTGTATCAACAACATTAAAGATAATCACTTTATTTACAGTGAATAAAGTACCCTCCTTACTGGCGATCATCTAGAACCGAGGCGCAGCCACACACCTGACTTGTGTGTGTGCGCATAATCGGAGAGATGAACCCGGGAAAGGGGACCAAACCACTGTCAGGAAGAGGAGGGGGAACTCAACAGTTTCTAAACGCTTTTTAAATGCGAAATGCGTTTTTTTTTCTACAAATACAATTATTTTAGGTATAGATACATATATTTTTCACAATACAGAGTGCAATTTCTTTTAAACTTTTTTTTTTTGGAGGGGGGGACAACCCTCGAATGGAAGGGGACATTTCCCCCCTGTCCCCCCCGGGATTTACACCCCTGTTCTTGCATACTGTTTTTCGAAGTCTGTAAATTCTGACATACTACTCGGCTCGCATACTGTTTTTAGCGCACTATGTAGTATGCAAGTATGCGATTTGGGAAGCAGCCAATGTGTTCAAATTGGAAAAAAGCTCTCTTTTTTTACCCAGACATTTAAAAAGGATATATTTTAGTGCAGTAATTACAATACCGTGATACTGTGATATTTTTATCTATAGTTATCATACCGTTAGAGTCTTATACCGGCCCATGCCTACCAACCAACGGGATTTTCAAGTGAAATGTTTTCTGCATAATAAATAATAGTTCAATATCTAGGAAGCGTCCAGGGTTGAGTCTGGGAAAACATTTCTTCCAGTTCTGTGCTTTACAATAGAATTGATTTCAGCAGGATTATTCAGTGGGATTTCAGTAAGCTTTAACAAGCTTTTATGTTCTGAAGTCCATTGACTGTAGCATCGGGACGGCCCGTGAATTAACGCTATAATGAAATTTGATGGATTTTCTCTGGTGTTATTAGTTTGAGGATTTCACCGGTGCACACACACACACACATGCACACACTGGCTCATGCTGTCCCGGTGGATTAGACAAATCAATTACACTGGTTTTGTTGTCGCAGAAGAGCCGCCTAGATTGAAACAGGCGAACAGGCGGCACAAATGAAAGAGATGATATTGTGTTATGGAGTTAATAAGTCTGTCATCTTTTGATGGAAGGATTGAATTAATAGAAGTTTTTGGAATATATAATGTGTTCCAAATCTATATTCTGTATTGTAAGATGAGACCGTGTTATGAAGCTAATAAATCTCTCACCTTTAGATGGAGAGATTGAGTTAAAGCAATAATTCATTCGAAAAGTATATCAAGTTACTCGTTTTAATGTTGTGAGAACTTGTTTTCGTCTTCTGACTTTCTCATCGCCATACAAATGATGCTTTAAATGGGACAAAATGTAAAATAAATACACTATTTTCTGATTTTTTTCTTCCTAATCCTGAATTCTTCATTAATTTAACAAGTCTGTCATCTTTATATAGAGGGATGGATTTGAATGCATAATTCACTTAAAATTTTGTTATTATTCATTCTTGTGTTTTGTCTAAATGACAAATTCATCGAAAGTGTAAAGGAACTTGCTTTAAACTGTACTTTTTTACAATCTTCTCTTTTGCTGTCAAACACAGCATTAAAAAGGACAAAATAATGCAAATTAATACAAATTATGCTATATATTATGCTGTATAAATGCTATATCATGCTATATAGGTCTTGGTAACATATTCATTGTTACAAGTTGATATTGGGTTATCAAGTGAATTAGTTGATCTTTAGAGAGATTGATTTAAGAGAATAATTCACTTTTAAAAAAAAATAAAATTCATATTCAAAGTCTTTCTTATGTATTACAAGAACTTTTTTGGTTATGAGGTTAAAGGTAATACGTCTGCCGTGTTTAGATTGAGGGCTGTATTTAATAGTAACACCATTTTGTGGGGGAAGATAATTTTACTACTCCCCTAGAGTTAGAGAGTCGAGTTTTAGCCTTTTTGAATGCATTCAGCCAATCTCCGGGTCTGACGGGGGCACGTTTAGCTTAGCTTAGCATAAATCATTGAATCAGATTAGACCATTAGCATCTTACTCAAAAATGACCAAAATGTTTAGACAATTTTCCTATTTAAAGTCACCTATTTAACTCTTTTGTAGTTACATTATGTTCTGAGACCAACAGAAATTGAGAAGTTGGTGTTTTTTAAGGCTGATATGGCTAGGTACATTTATATATACACACACAGCTTTATTTGGTGTTAAATGCGCCTAATGTGAGTTTAAATACCGTTTTATGTGACATTTATTTCCATACTACTAAAAGTAGCAGCAGATAGTTGAAAATGAAAGTCAAAACTGTGACATCAGTGCAAGCCAGAAGGTTTAATATGTATTAAAAGCCTTTACCGTTTCGTTTAGAGTGCAATGGCTGGTATTTAATTGTTTCTGTCATGTCACGTCGCTTTTAGGGCAGACGTATTGTTAGGACACAGTGTTTAAAAGTTAAAAGTGTTTCTACCATACCCAGAGATTGGCTGAATTCATTTAAAAATGGTAAAACTCAACTGTTTAACCCTAGTGGACTTAAAAAATCAGCCTATTTCCATAAAAAAAGTCTTCCTTTAAAATCAATATTAACTCCTAATTGGTTTTAAAGGACAAATGCATCCAGCTTATGCTCAATATTCTGAGTATTCTGAATGTGCATGACTTATTGTGTGAGAAACTGCCTGATTTCCTTCATAAAGTGTCCTTTTCCCTGGCGTATCCCCTCTCAGGTGACGTCCCGTTGGACCTTCCGCTGTCCCGGCTGCCCGCAGGCTCTGTCGCACGACGATTCGCACTTCCACGAGCGTCACAAGTGCATCAACTTCTTCGTAAAAGTCTACGGATACATGCCGCTGTTATACACTCAGTTCAGAGTGGACTCGGTACTCTTCAAGACTCGACTGCCCCACGACAAGACCAAATGTTTTAAATTCATATAGCGGGAGCGTGGGGACATGCACAGAAATCCGGCGGAACGTGGGACGATCTCTCTCTCTGGGAGCGCGAAGGGAATTAAAGCTTTCTTGTAAATAGTGGAGAATTTTACTTTGAACTCATCTTCCTTGAAGCCAAGGGAGAACTATTACGAAACGAACGATTACCGTCAGGCGTTTTTTTTTGAACATGCGTTATTCATCAGCAACCACTACGAGCTTGATTTGCACCACTTTTCATGGGCCGCCTGAGGCAAGGACGCTTTAATGGACATCTGACCGATGTTATACTGACTGAAAATGCAAAGTTATGAACTAAAGGAGGCTGTTTTTAAATGACGTATCAGAGAATAATGGAGAAAATTTAGTGTCATCGCTCTCAGTGCTTTTATTTTTTGCTTTCTGTGCATATATTCTCTGGTTTGAAACGCACTGATGGTCGTTTTTTTTTTTACTTGTGTGTGTGTGTGTGTGTGCTGGTTTTGGTGGTTTATGAGGACATCGATTTTTATCCTGGAAATTAAAATGTTGATGTGGTTTATAAGGACATGCATCCTTGTGTCCTTGTAATTCAAAATGAATATTTAACAGGTATTTTAGGATTCAAAATTGGCCACGTTTCCTGTGAGCGTTGGGTTTAGGTTTGGGCTAGGGTAAAGCCATATGATAAGTGTTTTTTTTTTTTTTTTTTTTTAACAATGACCTAGGAATTAAAATGTTCAGGTGGTTTATAAGGATATGCCTTGTGTCCATGTAATTTAAAATGGTTAAAAATCATACTTAACAATAGCTTTTTTGTTCAAAATTGGCCACGTTTCCTGTGAGGATTGGGTTTAGGTTAGGGCTAGGGTAAGGCCACATAAGTGGGTTTTCTAACAATGACTTGGAAATTAAAATATTGAAGTGGTTTTTAAGGACATGCCTTGTGTCCTTATAATTAAAAATTGTTAAAAGTCATATTTAGTGAGTGTCTTTGGATTCAAAATTGGCCACAGGTTTCCTGTAAGCCTTTGGTTTAGGTTAGGGCTATAGGATAAGGCCAAATAATTAGTGTTTTTCTTTTACAGTGACCTAGGAATTAAAATCTTGAGGCGGTTTATAAGGACATGTATTGTCCTTGTAATTCAAAATTATTTAAAGTAATATTTAACGGGTAGTTATTCATTCAAAATTTTCCACAGGTTTCCTGTGAGGGTTGAGTTTAGGTTAGGGCTAGGGTAAGGCCATGTATAATTGTTTTTTATATATACAGTAACCTAGGAATTAAAATTTTGAGGTTGTTTATAAGGACATGCCCTGTGTTCTTGTAATTTAACACTGTTAAATAATGATTTTTACAAGATTTTTTGGGATTCAGAATTGGCCGCAGGTTTTCTGTGGGTTTAGGTTAGGGCTAGGGTAAGGCCATACAATAACTGTCTTTTTTACAATGACCTAGGATTTAAAATGTTGAGGTGGTTTTTAAGGACATGCCCTGTGTTCTAAAGATTTAAAACTGTTGTTAAGTGATATTTATGATTTATTTTGGATTCAAAATTGTCAACAGGTTTCCAGAGAGGGTTGGGTTTAGGTTAGGTCTAGGGTAAGGCCATATAATAAGCATTTTTTTTTACAGTACAAAATACATTACGTCTATGAAGAGTCCTCGTAAACCACCAAAACCAACATGTGTGTGTTGTTCTGTAGGTTAATGGAGACTAAATGTCACTAGCCATCAAATGTTTGTTAATCATCAGTATAAATAGCACAATTATCAAACATAACAGCATAGGAATAGCACCAAAATCCAACTGTTACACGTTCCCAAAATGTCTGTGAGCTAATTAGTACATTTGTGGGATAACCGATTCATCGCAATGCCTTTTGCTGGGTAAATCACGCTTGTTGTGTGTCGTTTTAATAAGGTCAAATGATTTCATAGCTCAAAATGATAAAGAAATGTCCAGGTCATTTTTTATGGTATAGTGTAAGATGAAATGTGCTATTTGTGACAATATTTTCATAACCTATAGCATATTGAACACTCTAATTCTCACATAATTTGGTAAAATAATTTCATTGTTGTTGTTTTTTTGTCAGTTTCAGTGTTTATTTTATGAATTCTAGCACATTTAAAAACCTAAATTCTCATGCTGATACAAATAAATTTAATTCATGTTAATACATAATACAAAAAAATGTGTAAAAAGTGCAATTTGTGATAATTTTGGTCACAATTGTACACATTTCTGCCTTTTATCATTTACTATATAGTTCTCAAATTTAATTTTAATGCTCATTATTTTTCTTTTTATAGCATAGTAATTCAGTACAACAGATATTGGTCACATATATGAATATTTACATTTTTAATATAGTTTATTTTTACTTTGTGCCGAGATATAAGTGCTTCGATGTCATGAAAATAATGTCACAAGTTCAAATCTTAATGCACAATATTATTTATTTCACATTTCCAATTGATTCAGCGATGAAATGTGACCTGGAGATGTTCTTCATGTGTTTGTGTGTCTGCTTACAAGAAATCAGGTCTGAAATGTGCACAAATACAAACAAAAGAGTGTGATTTTGAGGTCGAGGAGTGATAATGCTGACAGGTGTGCATTTTTTCCCCCTCTTTAAACGGTACGTGTCTCTTTTCAGTGTTAGGATTCTTCCTAATTTCAGCCTTCAGCTCCACACTTTCTGTCTGGTTAACTCATGATAGCTGTCCTGACATCCTTGACAGGTACGTTTAGGAAAATGGCTGCGCTATTGTAATCGAATGAGTTTTATAAAATCGAATTTTTTATAAAACAGACATAAACGTGGCTCTGTTCCTCTTGGACGAGGAATTGTCAGATATGATTTCTTTTGTTACTTGGTCATGTTTTGTATTGTGTGTAAATCTGTTGAGCAGGCTTTAATGTTTTTTTAAGTCATTATGAAGACTGTACGGCCTTTGGGTTTGGACTGTAATGGACAATATGATGATATTGGTAGTAAAGTGTTGAATGCCAGCAAACATAACTTACAAAGTTCTTCAAACCACACTAATAAACCAGCCAGTGTCCTCATCTCTTTCATTTTGCCCAAGATCTCAGTATGTTAAAGGATGTCTGACTATTCACATCCATGATGAAAGCCGGGATGTGACTTAGGGACAGATGAATTCATCTTTATTTCTGTAGTGCTTTTACAATGTAGATTGTGTCAAAGCAGCTTCACATAGAAGATTATAGTAAATTGAAAATGTCAGTCCAGATTTCAGAGTTGAAGTTCAGTTCAGTTCAGTGTGGTTTAATATTCACTGCTGAGAGTCTGAACACTGGAGGAGTAATCCATCGATGCGCAGAGCCCTACAAGGCCCGAACCATGCAAACCAGTGGCGACATCGTCGAGGAACAAACTTTACCAATTGACGAAAGTGAAGGATTAAAAAACCTCGAGAGAAACCAGGTTCAGTTGGGCATAACCATTTCTCCTCTGGCCAAACGTCTTCTGCAGAGATGTAGTCTAGAATGCTGGACGTCCATCGTGGAGAAGCTGCAGGTGTGAGAAGGTCACTGGCGGGTGTTCAGGCTGGCCCTCTGGATCAATGCAGAGTCTTGTCTGTCACTGGATCTTTCAGGAATCGGTCTCATGCTCTCCACTCCTCAATGACCACCACAACAGCTGCTCAGGATACGGCCTGGTCCAGGATTATGGAAACCTCGAGATAATGAAAAACTGACTAACATAAGCGCAGATGCCGTTCAAATTATTATGTCTTTTGGGAAGTGTTCCCGTCTGTGGTTGCCCTAAATAATGCAGACTAACTATCAAGGATTTGGATTCCAACAGCATTTGTGTTTTATGTGTATACTAATGCAAAGAGATGTGTGTTTAATCTAGTTTTAAACTGACAGAGTGTGTCTGCTTCCCGAACTGTGCTAGGAAGGCTGTTCCAGAGTTTAGGTGCCAGATATGAGAAAGACCTACAGCCTACAGTTGATTTTGATATTCTGAGAATAATCCAGAATATCCAGAATTAATTAAGTGTAGTGCATAATGTCAAGTTGTGATAACAAAGACATCTCAAACAAATGTCACGTTTGTGTTTAAAACGACAGAACTGAGTGACCCATGCTGCGTTCACACCAGAAGCGGAAGACGCATCAAGGTGCGAATAGGTATCCTGTGGTGTGATACGCACATTATTGAGCGTTTTAGGCGTTTGACGCACAAATCACTGCAGTTCGAAAAAATCTGAACCTCAGTGGACATTCGCGCCGTGTTAACCAATCAGGAGCTTGTTCTTGTGGGGGTGAGATTCTGACGTAGCGCCTGTTGTTGTTGTCCCGGGGGAAAATCCTCCTGCCGACACTGACAACAGTTCATCAAACTGGGCTTGGCTCAGTCAGAAGCACCGCTGAAAGTTTCCATCATCCAGGTTCAGTTTCTGGAGGAGTTTATGAACTCATAGTGCTCTGTGCACCTCTGAAAGGATGTAGTGGACTCAGACACAGCTCCAAACGAATCGATGCTGTTTTTCAGCCTTCGTAAAGCACTTAAAGGGCCACGAAACCCCCCAGTCTCAGCGTGGTGTTTTCACACCTCTAGTTTGGAAAAGCTCAGTAAAGTGGGCGTGTCCAGCTTTGTTTAGGTAGGAGTGTCGGGGAAGGGGAAAGAGGGAAGGTTTTGCATAAAAATGGGAGTTTCTATTTGTGCATGCACTGATGTTCACACAGACTGTGTTTACATGTGTTTACATGACATCAGTAATCGAATTATTTGCCAAATTATTAATTTGTCGACTTTGACGGCACTTTCTCTTTATTTTCGGATTCGCGTGATGGGCAGGGCTTCTGTCTATGGCTTGGTGATTGTAGCTTTATTGCTAAATGGCTAACAGGGGATTTATAGAGAGAATAACTGTTTTATGTGCTTTATGAAGGCTGATATTCCACTGATAGTCTACTGATGAAGGCTGATAGTCCATTAGATTATTTCAGAGGTGCACGGAGCTCTGTGAGCTCATAAACTCCTCCAGAAACTGTACCTGGATGATGGAAGCTTTCAGCGGTGCTTCTGACCGAGCCGAGTTTTCCCTCAGGACAATAACAACAGGCGCTACGTCATAATCACACCCCCACAAGAGCAAGCTCCTGATTGGTTAACGCGGCGCGAACGTCCGCTGAAGCTCATTTTCAATTCATTTTCAAACTGAAGCGATTCGCGCGAATTGCGGCGTTAAGCGCGTCAAACGCGCGGCGCCATTTGCGCGTATCGCGTTGCAAGATGCCTATTCGCGCCTTTGAATTGACTTAGCACATAAATCACTCGCGCTTGATGCGTCTTCCGCAACTGCTGTAAGGTACAACTTCGAAGCGATCATGAATATTAATGAGGCTGCGCCGCTTACACAATAGAGCGCTCTGGTTGGTTTGAACCAAGTCTTTCTCATGAATTAATGCCGAACACGCAGAGACGTCAGAACGTGCTGGCCGGTACAGACGTCCACTCTCCACGCTGGAATATACGCAAGGATCTCATCGGCGTGACGCAGCTTCAAAAATTCGTTTCAAACCGGAAGAACGAATTTGCTCAAAATAATGCAAAAACAACCAATTTTCACTTTTTAGTCAATTATACGTGTCCTAATAGTGTTTATAGCAGCGTGGGACACATATATGACTGTCAACAGCTCAAAAAATGTGTTTTGGTGTTTCATGGCCCTTTAAACACAGTTATTCTCTCTATAAAACCCTGTTAGCCATTTTAGCAATAAAGCTACAGTCACCAAGCAATAGACAGAAGCCCTGCCCATGATGCGAATCCGCGTCTGTTCTGAAGTGAATTTGATGCGCGAATAAAGCGGATTTGTATGCCCGATTGAAGCGAGTAACTCAAATGTTTACGCATCTATTTGACACGTCAATTTCTCCACGCTTGCCACGTCTGGTGTGAACACAGCATTAAGGCCCGTGCACACCTAGACGTTTTTTGCTTGCGCTTTCGGTCGACTTTTAACACCTCGTGACTAAACAAAGGGCCCCAATGTGATCGTGCACACTAACGCACAAAATGGCAGACGCAAAAGCGTAAATTTTAAAGAAACGCCTCATCCTCGTTTTTTTGTTTTTGACGCATTGCGCCAAAACATTCTCCACCAATCAGATTGGCACTTTTGTTCACGTGTACGGAGCTGCTGAAGTTACAGTAAACACCCCTTGGAGGCGCTCAAGCGCAGAACTGTCAATGCGAGCGCACGTTGAAGAAGACGCCCAGAGGCGATATGAACGTGGAGCTGCTTATTGCACTGGTATCCGAACGAAAAGTGCTGTCATAAACGAGACATCGACATTGTTTGAATCGCCAGTGACTTCAACAAAGACCATCGAATCACTATTGATTGGTGATTCAAGCTCTTTTAATCTCTTCTTCTACTGTTTTTAAGCAGGTGTCAGAAGCTTAGGCTGCGTCCGAAACCGCCTACTACTCAGTAGGTACTGCATTTGAATTTAAACGCACTGCTCGGCCATTAGAAAAGTGCGTTCTATGCAGTATGAATGTGAAAAGTATGAATGGAATTCGGACGTACTACATCCGCCATTTTGTCAAGGTCACGTGACCTACCAGAGTCAGTTGCGTCGCTTCACTCCCATTCATGAATTCTCTCGCGGGGCATCATGTGATAAATCATGTGATTTCTGCGTACTGTATAGTATGGAAGTATGCGGTTTCGGACGCAGCCTTGAAGTTGTGTAGTGCCACCCTGTCCACCGGGGTCTTTCTGTTTTCATTAAGCGCCATTTAACGGCAAGGAGTGATTTTGCATCCTTTTCTTGACGCCAGTGAAAATGGCTTGGGTTTGAATGCAGAAAAACGTCTGGTAAAACGCTGACGATAAACGCAAACGAAAAGCGTCCCGGTGTGTACGAGCCTTTAGACTTAATGACAGTTGGCATAAGCATGCATAAAATCTCCTTCATATTCCTTACAATTTCAAAAGGTCTCATGACGGTCATATGAACACTACTTCAAGTAAAGTGTTGGAAAATGGCAAATTTGAGGTGTTATGTTGGGGCTGGTGAGCACAGCTGCTGTGACGGGCCTGGGGCTGTGGTTCAGGACATCCGGAAACGCTGCAGTCTGTAATCAAACCCCACACACACATCTGTGACGTCAGCTCAACGTCTCTCAAACACATGATGAGAGGCTGAAAACAGACCCACGTCAAATTAAAGCCTCCTGATGGAGAAACGGTTCAAGCTGAAAACTCAAATATCTCCCAGTATCAACACAGCTGGCCAATGGAAACAAATTTCACTCACTCACTATCCTACGGCTTCCTGATTTATCAGGGTCACCACAGCAGTGTGAACCACCAATTAATCTGACATGTTTTTTTTGTTTTTTTTTTTTGTGTTGGATGCTCTTCCGGACGCAATCCAGTACTGGGAAACAACCATACACTCTCGCATTCACACAGACACACACACTCATACACTACGACCATTTTTGTTCATCCAGTTCACTTATCTTTGGTACACAGTCTGTCTTGTGTTGTCATTCTTTTATTTGTTTGTTTCACATATTGTGTCAATTATTGTTCTATATTTATTTTGTTTAATCTCTCTTTTGTTCTAATTTCTACATATCATGTCTTGTATCTTTTTTTCCATTTTGTACATTTTTTAATATTCTCTACTGTCTGTTCTGTATATCATTTAATCTATCATTAATGTTCTATGTTTTTTCATTTTATACAATGTCTGTTTTGTTTTTTGTTTGTTTTTCATGTAGATCAGTGTATATGTTGTATTTATATATGTTTGTCTATATACATGTTATCTATTTATCTTTTTCCAGTCTATATATTTGTTCTGTCATACTTTTGTACTGTGTATCATTGTATTTATTTTCCATCTGTCCATCCATCTATTCTTTCCATTTATCCAACGTTTTTTCATCCATCCACTTATTGTTCTTTTGATCCATGAATTGTTCTTTTGATCTATCATTCTTTTGATCCATTCATCGTTCTTTCTATCTATCCGTCCATTCATCCATCCATCCATCCATCCACCCATCATTCTTTTGATCCATCATTCTTTTAATCCATCCATCCATTGTTCATTTGATCCATTCTTCATCCTTTTGATCTATTTATCGTCCTTTTGATCGATCAGTCCTTTGTTCTTTTGATCCATCATCATCCTTTTGAACCATTATTCTTTTCATCCATCCATCCATCCATCCATCCAGCCATTGTTCTTTTGGTCCAACCATCGTTCTTTTGATCTATCCATCATTTTTTT
>CAIGQQ010037999.1:2231929-2242014 GCA_903798035.1 Danio albolineatus | reverse complement strand
ATTAAGTTTAAGCTAAAATACTAAAACAGTAACATTTAAATAAAAATAAATGAAAACCATAATTTTTAAAAAAATTTTAAATGAAATAAAACCCCAAAATATACAAATAAAAGTCTATAGACAAACAAAAAATATATTAAAGAAAACTCTTAAATATTGTTGCTCTTATAATGCTCAAATCTCTAACAGCAAGTGTGTATGTGTGTGTGTCGTGTCTGACCTCAGGCAGCAGGTGAATGCGCTCGTAGCGTCGTCTGAAGGGCAGCCTGAGGACGGAGCAGCGGCGGTAGGCCATGGGTGGAGGCTGCAGCTCCAGCATCAGGTCTGAGCGGTGAGGCTGAGATGGAGGAGGCTGTGTGTATGGCTCTGGACACACCACATGAAGAGGCTGACGGAGAAACACAGGAGAACAGCTCACAACCAGATCACTCACACACACACACACGCATGTTGGTTTTGGTGGTTTATGAGGACTCTCTCTAGGCGTAATATACAGTAGTCAACATTTGGATCAAAAAAGGTATAGCGAACAAGAATAGATGTTGTTGAATAGTTTTAGGGATGACACGATGGCGCAGTAGGTAGTGTTGTCGCCTCACAGCAAGAAGGTCGCTGGTTCGAGCCTCGGCTGGGTCAGTTGGCATTTCTGTGTGGAGTTTGCATGTTCTCCCCGTGGTTGCGTGGGTTTCCTCCGGGTGCTCCGGTTTCCCCCACAAGTCCAATGACATGCAGTACAGGTGAATTGGGTAAGCTAAATTGTCCGTAGTGTATTAGTGTGCATGAGAATGTATGGATGTTTCCCAGAGATGGGTTGCAGCTGGAAGGGCATCCGCTGCGTAAAACAAATGCTGGATAAGTTGTCGGTTCATTCCGCTGTGGTGACCCCGGATTAATAAAGGGACTAAGCCGAAAAGAAAATGAATGAATAAATGAATAGTTTTAGAAATAAATTGATCAAAAATGATGATCCACTTCAAATGTTGAAGTGTATTCTAAAAAAAGCTTATTATATGGCCTTACCCTAGCCCTAACCTAAACCTCACAGGAAACAATTTGAATGTAACAAAAAAAAAACCTGTTAAAGGGATAGTTCACCCAAAAAGAAAATTCTATTAGCAATTGCTCAACCTTTACATGTATGCTTGAGATTCCTTCTTGTTAAACACAAAAGATGTCATTTTGAAAAATGTTAGAAACCTGTAACCATTGACTTCCATAGAAGGAAAACAAATACTTTGGAAGTTAATGGTTACAGATTTCTAACATTCTTTCAAAATGACTTCTTAAAACCACCAGTCTTAGGCGAACTACCCCTTTAAGTATAATTTTTAAGCATTCTGAATTACAAGGACACAAGGTGTGTCCTCATAACCATATTAACATTGTAATTCCTACGTCATACCCATGACATTATACAAATTTACGCTGTAATACATGCTGGGTTGCACACAATTTCTTCATGTTATCCCAACAAAAACTTAATTGTTTTTATAAATGTAAGTGGATTGAACATAAAACAGTTAAGTTGTCCCAATAAAAGCTTGTTCATTCAGATCATTTTAAATAAGTAGTTTGAATAAGCATTATTTGTTAAATGTTTGTTAATAGTTTGTTAAATGCTGAAATATAATCACACTTAAGTTTTCAACAAATATTTTGAGAATATTCTCTGTTAAATGACAATGATTTTAACTTAAATGGTAGAGAAGTTTATATTAGCAAGAAGGAGTGAGAGCACCATCTTTTGTACTTTGATAATTCTCAATAAAAGGGGTTGACAGCGGCATATTTAGATTTATGTTAAGTCTTTTACTGTACCCTCTAATTTTTGTGGATTCAGTCATTGTTGGGGGACTCTTTTAAAACAAAATATATATATCGTTTTCATTCAATATGGAAAATAATTATCAAGATTGCATTTTTGCCCTATCACCCAGCCCTAGTTTCAATGCATCTAAATGTATCTAACAGACAGGAATTAATAAACAGATGCATTTTAGAAGTTTATCTGTGTTCTTTTGCTCCAGAAAAATGACAGTAGGAGCTGAGTGATATGACACAATGCATAAATCTGCATTAAACACCTATATTGAGCAGTTTACATGTGTTTGTTGCCTCATTACAAAAACACATGTGGCAAATTTCACAATATACACGTTAAACTAACAAAAAATACATTTAAATAGAACGTATGCCTCTTCAGGGGGCGTTGAATAAATTTAATCACAACCTTTAATCTGAGATGAGATACTCTATTCAACTCAATACATGTTTATTTATATAGAGATTTTACAAAATAGATTGTGTCAAAGCAGCTTAACATAGAAGTTCTAGTAAAGTCCAGATTACTCTATGCTTGGTTGCATTAGCTGAGAGCTCGATAATGCTGGTCTTTTGTCAAAATAAGAGTCCCACGTACATAGTAAGAATATTACAAGCTTAGATAAACTTACCAAAAAATGAGGGGAAATTATCAATGTTGTAATCTTATTTGGAAACATTGCGGCCAATCAAATGCAGCCTAGCGTGTGCGTATTAATTATCCAGTGTGGATCCAGTGTTTAGACCCTATTGGTTTGTTTTTCACAGGGATTCACTCACAGGATTAACATGAAAATGAGGAAATAATGCTGCCAGAGGCTCATGGTATGTAATTTCCATTACTTTTATTATTTATTTATTGTCTACTATTCAGTTATGCCTTGGTATATCCAGATTTTCCTTCTAACGCATCTCTAAATACTATAGCAGAGCTGTCAAAATGGGTTGATGACTTGGGTTTGGTGCTTTCCAATATCAATATCGTTGGCCTAAATTTGCTTAGTGTACCAGTAATGGACTGAGACGTACCTGGATGTCCTTCAGGAGTTTGGACACCTGGTGGAAGTTGAGCCGTGTGTCTATAGGACAGTAAACACACTTCATGGCCAGCGGCTGGTACGGAGCCAGAGCGTCCAGATAGGAGAAATCCGGCTCTGGGAGAAACAAACGTACAGCTGGAGTCAAGAAGTCCAAGCTTTTATGTCAGTTTTACATTACATTCTTTCATCCCAGTTTCCATGGCAGCCGCAAATGAACATCATAATGGGGTTTCCATTGGGGATTTAGTTTCAGTCATTATAAAAGCATTGCGAAGAACGTTTGTTTGTTGATGAGGGAGAAATAGAGTGCTAACTGATGCAAAAATGTTAATGATGAATGAATGAAACTGCAGTTTTGATGCTGAGTAGATCTGCTCGGACATTGTTAGGAACTTTTTCTGATGACAAAAGACTTAGGCCCAATCCCAATTCTATTTTTGTACTCCTTCCCCTTCCCCTTGGCCCTTACAACCGAGGGTTAAGGGGAAGGGCTTCAAAACTTACCCCTAAGAATTGGGACAGCACTTCAACACCTGCACACGTCATCATATGTCATCGCAATCTCTTGCTTCATATGAGATCAGACGATCACGACTGCTGGAGTTACTCCAGTTGTGTTATTGTTTGGTGTTTATCTTCAGGTAAATCACTGAAGGCGTATATTATGTTATCATAACGATCTAATGTGGCAATAAGATCAGAACTGTACTGTGCATTTACACAGTGGCCATATTCATCTATGTAAACACACGAAAACAACATTAACATTACAGCAGACACTGTAAAAAGCTCATTCCCAGACACTAAACATTACTGACAGGGTATTCCAGTGTCATCAAGTGTCAGAATGTTGTGGGACTGCTGTACAGGAGTTATGATTATGGATTATAGATCGCCAAATTTAGCGGGTTTTTTTTTCACGACGGTAAAAGACGAACGCGGTTATGAATATATTAAAACATGTTTGTTTGTCGTAAAAATTTGCAATAATGACAAAAATACTAATTTGTGGATCTCCTTACTTCCGGGTTTAACTATCCTGACGTTGTGACAGGTGCATTTTGGGACATTTTCTTACCCCTCCATTTTAAGTGTGGTCCTGAAAAATCTTCGTTCGAAGGGGTGTAAACCCCTTGCCCTTAGCCCTACGCCTTCAAGCTAAAGAGAATTGGGACACCCCTACCCCTTGACGTGAACGCGCAAAACGAGGGGTAAGGGGAAGGTCTAAGGGGTAGAACTGGGATTGGCCCTACATAATGTATATCACTGATGCAGAGTTCAGACTGCATGATTTTAGCCCCGATTTTAACTCGCCGACATGACAAATGCCCAAAATCATTGGTGACATCATGAGTAGCAATCACACAATGTGAACTATCAAAGAGACGACCTGAGAGAATCACAGAGACCCGTCAGATATTTGGCATGCCAAATAAATAGACCTGTCGGCGATTCAAAATCATGCCGTGTGAATGTGATCTGATTGTAAATAACATCGGCGATTACCTACAGCCAGGGCTTGACATTAACTTTTTAGATCACCAGCCACTGTGGCTAATAGTTTTCCAACATTACTAGCCACTCGCCATTTTCACTAGCCACACTTTTGTTGTTGGGAAAATATATTTTATATGCATACATTTGACTTTGACATGCTAAAATGACAGAGTGATGAAGCCAATTATGATATGGGGATGGTTAGGAGGCCATGATGGACTGAGGCCAGTGGGCAGATCTGGCTAGGATGCCAGAGTTAAACCCCTACTCTTTTTCGAAGAACATCCTGGGATTTTTAACGACCACAGACAGTCAGGACCTCAGTTTAACGTCTCATCTGAAAGACGGCGCTCACTGAGCAGTATAGAGTCCCCTTCACTATACTGGGGCATTAGGACCCACACAGCCTGCAGGTTGAGCGCCCCCTGTTAGCCTCACTAACACCACCTCCGGCAGCAACCAATCTTTCCCATGTGGTCTCCCATCCAGGTACTGACCGGGCGCAGCCCTGCTTAGCTTCAGTGGACCACCTTGTGAGAGTTGCAGAGAGCTAGCTGCCGGCTGCCAAATAGGGATGGGCGGATCGATCCTGAAGGATCGATATTTTCGATACTGGGAATGTGTCAAACGGATCGATCCTTAAGTAAAAGTATCGATCTTTTCTGGGGGTTTTCTTATTGAATAAAATATCTCAATAATTATAGCGCCACTTATTATATAAATATTTACTTAAATAGGAACACGAATGGGAACTATAATATCCTTCCGCTGCATCTCCGCTAATGGGTCAGCGTTAGCTCACGGCTCAGTAGTACAGACACCACACACACCCAGCGCAGGTTGTAAAACTTTGGCAGAATCCTTTAAGGAATCCGGTCATTGTCCAGCTAACCCAGTGGGAATTATTTTACAAAAAGTGGAGTCGAGTTCAATACAGACAGCCAGTTTTAATTAAGTTTTACCTGATATATGTTTATATGAACCCTCAGATGCACACACTATAAATATAATATGCTGAGGGGGAATCATTATATATGATTCTTTGTAATATTAATATGCCAAAGCTGAGGGGGAATCCTACTCTAAACTCTGTACTTTATGTAATTTGCGTAAATTGCCATATATCAGATTTCTGTTACATTTCACAGGGTTCAGAATAATAGACTGTAGACCACTCAAGTAAATACTAAGTAGTTTATTTTAAATAGTTTTAAATAAACTTGTTTATCAAATAAAATACAAAGTTTAGGTACACATAATAACTGGGAGAGATGTACTTTTTTAATTAAATAAGGTTTCTGCAGTGTATTATTTTTTGTTATATGGTGCCATGCAATTATAGTTCTGTTATTTAAATAAATGTAAAAAGGAATCATGTATTTTGTGTTTAATTGAATAATAATATTAATGGTGATGATAATAATAATTATAATATTATAATAATAATTATATTATAATAATAATTATAATAAAGGTGATAACCATTTTTTAATCACTATAAAATATTTAATTGAAGTATTGGTATCGGTATCAGTATCGTCGATACTTGTCTTGAAATACTTGGTATCGGAAACAAAAATATTGGTATCGCCCATCCCAGCTGCAAAATGCGCCTTTAATCATTTTTACATACGATTAGGCTGTAATAAAAGCTTTTGTTTTCATATTTTTTCGTTAAAGCTTTCAATATATTTCATGTTATTTGCACTGAGGTCACTTACTTTTATAATTATACCAACTCAGTTACTATTTGTGAGAAGTAACTAGTAACTATAATTACTTTTCTAAAAGGAACGTGCCCAAGATTGCTCACCAGTGAAAATGATGGTGTTGAGGCTGGATTTGCCCCAGAGCTCCATGAAGTGAACCACATCCCCGAAGCGCAGAGACGGATGACCCGTGAACACCACACACGGCTGGCGAAACTCACTGCTGAAGTCTCCGTGAATACTGGGGTAATGCTTCAGCTTATTGGTCTGAATCAGCTGGAAACAAACAAAACATGGCGTTCAGTATGCGCATACAGTCGAAGTCAAAATTATTTGCCCTCCTGTGATTTTTTACGGTGGCCAAGAGAGCTTAACGCACTGCAATTTAAGAAAACACATGCAATAACAAAAAACACCAGCAAATTAAGAAACGATCTTCATCAATTTGACAGCACACCTGCTGCAAATTCTCACAACACAAACAACGGAAGAAACACACAGCAAACTGGTCAAAACACAAACAACGGAATTGGAATTGAGTTTCTTCCGTTGTTTGTGTTTTGATCAATTTGCTGCACGTTTCTTCTGTTGTTTGTGTTTTGACCGAATTGCTGCGCGTTTCTTCCGTTGTTTGTGTTTTGACCAGTTTGCTGCGCGTTTCTTCTGTTGTTTGTGTTTTGACCAGTTTGCTGTGTGTTTCTTCCGTTGTTTGTGTTGTGAGAATTTGCAGCAGGCCTGCTGTCAAATTGATGAAGATCGTTTCTTAATTTGCTGGTGTTTTTTGTTATTGCATGTGCTTTCTTAAATTGCTGCGCGTTAAGCTCTCTCGGCCACCGTAGATTTTTACCCAAATGATGTTTAACAGAGCAAGGAAATTTTCACAGTATTACCTATAATATTTTTTCTACTGGAGAAAGCCTTATTTGATTTATTTCAGCTAAAATAAAAGCAGTTTTTGATTTTTAAACCATTTTAGGGTCAATATTATTAGCCCCTTAAGCTATATTTCCATTGTCTACAAAACAAACCATTGTTATGTCTAGCCTAATTAACCTAATTAACCCAATTAAGCCTTTAAATGTCACTTTAAGCTGAATACTAGCATCTTGAAAAATATCTAGTAAAATATTATTTACTGTCATCATGGCAAAGATAAAATAAATCAATGATTAGAAATGAGTTCTTAAAACTATTATGTTGAGAAAATCTTCTCTCTGTTAAACAGAAATGGGGGAAATAAATATACAGGGGGCTAATAATTCTGCCTTCAGCTGTATGTTCGATCAGTTTGTTCATTTTACCTCAGCGTGAGGAAACGGCGGCTCGGGCAGATAAACCTTGGACTGCTTGTTCTGACACAACCTTCAACACAAACACACACAAAACAGCCCCAGAGCGAGCTATTATTGAGCACTTCAGTGGAAATATCACAGCAATGATGAAAGATTACCATGGAAACCATAGGATCTGCCAACATACCATGCCATAAGCTCCTGCTGTCAGAGCAGTGTTATCAAACCAATGACGAACTTTAAAGATGCATCAAAAGATTAGCATTAACAGAAACATTTTTAAATAAAATTAATCTAGAAAGGCGACATGGTGGCTAAGTGGTTAACACTTTCGCCTCGCAGTAAGAAGGTCACTGGTTCGAGCCTCGGCTGGGTCAGTTGGCATTTCTGTGTGGAGTTTGCATGTTCTTCCCATGTTGGTGTTGGTTTCCTCCGGGTGCTCCGGTTTCCCCCACAGTCCAAAGACATGCGGTACAGGTGAATTGGGTGAGCTAAATTGTCCGTAGTGTATGAGTGTGAATTAGAGTGAATGGGTGTTCCAGTGAAGGGCATCCGCTGCATAAAACACATGCTGGATAAGTTGGCGGTTCATTCCGCTGTGGCAACCCCAGATAAATAAAGGGACTAAGCTGAAAAGAACATGAATGAATGAATAGATAATTATAGTGCATGTTATTGTAAACATATTCATATTGTTTAACACATTTATTAGGTAAATTTTTCTGAAAGGTTTGTCTAATGTTGACACTATTATATATATTATATATATATATATATATATATATATATATATATATATATATATTAGGGCTGTCCAAAAATTAATCGTGATTAATCACATCCAAAATAAAAGTTTAACATAATATTTGTGTGTGTACTGTGTATATTTTATTATGAATATATAAATACACACATGCATATACTTGATAAAATGTTGGTTTATATTTAGACATATAAAAAATATATGTGTATGATGCAAATTTTACATTTGAATATGATGTAACTACTTTGATGTAACTTTTTTACATGTAGTTTTGGCTTCTATGAATGTGTTTATCACATATACATAATAAATATATATAACACACACACATATTATGTCAAAACAAACTTTTATTTTGGATGTGATTAATCACGATTAATTCTTGGACAGCCCTAATATATACATATGAATTTAATAGCATTTAGAATTTAATTTAAAGGGCACTAGAACTCTAAAAATGATAGTCCAGATATTCATTCATTCATTTTAATTCATTCGCCTTAAGCTTAGTCCCTTTATTCATCAGGGGTCGCCACAGCGGAATGAACCGACAACTTGCTTTGAGAGCTTTTCTGACTGAATGAATGAAATGCGCCATTTTCCACCAAGGTAACCCGGAGTGCTGAAATATAATTCGCTAAACTGGCTTTGGGCAGGTAAAAGAACCAAAACAAAGACAGCGTTCTGGCACGGAAAGCACATTTTCAAAGCAGAGTATGTGACTTCAGCATTGTTTTTCAGATAAGCAAGAATGTTCACTTGGCATGTTTCTGAAATATCTGCAAACATATTATGGTATTTTTATGATTTAGAAGAGTCACAAACTTCCATACAGCACCTTTAAATATTTATAATATTTTGCTTTCAGAATTATCAAACAAATTAATTTTTTTCCCCAAATTTGAAATGAATTCCTGAAATTTGAATGAAATTATGAATATTCAATAAATATTCACAATATCTAGGCCCTGGGCTAGAAAAAAAATATACAATTTTATTCTGTTGATATTCAGCTGGTAATAATATTACTTGATGTTGTATTACAAATGTACTTACAAAAACACAATGACAATTTAGTCTAACCAATAAACAAACAATTATGACATTAATTTTCTTGTGCAATTATTAATTCTGTTACAGTTTATTACATTACAAATGTCTTTAATTAGACAGCCCTCACATAATCTACCCGATGAACACCAAAAATAAGTTAAATATTTATATTTAATCATAATTATGCTACTCTGTATAGAATAGTTCTGTATAAAATAGAATTTTGCAGATGCCCTTAATGAAAAATAAAACTTGTGAACAGATTAAACACAAATAAAATTATTATTATAAAAGTAATGCATGTAATTTTTGTCAATTTGATATTATGTTAATTCGAATCATGTTATGTTATATTATATTATATTATATTATATTATATTATATTATATTATATTATATTATATTATTTTATATTATATTATGTTATAATATGTTATGTTATATTTTATATTATATTATATTATATTATATTATATTATATTATATTATATTATATTATATTATATTTTATTATATATTATAATATATTATATTATATTATTATATTATTTTATATTATATTATATTATTTTATTTTATTTTATATTATATTATATTTTATTATATATTATATTATATTATATTATGTTATAATATGTTATGTTATATTTTATATTATATTATATTGTATTATATTATATTATATTATATTATATTATTTTATATTATATTATATTATATTATATTTTATTATATATTATAATATATTATATTATATTATTAAATTATTTTATATTATATTATATTATTCTATATTATATTATATTATATTTTATTATATTATATTTTATCATATTATATTATATTATGTTATATATTTTTTATATATTATATTATATTATATTATATTATATTATATTATATTATATTA
>CAIGQQ010037999.1:2158943-2174402 GCA_903798035.1 Danio albolineatus | reverse complement strand
TATGTTATGTTATGTTATGTTATGTTATGTTATGTTATGTTATGTTAGTTTCATGACAGTATTATGAACACCCCCTTCAAGTAAAGTGTTACATAGTTTTCTGGGGGTTTTTTTCAGGATCAGTGTGTCCAATGTGTATCGTGTGGAGGATGAGGATGGATGTGTGATGAAGGCTGGTCTTCGCTCTGATCATCTGGATGTTGACCGTCTCAGTCTCGCCTCCAGCGACACCAGCTTCAGTTTTGAGTCGGCGCAGACTGAAGTCATGATGAAATCGTTGGGAAACAACGGTGAGGCTGAGACACGTCACAAATAATTGATTCTGTCAAATATACACTGCTCAAAAAAAAATAAAGGGAACACCAAAATAACACATCCTAGATTTGAATGAACGAAATATTCTTATTAAATACTTTGTTCTTTACATAGTTGACATGCTGATGAGAAAATCACACAAAAATATCAACGAAAATCAAATTTATTAACCCATGGAGGTCTGGATTTGGATTTGCATTTAAAATTGTAGTAGAAAAACACATTAAGCTCATCCGACTTCGATGTAATGTCCTTAAAACAAGTCAAAATGAGGCTTAGAAGTGTGTGTGTGTGGCCTCCACGTGCCTGTGTGACCACCCTACAACACCTCTGCATGCTCCTGATGAGGTGGCAGATCTCCTTACTGATCTCCTTCCAGACCTGGACTAAAGCATCCGCTAACTCCTAGACAGTATGTGGTGCAATGTGACATTGGTGGATGGAGCGAGACAAGATGTCCCAGATGTGCTCAAATGGATTCAGGTCTGGGGAACAGGCAGACCAGTCCATAGCATCAGTGCCTTCGTCTTGCAGGAACTACTGACACACTCCATTCACATGAGGTCTAGCATTGTCTTGCATGAGGAGGAACCCAAGGCCAACCGCACTGGCATGTAGTCTCACAAGGGGTCTGAGCATCTGATCTCAGTACAACACCTCTGCATACTCCTTAGGAGGTGGCAGGTGGTCTCCTGAGGGATCTCCTTCCAGACCTGGACTTAAGCATCTGCTGACTCCTGGACAGTTTGTGGTGCAACATGGCGTTGGTGGATGGAGCGAGACAAGACGTCCTAGATGTGCTCAATTAGATTCAGGTCTGGGGAATGGGCAGACCAGTCCATAGCATCAGTACCTTCGTCTTGTAGGAACTACTGACACACTCCGTTCACATGAGCTCTAGCATTGTCTTGCATTAGTAGGAACCCAGGGCCAACCGCACGGGCATATAGTCTTACAAGGGGTTTGAGCATCTCATCTTGGTACAACACCTCTGCATACTCCTGAGGAGGTGGCAGGTGGTCTCCTGAGGGATCTCCTTCCAGACCTGGACTAAACCATCTGCCGGCCAGGGCCATCCGCACTAGCAAATAGTCTCACTAGGGGTCTGAGCATCTCATCTTGGTATCTATTAACTTGGCTACCTCTGAAGAGCACATGGAGGGCTATACGGCCCTCCAAAGAAATGCCACCCCACACCATTACTGACCCATTGCCAAACCAGTGATGCTGGAGGATGTTGCAGGGGCACGTTTGATTTCACAGTTTGGGCAGTTTGATTTTACAGAAGTGTGATTGACTCAGTTACATTGTGTTGTTTAAGTGTTCCCTTTATTTATATACTGTATGTATGTACATATACTGACATGCACTGATGAATTGTTCATCACAAAACTAGCAATGTGAGCTAACAAGATCATAGTTAGTTTTGATTTCATTTGGACTTCAACATTAAAAGTACCTCTCCGTTAGTCTATTTTGATCTGAATCTCCTCTTTCCTCCAGACCCGATGCAGTCAGTGCTTCACTCTCTGGAGCGCAGACATGAGGAGGAGAAGCGCTCTGCACTGGAGCGTCAGCGGCTCATGTACGAGCAGGAGCTCCAGCAGCTGCGCAAACGTCTGTCTTCAGAGCTGCAGACGCAGAGCTCTCACCCGCAGCACCACCGCAGCAGCGAACAGCTCAACGCCAGCGCACTGTCCTCTCAGAGCCGCATGCGCCAGTGGACTGACGACAGGTCAGAGAAAACATATACTAACCTACTTAATATTCACAAAACAGAGTAAACACAGGCTGCATCTCAGAGTAGATGTGCTGATATTCAGTAAGTTTGTTATAAAGTACATCCAAGAGGTTGTTATATCAGAATTAAGCCTGATAGGTTTATCAGCAGAAGACTGGAGGGCTTTATTCTGTTGATGTACTTTATGCCATTTATTACATGACTACTTGCCACAAAACAGACAAATTAGGCACGAAACATGGTTATGAGCCATAATAGCTTATTAATTATTTAATTAAATGCAAATCTGACAGAAATAAAACTCAGCTGGAGTATACACTAACCTGTGCATTATTCTGACACAATGTGGCGCCAAACAGTCAAAAACACAAAGCTGACTTGAACTAAAACAGCTGATGGAGTATACACTAACCTGTGCATTATTCAGACACTAGATGGCGACAAACAGTCAAACAACAAGCTGACGGAAATGAAAACAGCTTGAGTATCACAAACCTGCGCATTATTCAGACACAAGGTGGCGCCAAACAGTCAAAAACACAAATCTCACTGAAACGAAAACAGTTGGAGTATACACTAACCTGTGCATTATTCAGACACAAGATGGCGCCAAACAGTAAAAAACGCAAAGCTGACAAAAACGAAAACAGCTGATGAAGTATACACTAACCTGCGCATTAGTCAGACACAAGATGGCGCCAAACAGTCAAAAAACAACACATAGCTGACAGAAACGAAAACAGCTCATGGAGTATACACTAACCTGTGCATTATTCAGACACAAGATGGTGACAAACTGTCAAAAACGCAAAGCTGACAGAAACTAAAACAGCTGATGGAGTATACACTAACCTGTGCATTATTCATTCACAAGATGGCGCCAAACAGTCAACAACGCAAAGCTGACAGGAACTAAACAGCTGATGGAGTATACACTAACCTGTGCATTATTTAGTCACAAGATGGCGCCAAACAGTTAAATGCAAAGCTAACAGAAACTAAAACAGCTGATGGAGTATACACTAACCTGCGCATTATTCAGACACAAGATGGCGCCAAACAGTTAAAAACACAAAGCTGACAGAAACGAAAACAGCATGAGTATAACTAACCTGAGCATTATTCAGTCACAAAATGGCGCCAAACAGTCAAAAATACAAAGCTGACAGAAACGAAAGCCGTTGATGGAGTATACACTAACCTGCGCATTATTCAGACACAAGATCGCGCCAAACAGCTAGAAACTGCGATGTGAAAGACAAGCACATGCAAATAAATGTGGATGTAAGTATATGGTTACTATAGATATATGACGGTCGAGGTGATCAGAAGTTCCTGAATGAGTCTGGGTTATTTAGCAGTTGTTATCTGGAAATAACAGACCTTGTAATGTTGGACTGACCAATAAGAAGCGAGTACTTCAGACAGCAGTGTAATAAGTCAAAATAATAATCAAAGATAGAAAATGCAGTATGTAGGATTGACGTTGAGCTAGTGGTTGAACTATATATTGCACTCCAAATTCAAAATATTGAAAACTTGTGATACTATAATTTGCCTATTTGATATGCGTGAGCCTTATATCATGTATTCAATGTTGTTTCAGGGAGGTTTTGATGAGCCGTAGTCTGCGAAAGCTCCGAGAACAAATCGTGAAGGCTAATTCACTAGTGCAGGAGGCTGGATTCATCGCCGAAGAGCTCAATAAGAAAACCGAATATAAGGTCACACTGCAGATACCGGCTGCCAACCTCAACGCCAACCGCAAGGTCAGGAAAACCTGCGTGATTTGATTGTTAAAGCATAGTTAGTTTTGCATTTAGAAATTATTGTTCGTGTTTTAGTTAAAGGGATTATTGAAGATGCAGGTGACTTCTGTATTTTAATAGGACAATGCACAGAAGATTTTTAGCATTAATGTTTTACGGTCATGGAAGACCTGAAAATATGATTGAGTTTTAATTGGAGAGAAGTCATAAAGTTATTATTTGTATCTCTATGGCTATGAAAGACAAAATAAGAGCCTCTGGGTTATTCCACCAAATTGATTATTTCGAAGTTAAAACATTGGTATTTGGTTATCTAATAATGAATGTACACGTCTAAAAAAATTAACTCATTCATTTTCTTTTTTGGCGTAGTCCCTTTATTAATCATGGGTCGACACAGTGGAATGAACCGCCATCTTATCCAGCATATGTTTTACGCAGTGGATGCCCTGCACAGTATTATTAACATCCATACACACTCATTCACACACATACACTAAGGACTTTTTAGTTTACCCAATTCACCTATACCGCATGTCTTTGGACACCCAGAGGAAAACCACGAGGAGAACATGCAAACTCCACACAGAAATGCCAACTGACCCAGCTGAGGCTCGAACCAGCGACCTTCTTGCTGTGAGGCGATCATGCTACTCACCGCTCCACTGTGACGCCCCTGTAATAATATATTTTTTAAATAAATATTTTTAGTTGTTTAGCAGTGGTTGGCTTGGAAACATGGAAAAAAATGGATCACAAAACCAGTCATATGTAATTTTTTTTATTTTTATTTATTTATGTATTTTTTTGATAGCTGAATAAATAAGGATTACATTGATGTATGTTTTTTGGGAGATGACAATATTTGGATAAGATACAGATTTCTGAAAATCTGATCATGCAAAAAAATAAATTAAATATTGAGGATATCACATTTGGAGGTTCAAGACACCCTGGGGTACATTGCTTGAAATTTTAACAGATATGTGTGTTGATCATCGGTTAAGACCGCGTTAGGCCTAATGATAGGGGAATGTCTGCAGTCGCGCCTCCATTTTCAGATGTCTCCGTTTTCTCCCATCCATACTGACACACAGCAGCAGCGTTTTAAAACCAAAACGCACTCGTGCTGAAAACATTTTGCCCACCGGTTTCATTAAGTGAGGTCAATATTAAATTAAATGAATGATCGACTGTTTAAATTATAGCCTAGACTATTTTCACATTTTTTGTGTTGTCAGTATGCTCATGTTTATATAGGCCTATTGTTTTATGAGCATATTTGTATATTTATAACCACCACTGAGGAATGTGGGGTTCGCGAGTTCCTGGCATTGTTATTTTAAGGATCGCGGGCTGAAAAGTTTGGGAACCCCTGGTCTGCAGAACAAACCATCATTATACAATGATTTGCATAATTGCCTTGGTGGAAAACCGCGTATTTCATTCATTCATTCAGTCAGAAAAGCTCTGACAGCATGCGTCCGTGACTGAAATGCGACCTCCGGTGGACAGTATCATATGAACTCCGAAATGAGACCGATTCAGTTCCACATGAGGTTATTAATTAGCAAATAATATAAATATTATGAGCGTAAATATTAGGTGGGCAGGTTACACTGTAATCGCGTGTCCTAACTACACACTTCATGACGAGATACGCAGTGATGAGCAATTTGGCTGTTTGCACCAGACGAAACACGACAGAAATGTAAATACAGCCATCCAGAAGCACAGACTATGCACTCACTGAGTGAGTTTGGTGAGGTTTATAATCTATTTAATACATATTAACCCTCTTTAACGTTGTTAAATGTAGATGCCAAATCACGTGTTCAGTTCTAAAATTTATTTTCAAGATCTGTGGTGAACCAGCTGCTGCTGCTGCTTTCAGTAGTACGGTGATAAATGTCATGTAAAATGGCATTCAAACTCACATTGTTAGCATTTAACACAGAATAAAGCACATGAGGAGTACCTAAGGTGATCATCGACAGTTTTCTGTTGTTCAGCTGTGAGAAAAAGAAGCCGTTTCTAATATATCAATTCCAGTTGTTGGATAGAACAAAACTCCAGTTAAAATGGAGGATATTTCTTCTATCGGGTGCCTCTGCTTTTATTTAGAGCACTGTTTAAATCACTCGCTCCTGTCCTGGAGTGCATCCTGCGCTTGCGTTTGTTTTGATCCAGGACTACAATACCTAGTTCAGACACTGGGTGTCATACTTGCATACTGCACCTTTAGGCCCAGTTCCATTTCTATTTTTGTACCCTTACCCCTTCCCCTCGGCCCTTATAATCGAGGGTTAAGGGGAAGGCTTCAAAACTTACCCCTAAGAATTGGGACAGTACTTCAACACCTGCACACGTCATCATATGTCATCGCGATCTCTTGCTTCATATGAGATCAGACGATCACGACTGCTGGAGTTATTCCAGTTGGGTTTATTTTTTGGTGTTTATCTTCAGGAAATCACTGAAGGCGTATATTATGTTATCATAACGGTCTAATGTGGCAATAAGATCGTAACCATACTGTGTGTTTACACAGTGGCCATATTTATCTATGTAAACACACGAAAACAACATTAACATTATAGCAGACACTGTAAAAGCTCATTCTCAGCCACTAGACATTACTGACAGGGTATTCCAGTGTCATCGTGTGTCAGAATTATGTGGGACTGCTGTACATGAGTTATGATTATGGATTATAGGTCGTGAAATTTAGCGTTTCTTTTTTTTTTTTTTTTTTTTTTTAAAGCATGACGGTAAAACACGAACGCAGTTATGAATATATTAAAACATGTTTGTTTGTCGTAAAAATTCATAACAACGACAAAAAAACATTAATTTGTGGATCTACTTACTTCCGGGTTCAGTTGTGGCAGGTGTATTCTGGGAAATTTTCGTACCCCTCCTTTTTAAGTGTGGTCCTGAAAAATCTTCGTTCGAAGGGGTGTATACCCCTTGCCCTTAGCCCTACGCCTTCAAGTTAAAGAGAATTGGGACACCACTACCCCTTGATGTGAACACGCAAAACGAGGGGTAGGGGTAAGGGGAAGGGCTAAGGGGTAGAATTGGGATTGGGCCTTAAACTGAATACTAGTATCCTGAAAAATATCTAGTCAAATATGTTATGTACTGTCATAATAACAAAGATAAAAGAAATCAGATATATAAGAAATGAGTTAGTAAAACTATTATGTTTAGAAATGTGTTGCAAAAATCTTCTTTCTGTTAAACCGAAATTGGGGGGAAAAATATATACCGGGGGGCTAATAATTCTGACGTCAACTGTATGTGCTTAATTCCTGCAGCGGGACACGGTTCTGAGCGAGCCGGCGATTGAAGTGAGGAGGAAGGGCAAAGGAAAGCAGATCTGGGCGCTGGAGAAGATCGAGAACCGGCTGGTCGACATGAGAGATCTCTACCAGGAGTGGAAAGACTATGATGAGGACGATCCGGTATGGAAAACCCACTTTAATGCTCTCACATTAGCATAATTTACAGGTTATCACAAAACATATCCACTATTTGTCACCTACATGTCTTCTATTATCTCATCTGTGTAAAATAAACTGTTTTAATAGAACAATTCGATCTCTGTTGTTAAATGTTCACACCTTCCTCCATCTCTCTGCTCAGGTCATGCGTTCGTACTTCAAGCGTGCTGATCCGTTCTTCGACGAGCAGGAGAACCACAGTCTGATCGGTGTGGCCAATGTCTTCCTGTCCTGCCTGCTGTATGAGGTCAAGCTGCAGTATGCAGTGCCCATCATCAACCAGAAGGGGGAGGTGTGCGCTCACATTCACGATCATTGCCTAAATACACTGCCTAATTCTGACTTCAACTGCATGTTCTGGATGATTCGATTTCTTAGCTTGAGTCTCTTCAGTACAAATGGATGCTCATACAGGGTCTTAAAGTCCTTAACCATGTTATTAGCCCCCATAAAGTTATTATTATTATTATTATTTTTTTTAGGACGTGGACGCCTAAACTATTATGTTAAGAAATTTATGTTTAGACTTATTTACATTAAACAGAAACTGGGGAAAAAATAAACAGGGAGGCTCATAATTCAGGAGGGCTTGGCCTAGATTCAACTAGATACAATATTTAACGTTAATACAGTTTATATATTCATTTGTTTGTTGTTTTTGATTGTATATTTATTAATGAAATGTTTTTGTCATGAAAATAGCCTTTGTTGCCGAAATGGCATTAAATAAAAATACACCGCATCATATTCTGTTATGTCATCTGTGTGTTTTTAGGTGTCCGGTCGTCTTCATGTTGAAGTGGAGCGATTGAGTGGAGGATTAGAGGAGAGTGAGACTGGAGACTCTGAGATCAGTCCAGAGAGCGAAACGCAGGAACGCAAACTCTCCTGCATGGTCAGTTATTAGATGAAACCTCAAATTAGACTTAAATTAGGCGGATGTGTCTCTTTGATGGCGAAAGCACAAGGGCTGGGGACACAATCACCAATATCTATCAACAAACTGCCTCACCTGACCTTTCCTCATCACAGCGACCGTACTACAGTCGGTGTACATCCACCAATAACTGTTTAAGCAGGTTGTGGATTAAAGCTAATAATATTGTGATTAATGGTTGATTATGCGTTTATTTTTCATCTACAGGGTGGGCCGTTTATATGGATACACCTTAATAAAATGGGAATGGTTGGTGATATTAACGTCCTGTTTGTGGCACATTAGTATATGTGAGGGAGCAAACTTTTCAAGATGGGTGGTGACCATGGTGGCTGTTTTGAAGTCGGCCATCTTGGATCCAACTTTTGTTTTTTTCAATCGGAAGAGGGCCATGTGACACATCAAACTTATTGGGAATTTCACAAGAAAAACAATGGTGTGCTTGGTTTTAACGTAACTTTATTCCTTCATGAGTTATTTACAAGTTTCTGACCACTTTTAAAAAGTGTTTAATGCTGCCCATTGTGTTGGATTGTCAGTGCAACCACTCTTCACACACTGATACCAACACGGCAGGAGAAATGCCAGCACAGGCTTCTAGTATCCGTAGGCCACGTTAACACTAGTGCGTTTTAGTTTTAAAACGGCGTTTTAGCATGAAAATGATCCGCGTCCACACTAGCGTTTTCACCCAGCGGCTCAACAGATATCCGTCTTCACTGCTCCACCAGAAACGTATATCACATGACCATTCGCGCACTCTGGGCATGCACAGGAAGCATGTGTCTCGCTCGGCATTTGATTGTTGTTAGTCAACAAACACTGGTTGAACGATGAACGCGATGGCAAAGAAAGCAAGAGAGGTCTTTTTGTGGACAGACGACGAGGTCGAGTTGTTACTTAAAGTAACAAATGAATATAAAACATCCATGGCTATCGAAAATACAGTGTTTACAGTGAAGGCTGGTCTGCTGTCTTCCGGTGGTGTTATAGCCATGTGCGCTTGACGAATAAGGAAAGGATACGCAATGACCCAAAGGCCCAATCACGTAGCGGATCTCAGCAGCCACGCCTCCGTTTTCAAATGTCTCCGTTTTCCACCGTCCACACAGAGACGGAGCAGCAGCACTTTAGAATGAAAACGGCCTCTCCAGCGTTTCTAAAACGCTCTGTTTTCGCGGCTCAAAAACTCCGGCGTAGTGTGGACGGATGGCGTAACCGTAGCAAAACTTACGCATTTTAAAACGAAAACGCACTAGTGTAAACGGGGCCGTAGTTTCAGGTGCTGCACATCTTGTGTCTTCACACCATAGACAATTGACTCTATGCACGAACTCTGCTGACGTATTTCCGGTAGAATATTAGTCAGTTTGTTTACCTCCGCATAGTGCATTCTACACCGAGAGCACTAGCGGCAAAACCCTTTTGATACGGCTGTTTGACATCGATTTTATCAGTTAGGTATTACATATCTTATTATAAAAACATATATACGTTGGCATTATTCAAATGGCTTCCAGAAAGTTTAAATCTCAACGGGGGGAGGACAGTAGTTCGGCTGAACATTGCTGTGTCCCATTATGTCAGACCTTCTCAAGGTTGAACCCTTCACTGAGCTTCCACACTTTTCCAGTAGACCAAGAAACATGTAATAAGTGGATTCATAACGTTCGACGTGCGAATTTTAACATCACGCACAAGGGTTTGAAGTCGTCACTTTATTAGCGATGATCTGATTGAGCCAGCGATTGTCATCCCTGTATGCAGGCTCTGTCAGCGACATGGTGTTTTTTAAGCAGTCTGGAATTATGTCTCTGTTGCAAACATTCCTTCTTGCCATGCCCCGACGCACCTTGAGCCAGCCACGGAGTAGCCGTTCCACTGGAATATGATGGGTACCGCCCCCTTCATCAATCTCTGACGAGCTGTAGGCTTCGCCGGCTCAATCAGACAAACTGCCTCACCTGACCATAAAAATGGAAGTTTCCATTTGTGCATGTGCATATTTTCAAACAGGCAAAACAAACAGATGCAGAGGAGAAAGACAGTGACTGTGTTTACATAGACATCAGTCATCAAATTATTTGCCAAATTCTTAATTTGTCGACTTTAACGGCAGTTTGGCACTTTAACTTATCCAGGAACATTTCCTGCATGCCCCCTGTGACAAACGAGATGCGAGAAACTGCTAAGAGTGTGATTTTAATGGAGTGTTTGAGACCGCGCGGCGTATGAGAGAAATAAAAACCCTCCACATTTCTCGGTAACTTAGCTGCACTTGGTTGGTAGCGTCAGAAAGCCGTGTGTGTATAGACTGCAGTGTTTACATGTTTACACTCGGAGAGCAGCATTTACAGCCGATCTTTCAGTCTATAATATTGTAGTGATATTAACGTACTGTAAACTCAGTAACAGTTCTAATCACTCTAAGGTCTGTCTTCAAACACTGAAGAGTACTGCTGATGATACGAACTAACTTTACCATCTGAATAAACAAGCAAAGAGCACTCATCGCTTACCATATCTGTAGAGACAGGACAATCAACAAGAACTGGAGCTGTGTCTGTTTTTAAAGGAGACAAGAGGCAAATCCGGATTTCACCATTTCCAGTTGTGGAAAGCTCTCGGGTGAAAAAAAAAAGTTCCTTACAAACACATTTCTTTGCGTGTTGGGTGAGTTCAGCTGCGCTCTCATAGCGGTGAAATGAAAAAAAAAACCTTCATTGCAGCACATAAACACAACACTGGCGACCTGTGTCTCCAAACAATTCTTCTTCTTTCACTTGTTTTGGCAACACAACGTGGCGTCTCTCTGCCATCTGAACACAGTAACAGGTAAAAATAATCTTCGAAGCGATCATGCATATTAATGAAGTTGCGTCGCATACACAATAGAGCGTGCTGATTGGTTTGAACCAAGTCTATCTCATGACTTAATGCCACACACTCAGAGACGTCACGATGCACTGGCCGGTACAGACGTCCACTCTCCACGCTGGAATACACGCATGGATCTCATCGGCATGACGCAGCTTCAAAAATTCGTTTCAAACCATAAGAATGAATTTGCTCGAAATAACGCAAAAACAACCAATTTTCACTCTTTAGTGAGATATATGTGTCCTAATAGTGTTTATAGCAGCGTAGGATACGTATATGACTGTCAAAAGCTCAAAACATGTGTTTTGGTGTTTCGTGACCCTTTATCACCAACCATTCCCCTTTTATTAATAATATTAATAATAATACCTTTTATTTATAGGCGCCTTTCAAGACACTCAAGGACACCTTACAGTAGATCACAAACACATTATAAAAATACAAGCAGTGAAAATAACAATCAACATAATATCAAACCAGCAAATCATTAAAAGCTGTCCTAAACAAAAACGTTTTTATCTGAGATTTAAAATTGGAAATAGAGTCCACCTGGCGAATGTGTAAAAGCAGGGAGCTCCATAACTTTGGTGCTGCACAACTAAAAGCCCTGCTACCAAATGACTTCATCTTAATGCTTGGAACAGACAGCAGTTTAGCAGAAGATGATCTCAGTGAGCGAGAACGAGTGTACAAATAAAGAAGGTCAGAAAGATAGTGAGGGGCCGAGTTATGAAGAGCTTTGTATGTTAGGAGGAGGATTTTGTATTGTATACGATAGTGAACAGGGAGCCAGTGCAGGTGAAAGAGAATTGGAGTTATATGATCAGAAGTACGCGAGCAGGTAACTATCCTAGCTACTGAATTCTGAATTAACTGTCTATGGAGTTGCTTATCAGTAGGGCCAGACGGAATCTGCGGACATTTTTTGCTATTTCTGCGGAGTATTTTGTTAAAAATCTGCGGATTCTTGCGGAATGATTTTGGGAGTATTATAACTAAAACCTTAATATATGAAATAATAAAAAGTAATACTTTTTTAACTTTAATGTTTACAATTCGAATCTAACTAGATCTAACGAATCTAACTAAAATCTCTACTAAAAGACAGAAAATATTACTTTACAAACTGTATTGTAAATAAATTATATGAATATTTTCATATTAGTCAATATTATTACTGAAATTAAATAAAAAACTAAATAAATATAAATTTACACACATTTACACCAGTAAAAAAAAAACAGAATCAATGATGGGCTAAAAATCTGCGGAATTCTGTGCGCGCAAATTCCGTGTGGCCCTACTTATCAGGAATGCCAGATAGGAGAGAGTTACAGTAGTCAATCCGCGATGTAACCAAAGCATGAACAAGCACTTCAGTACTTATTAAGGTGTATCCATATAAACGACCCACCCTGTATAAAACCAATCACTATTCACTGCCGCTAAGTGAATCACTAAGCAACACAGATTCAGCTCAAAATGCTCTTCAGTGTTGTTCTGAAGAAAGAAAGCCACCTAAATCTTAGAAATTTACAGTACATATCCATTTTTGGGTGAACTAACCCTTTAACTCAACTTTGACCAAATGTGTAGTGCTGTGTTTCACCTTTGTAGGGGAGAGGTGTAACTTGGCTTTCCCTTCATTTCTTTCCAGATCAAGGTGTTGCAGGCGACGGGTCTTCCTCAGCATCTCTCCAACTTCGTCTTCTGTCAGTATCATTTCTGGGATCAGCCGGAGCCGGTGTTCATCGCTCCTGAAGTGGGTCTGTCTGCTCCCAGCAGCAGAGAACCACAGAGTCTGGTGGTGTTCGACAACTGCAAGGTCTCAGTTCATCACATAAAACTCTACATTTGTGACGTTTATTTATCTGCTTGTACACACAACCCCCCCCCCACACACACACACTTGGCGAATATATCAGATTTTTCTCTTTGTGTACTTTTCGTCATGTCTTTTTCGTCATCTGTAGACTCTGGAAGTGGCTGTAACTGAAGACTTCCAGGAGTTTCTGATGGAGGGAGCCGTGGCTGTGGAGGTTTATGGTCACAAACAGGCAAATCCACGCAGGAATCTGGCTCTGTGGGACCTGGGGGTGATTCAGGCCAAGACTCGCTCTCTCAGAGAAAGGTATATTTGCATTATAGTTTTATAGAATTAGTTTTTTATAGATTTGTATTTTGACAGCAGCACTAGATTTAGCTCAGTTTCAGAAGATCATGATTGAGCTGGAAATTATTAACTGATTTAAGAAATAATATTGCAATTATTAATCAATGATTTTTAAAACTAATGTAACCTAATTTATTTTTGTAAATTATTATCGAATTAAATCAGTTTTTTTCTTACTTGTCGTGTGATTTAATGTAAAAAAAAAATAAAAAAAAAGTATTATTAAAAAAAGTAAGAGTTATTTTTCTGTATTATACGTATATCTAACTCAAAACAGACCTGCATTAAACAGTAGGGCTGGGCGATACTGCAAAATTTAGTATCGATCCGATACAAAGTAAATACAGGGCCAGTATCGCCAATATCGATGCCGATAACGATACTTTTACATTAAAAAGCATGCACTTGAACCTAAATGTACTTTTCTGTAGGGGAGAACTGTGTGTGATAATTTATGAGTTGAGTGCTCTCAAAGCAGCTATAATTAAATGCACATGTTAAAACCCAGGTCCATTTTTGAACACTTTTAAGCCAAATAAAAACATTTTTATTATCGCAAAGATCTGGATTTGCAAACACAAACTTATTATTAGAGAACAATGATTTTTTTTTAAAACTTTGCTTCAGTCTGGGGTTTGTTTTGAAGTGTTTTTTCCTACTAACACACTACAGCAAAAGATAACTGACTTAAAATCCTCTTTTAGCTGGTGAAAAACCTACTGTTCTAATCATGTATATTTTACAATTCCAAAATAATTCTTATACAGTAAATAGCAGGTTTTAATGTGCTGAATATATTGGCTATTTCATCAGCCTGATGATGAAAGTATTCATTTTGCTTCTTTTTTTTCAAATTGGCATCAACTAATACAGAATGTCCTATATAACTGAAATATTAATTTCACCACTGTAGCTAGCTACCTACATATTCATTGCCTCTCCGAAATGACTCGGCCAGTGACCTCTGTCTCAGGGCTGGCACTGCTGGGGGTCTGTCTGGAGGATTTGCCTCCTCTCCTTTTTTGCAGCTCGGCGTTCTCTTTTTCGTGTTTTTCTGTTTGTGTAGATTTGTGGTGTTGCCACAGTATCTAATAGACTTTCTACAAACATCGCAGTTTGCAATATTTTCCATATTTGTTCCATATAACTCCAAACAGCGCTCCTCTTTCTTTCCGTCATCTCAAAACAGCAAAAAGTGCTCGCGCTTTGGCGCTGCTGAGTTACGTGCTGAAGGGACAACTAGAGCAGAGAGGAACAACAGTGCATACGAGTTATAAAAGGAGTGGGGTATTTAGAGACATGTCTGCTCTTTTATGAAACAGGAGCAATGTACTTTAGCGTAAATTAAATAAAATTATCGATCTCGGAAGGCTACTATCGATCCGATATCAATACCAACGTTGTTATCGATACTATTGATATTAGGATCGATCCGCCCACCCCTATTAAACAGAACTGCATTAAAACCACCTCTTGAAATTTTCTTGTATTAAGTTTTTATTTTAATATTTTAATATTAATTTAGTATTTTTTTGTCATACGAGTTATATATATATATATATATATATATATATATATATATATATATATATATATATATATATATATATTTATATATACAGTTAAAGTCGGAATCATTACCTCCCCTGAATTATTAGCTCCCCTGTTTATTTTTTCCCCAATTTCTGTTTAATGTAGAGAAGATTTAGACACATTTCTAATCATAATAGTTTTAATAACTCATTTCTAATAACTGATTTATCTTTGCTATGATGACAGTAAATAATGGGTGCCACGGTGGCCGAGTGGGTAGCACGTTCGCCTCACAGCAAGAAGGTCGCTGGTTCGATCCCCGGCTGGGCCAGTTGGCATTTCTGTGTGGAGTTTGCATGTTCTCCCCGTGGTTGCGTGGGTTTCCTCCGGGTGCTCCGGTTTCCCCCACAGTCCAAAGACATGTGGTATAGGTGAATTGGGTAGGCTAAATTGTCCGTAGTGTATGAATGTGAATGACAATGTATGGATGTGTTTCCCAGAGATGGGTTGTGGCTGGAAGGGCATCCGCTGCGTAAAACAAATGCTGGATAAGTTGGCGGTTCATTCCGCTGTGGCGACCCCGGATTAATAAAGGGACTAAGCCG
>CAIGQQ010037999.1:2106062-2120520 GCA_903798035.1 Danio albolineatus | reverse complement strand
TTATAATTATTTAATGTTTTATAATTATTTAATGTTTTGTAATTACTAGGTTTCATTATGATGTAAATCAACTAAAATACGGTACCAATATTGGCCCTCCTCTTGATCTCTTTGCGTCGGTTGGCAAACCAGTTGTAGACCTTTAAGGACGTGACTCTTTCCAAATCAGACAACTTCTTTCCTAAGCAGGACAAGTAAAATGGAAAGATCAGAAATGCTAATGATGCTAAACACCGATTCAGACACAGAATCATTTTGTTATTTTACCTGGTTTCTGAATGACAGCATTACAGGCGTTGGCGATCTCCTCTCGTTTGGCTTCGTCTGGATATTGATTATCACTGAAATAACTGCAGACAACACAAACTAGTTAGCAAATGCAAAATTCAAATTTTATATACCGTATAATTTTAAATACAGATAAGCTGGACTTGCTGGATTAAAAAAAAATTATATATTTGAGCATACGGAGCACATTTAGGGGCTGATCACACCGAACATGCTTTTACGCTCCAAAAATGCGAGGCGCACCACACTGCCTTTTTGTTGACAAGAAAACAAAGGAGCATGGTGCACTTTATGTCGCTAGGCAACAACTGAATCAGCTGAGTATTTTGCGAGAGTGTTGTTGATGATAATATTATAACTTTAATATTTAATAATATTGTGATATTCAAGATTTGTGAAGTCATACAGCTCCTGATAACTCAGAACAGCAACCGCAAGTCTCTCCTCCATCTTCAAAAGTCTCCCTTGTTGTCTTGACAACACAAACACTGCAGGGACCTCAACGGAAACCCCGCCTCTGCTTTTATTTGATTGAGCGGAAAAAACGCGTTAAGTCAGTCGCTGTTTCGTTCTTTAGAGTTGACTTTGCGAACTGCGTGCGAACACCGCGCAAGAGTAAAACCGTGAGACACAACAGGTGGTTAAAACGCGAGGCACGCAGTGCGCAAAATGCTCATGGCCATTAGTAAACCACCTCTTAACGCATAAAGTGCATTCGGTGTGACCGGCCCCTTATGCTGCCTTTTTTGCAGAGACAACATACATAGGTGTTACCTGAAAATTACCTGTAAATTTCTGTAAATAGTTCATGTGACCGACCATTTAGAAAAAAATAGATTCTAGAATGAGTTCAGAATGAGAAGGTTTAATTTACTGGTAAAGACATTTGACTGTAATTTACGAGTATTACAGTGTAGAGGCTGATTTCTACATTCGCCTGGGTCCGCAGCCCGAGCCTCAGCTGAGTGTGCACGCACAGCCAAGAACTGTGAAGGCTTTTATACTTGACGCGCTCACTGTTGTACTATTATTTACGAAAACTTGATGAAACGGTAGTAAAGAAGTAATCAGCGAGTGGAGTTGCTAAATGAATGAGTAACTATAAATAAAACAAATAAGTAGTGGATCATTTTCAATGACACTCAGGAAAATGTTTGCTTTTAATACAGTTGTTAAAAAAAATGAGCTATATCGGGCTACATTTTATATATCCAAGCTAACTGCGTACTTAATGCAAAACCTTTTAGTTTTAGCCAACCTGTGCACTAAATATATGCATTGTTTTCCTTTTAAATTGTCAACGGAAACCTAAAGCAGTGTTTCCCAACTCCAATCAGAATCAGAAAGAGCTTTATTGCCAGGTATGTTCACACATAGGAGGAATTTTTTTGGTGACAGAGCTTCTACAATGCAACATAATTACAGAGACAGATAATAAATATATTCAAAAAGTAGTGTTAAATGCAAATATACAAATGGACAAGTGTATGTACAGGCATATTACTGTATACAACGTTATATACGCAGCTGTTATGTGCAAATCGGCAAGTAAAGTGTGTTGTTAAATAAGTGTATGTGTGTGTAAAAAGTGTATAGCAAGTAGTGATGTTGGTTCCACGATTATTATCATCAAGTGTTCATGAGATGGATTGCCTGAGGGAAGAAACTGTTTCTGTGTCGGGCTGTTCTGGTGCGCAGTGCTCTGTAGCGTCGACCAGAAGGTAACAGTTCAAAGAGGCAGTGTGCTGGGTCTGAGGGGTCCAGAGTGATTTTCGCAGCCCTTCTGCTCGCTCTGGATAAGTACAGTTCTTGGAGAGTAGGGAGGGTTGTACCAATGATTCGCTCAGCAGTCCGAAGTATTCGACGTAGTCTTCGAAGGTCAGATTTGGTAGCTGAGCTAAACCAGACAGTTATTGAAGTACAGATGACTGATTCAATGATGGAGGTGTAGAACTGTTTCAGCAGCTCCTTTGGGAGGTTGAACTTCCTCAGCTGACGAAGAAAGTACAGCCTTTGTTGAGCTTTTTTGACAATGGAGTCAATGTGAGTGTCCAACAGTACACATTTTACACCGGGATCAACTGGTCAGAACATTAGAAGAGACTCCAATACCTGAAGTTAATGGGTCAGATTAGGTAGACGTGCAAAATATGTACTGTTGGAGTGCCTCCAGGAACAGGGTTGGGAAACACTGGCCTAAAGAACTTCACATCAGGCTCCTAAAGGTGTTTCATGTGTAAATTCAAAGTAAATAAATTAAGTCGTGCATCTTCAGATTCAAAGATACAAAAAAATGCTGTGCTCTCTGGCAGACGAAATCATGTCGGACGCACCAAAAGCGAACCACCGTGATGACGTCAGTAAAAATCAGCCTTAAAATAGGCTATTTCTGAAGCATGATCAGTTTCTGAGTTTTACCTCTCCATCACAGCGAGACATTCCTTCCTCCAGGTGAACCGACTGCCTCTGCGCAGACGGAAGCTTCCGGGGGCGGAGCTTATAGGGGGCGGGGTCTGACGCCACTCCATCTCTTCCAGAGTCACGGGGGTGGGCCGCATGTTTAGGGTGGCACCTGAAAACATGCATGAAAAAAATCAACTAATATTAGTGTTTTGATGGTAGCATATATCGACCATAGATTGAGACATTGCCAATGGGTAGTATGTCCGACCCAAAACACATAATTATGCACTGCTCTATGCCATTTATGAAGTATAAATAGTGTATATAGTGCGTTCTACATTTCTAAAAAGAATGAATGCACTTTAAATACCTGGATTATGCACTGAATCAATGGATAAAAAGAAATGTGGAATGTAGCTTTGCTCATATAGCAGAAGGGGAGGAGATATTGGGGTTGCTGAGGTTGAATGACTGTAATTATTATGGATTATGCAAGGAAAATTCACTAACGGAGACTATTACACCACCTCCTGGTTGTGAATGCAGTTGTACTCAAGACAGGTACTATTTGTGGGTTTATTTCACTCATTTAGCAATGGTTAAACATCATGTTTGAATTTCCAGTTAGTAAAAAAAATGAAAAAACTTAACTTAAACACTACACGGTTAAGTGTATATAGTGTGTTATTTGGAACACAACTACTGTCTTAAAGGTTAATAAGCAGTAATTATGAGTAAACTGCACATTTAAGAAGAAAATAACAACTTACAGTAACGTATATGGTATATGTTCACAGCAGTCGTTACATTTTATCTTGAAATGGTTCTATTGAATTAACATTCATTCATATCTATCTATATATATAGGTATGTCTATCTATCTATCTATCTTTTACAATTTCACTAGCCTTTTATTTACTGTTAAAACATTTCCTTTGGTTGAAGATGCTTATGTTTTAAGTGTCATTTCAACAAATCAAATGCATGTCACTGTGCTCTTCAAGATACGTTTGATGCTGTGACCAAATTTCTTCAAATGACAAGTTATTAAATAAATTACAGAAGAAATGAAAAAACAAATGTTTTGGCCATGAGGTTTGGTTAGTGTAATAATTCTTTAACTTTTGCTGCTTGTACACAATAAGTTGAGTCAGATCTCATTGCTTTCAATTCTTAATTCAATTTTGAGTCTTAATTTGGCCACAACATTCTTTGTGTTTTAGCAAATGGAGGGATTTTTGGTGAAAAATGTTATTTTGACACATATTTTGGAAAAAATGCTTTAAATTTTGGTCACACTTTATTTTGATGGTCCGTTTGTTGAATGTAAGTTACATTGCAACTAATTCTTATTAAGTAAGCTGTTAGTTTGGGGTTAGGAGTAGGGTTAGTGTAAGTTGACATGTACTTGTAAAGTTTCTTATAGTCAGTTTAATGTCTGTTGAATGTCAGTATCAACAGATATTAAGCAGACAGTCTACTGATACTCAAATGGACCATCAAAATAAAGTGTTGCCTAATTTATTTAAAAAACTTGCTCTGGGCAAATTCACTACCCTTTTGTTATGTTGGTGGCTGTTTTTGCCCGATAAACAGCATTGTTAATGGTGTCAACTGATGATCAACAGTAAAAATTACACATTTGACATCTTCCCTACAGGGAAAATGATCAACGATCATATTGTCATGGCTTTGCAATCAAAAAATGCCATTATAATGGAAGTCAATGGGCAAAAACAGCCACTAACAAAACCAAAGGGTAGTACATTTGAACAATACACAGGCTAATGATGATTAATTGATTGTTCATATTATTGCTGATCGATCATGAGGATTTGTGGAAACTGACATCCCTAATTGTAGTTAAATGATTAAAATTTGAACAATGTATATAAAATAAATAATAATAGTAGCTATAAAATTAAAGTACAAAATAATATAAATATAATAATATGATTATGGTATTCAGTCATCTAGCTTTCAGCACGAGTACAAATATTTTCATATCTGGACGTAACATTTGTACGCTAAACTATTATTTACTGTTTAAAGAAGGCTTTGTTCTTGTGTGAAAAATCTTCTTTTATTCATATAGACAAAACCGTGACCGTTTTCTTTCTAGCAACATGCAGTAAACTGAAACACTTAAAGAGGGTTAACCTGGCGTGGTTTTCTCCAGCTGGTACCAGCGATAGAAAGCTCGTTTCTTCTGTTCGCTGAGATCTGAGCCCTGCTGGAGGAGCCAGTGAGAGATCCTGCTCTGACTGATGCCTGACACAGAAAAATCACAAAAGAGATCAATAACAAACTAATGCACCGAGACTGAGACGCGCACACAATAATGACAAAACAACAGGATATTAAGAGTTCCATTTCTGTTCAGTAGATTAAATCCATTGTATGTGAATCCTCTCTGAAAGCAAAATGCTCTAAAGTGACAAACTCGCAGTTTTTCAGAACATATTATTATTTAATACAGCTACGTGAAGCAGGATTGTAAACTATCAGCTCTATTCAACATCATCTTAAATAAAATAAAAAAACGTTCCTGTAGGACTCCCAGAGTTCATCAAGATCCTTTGGATTCATCTTCAATGCCTCCTCCATCTTACCCTAGACATGCTCAATAATGTTCATGTCCGGTGACTGGGCTGGCCAATCCTGCAGCACCTTGACCTTCTTTGCTTTCAGAAACTTTGATGTGGAGGCTGAAGTATGAGCAGGAGCGCTATCCTGCTGAAGAATTCGCCCTCTCCTGTGGTTTGTAATGTAAAGGGCAGCACAAATCATCACCTTGGAATTATAAGGTTCTCTCTGCGTTCTGAATGATTTTGAGCTATTGAGCTTCAAAGTTTTTGTATTCCATTGCAAACAGTATGTGTGTAACATTTTTTTTAATAAAAAGTCTTAAAATGTGAACAACTTATAAAAAAAAAAAACATCCCATAATGTAAATGTAAAAGTTGTCAAATAATAAGAATATGTCAATAACTCAAATTTGACAAAAATGTCAGATAGAACCTTATAATTCTAAGGTGACAAAATGTCTTGATACCTCAGGCTGTTGATGTTGCCGTCCACTCTGCAGATCTCTCGCACACCCCCATACTGGATGTAAGCCCAAACCATGATTTTTCCTTCACCAAACTTGACTGATTTCTGTGACAATCTTGGGTCCATGCGGGTTCCAGTAGGTCTTCTGCAGTATCTGTGATGATTGTGATGCAGTTCAACAGATGATTCATGGGAAAAATCTACCTTCTGCCACCTTTCCAAGTGATCAACTAGAAGTCAAGTTATTATTTGCTGCTCTTACAACGGGGGTCGATGACAAGACTTTTGTATGGTAGTATGCGTTTGTATTTATAGCAGTATTTATTATAAGTAAAGAATTAGTGCGTGTGTTTAAATACTTTTTTTTAATACAAAGAAACTGAGAGAGTGGTTACTCTCTGATAGCAAAATGCTCTAAAGTCACAAAATCATTGTTGATTAGAACATGTTATTAAACAAAGCTATGTGAAACAGGATTGTAAGCAATGAACTGATTTGGTGGCAACTTAAAATTAACAAAAAAAACATTTTCAAAAATGAATATTGCAGTATTTACTATAAATAATTTATTAGTGCATTTATTTTAAATACATTCTCACAATCAGTCATCAAAAACTTTCCCGACATCCAACAAAAAACATTTCATCTTTTTTTCTGATTGGTGTTTGCTGATGTGAGGGTGGGACCTGTCAATTACAAGAGATCCACCAACAGCAAATCCACAAACCAACATATAATTCTAAATCAAGCCCCACCCCTACATTTATTCTTGTTGTAAGCCATTTTAATCAGATATACATTTATAAAATTAACATATTTTATAAACACTAAAATTATTATATATAATGTACGCTCCTCTGGTGAAATTTTTATTCTTTTTAAACATTTCCAAAGTGCTGTTTGACGAGCTGTTTCCCAACATTTTTAAAAACATAACAGTTTTAATGACTAATTTCTAATAATTTATCATATTTGACTAGATCTTCTGCAGGATACTAGTATTCAGCATAAAGTGACATTTAAAGGCTTAACTAGGGTAATTAGATTAACTAGGCAAATTGGGTTAATTAGGCAAGTCGTTGGACAACAGTGCTTTGTTCTGTAGCCAATGGAGAAAAAAAAATCTTAATGGGGCTAATAATATCGACCTCTTAAACGATATGAAATAAAAACAAATCTGCTTTTATTCCAACCAAATTAAAAGAAAGACTTTCTCGAGAAAAAAAAAAATTAATTAATAGGACATACTGTGAAAATTACCTTTGTGTGTTAAACATTACTTGGGATATATTTACTAAAGACTTACAATTTTCACAGGAGCGCTAATAATTAGTCTTCAACTTTACATTATAGTGGGCGTCACAGTGGCTCAGTGGTTAGCACTGTCGCCTCACAGCAAGAAGGTCGCTGGTTTGAGTCCCTGCTGGGCCAGTTGGCATTTCTGTGTCGAGTTTACATGTTCTCCTTTGTGTTGGCGTGGGTTTCCTCCGAGCCCCCACAATCCAAACACATGCGCTATAGGTGAATAGAATTAACTAAATTGGCCGTAGTGAGTGTGTATGGATGTTTCACAGTACTGGGTTGCAGCTGGAAGGGCATCCGCTGCGTAAAACATGCTGGAGTGGTTCATTCCGCTGTGGCGACCTCTTATAAATTATTGGAAAATGAGTGAATGTACATTATAGCTTTCATTTCATGCTAACTTCAATGCTTATTCCAGTGGCGTGTCTTGCTTGCATTGTAAAGCATTACTGTAATTGTCACCTATGATGGACTGACCTGTGACCTGAGCCACCACGGCCTGTGAGATGCGTCTGTTTCCCAGGAAGGCTTTGATTTCCTCCTTCACCAGCGAGCTGTCCCGCCTGCACACAACACACGGCGGCTGCAATTCAACACTACAACATCATCCCATCTGGAAAGATTCATCGCAGACTCAACTCACACTCCTTACAGCAGGTAAACACAATGCACAGTGCTACATTCAGATCTGCTTTACGTCGAGTTTGTTGACTTTTTTAAATTATATTTTGACATTTTTTTAAAGTAACATTGAGATTGAGTTTATAATAATCATACTGTGGATTAGTTATGATCAGGGTTCATATGGTCATGAAAAACCTGGAAAAGTCATGAAATTTTGACAGCATTTTCCAGGCCTGGAAAAGTTTTGGAAAAACCCACAAAGTTTTGGAAAAGTCATGGAAAACAGATATCTGTATACTTGAATATTGAAGTTATTCTCCGCATATGAGCTGAAAGGGCCTCCACCGCGTAAAACATAAGCTGAATAAGTTGGTGGTTCATTCCACTGTGGCGACCCATGATTAATAAAGGGACTAAGCTGAAAAGAAAATGAATGAATCAAGCTGTATGTTTCTTCAAAAATAATTGTTAACAACTCTACATCGTTTCTATTGACCTTATTCTCCGCGTATGAGCGGATGCAGCCATTTGAGTCTTTTTGCCTCGAGACTTCTGGTCTCATTCACTTCCATTCATTTTTAGACATTAAAAACAGCTCAATCTGCTGCTTGATGTTGCAAACTGATGTTTTCTTATTATATTATTCTGCTTTGTCTGTGTAGTCATGCAAACACTTGTTTGTAGAGCGAGTAGTTTGACCATTTTCTGCTGTTTATTATTCCTAGTCATTTCTCCCATAGGCGACTGAATCAGAAGTTCTAAAACAATCGCTAAAACGAGCGACTTCAGCATTGAAGAATACGGTCAACACCTCACAAATTAAGAGATCTGACCAGATACTCAGTCTGCTGATGGTAACAGAGTCAGCAGCTGTGTATTATAACACAAATACATTAGCATACTGTTTACATTTATAGTTTACTTATGTTAACACAGACCTTACAAGATATTACTATTCATTTATATATTTACTTGCCTTTCATAATATAAAGGCTGCGTGGCTACAGGACCTTTCTAAATCAGCGATGCACAAACATCCTGTAGTCTCCACTGATCCCTGCTTACTAAGTAGCCCCCACGCTGAGTGGCACGGACTACTCGACTGGCTGGGGTGCACATTTGCTTTTAAAAGACGAAATCCCCCTCACTGTGTAATAGAACACGACCGACTTTCCCACTGTGTAAATATTGGTTGGCCTCGGTACTTCTATAAGTCTTCATAAGCGCTCCATCTACTCCTTGTGACAGGAGAAAGTGATTAAAATATCCCCGTAAGTTACCTCTGGCTCATATCGTCTACCCACATTAACGGTAACGATAGATGGGGCAATATGAGACCATCTGATTGCTACAGGGAGGTTACACTGTACTCCCAGCTCAAACATTTACTGAACTAGCATTATATGGCATTTTTCTAAAATGACAGCTAACTATACACTATGTAATGACTTTCTGAAACAGTCATCTGATGTACTGTGTCAGCGTACCGGAAGTTGGATGACAAAATGCGGAATAGCGAAGTATTAAAAGTGGGGGGAGCGGAATAAGGTCAAAAGTTTAGTTGTCTTTACTACTTTTCTGTCCTTGGCCAATCACATGCTCTCACATTATTAGTGCGGTGTAAGCATTATCTGAATCAATTTTACATGGATACAAATATAAATTTAAACTGAATAGATTGTTGCATGTTTTTTGATATGCTGTAATAAATTTGAAATTGCGTTGTTTTTCTTTTCCCACAAGTATATAGACATTGCATGAAACTTAGGTCATGAAATTGTACTTAAAATTCTTGGAACGATCATGATCTTCTTTATTATACACATGATTATGCTGTCGAACTGTTGTATAAACGCAATATCACACGAATAGCAGTGCAATACAGCTGTATATCGTCACCGGTGGGACACCAAGGTGGGATACTATATGCATGTGACCAAAAAGCGAGTTTACACTAAGTAACATACTTTGTAGAGCTGCACAATTAATTCGACCCCCTAGACGATCTTAATTTAGCATTTATACGATTCTGTCAATCATATTTTCAAGTTCAGGAGAGGCAAAGGCGGCCGCACAAGTCTTCACATTGTTTTACATACAATGTTCAGCAACGCGGACACCTCCAAATGGTGTTGAAAGAGTCACGTACTATATTTATAAGGTATAATTCACCCAAAAATGTCATTTCTGTCTTCATATTATGACGTATTCGCGGCCACGAAAACACATGTGACGTGAGCTGACCGTGAGCTGTTACCACAGGCAGGTGCACGCGTTCTTGTGAATGATGCCTACTTTATTGAACAGAACTTACATTTGTGCTGTGAATAACAGCTAATAAAGTTGTAAATAACATTCAGTTTGTGGCACAGAGCGATCGTTTGGGAGCCGGGCGGGAAGTATGAACCACACTTAGCAGTGAAAATGAAGCCGAAAGCGTACATCATTTAAATAATCGTATCGCTTTTTAGACTAATGATTACGACAAGCATTTAATGTTTTTCTTTCATAGCGAACACAAGAATGTTGTGCAGGAGAATAAATGTTTAACAGTGTCAGTATAACTACTCTAGCCTATATAATGTTAAATATAATGCAAGAGGGAATCTGATAATGACAAATGTCTGATTTTATCAGTAGATAAACATGGTCTAATAATGTTGTCAATGACAGATTGCAAGCATAAACATTGTCATTCAACATCAGAATTATGGATAGTTGTAATCTGAAATAACAATACTCATATTAACCTTTACTTCTACAGAATCGTGAGAAAATCGTGATCTTTATTTTAAGCAAAACAATCGAGATTCTCATTTTAGCCAGAATCGTGCAGCTCTAATACGTTGTAGAAAATCTTTGAATTAAACAGCACAACCCAAAAGAAACAATGCTAATCAAGGGGATGAGAGTTAGCTCTTTATAGAACTAAAATGATCGATTTTATTTGACATTTTTGCATTATATATGTGGCGCCTCTCTGTTATGGATGTGACAGATGTGAGATTGGCACTTGTGTGACTTTGGTCAATCAAATATAATTGTTTGAAAACATCGACAGAGACATTTTGGAGTATTTTTACAATACTGTCAAATACAAGCCTATAAAAAACCTAGAAAGGGTTTCTCTAAGGTTTCGTATTGCGTAGAATTGCTCAAATGTGAAAAGCGTCCATTGATAGCCCCAAAAAAGCAGACTGACCTCATGAGCTCCTCCACCTTGTCGTCTATATCCAGGTCTTCCTCGGACCCCTCGAGTGCGTATGTCCTCACAGCCACAGAACTGTTGACTGAGTAGCGGTTTGGCGATAGTTTTCCATTGGTTGTGGCTGCCAGAGCGTCCCGTCCATTCTGGGCCAGAGCCACCAGAGAGACAGGCGAGGGCAAGACGGCGGGTGGAGATGTGGCATAGCTGTTGCTAGGCGAGGGCGATAGGTTGCCAGGGAACTGCGTCTGAGTTGCTGTGGAAGTGGTGGAGGAGGTTGCCATAGTGGCATTGCTAGCGTTATTTGAGGTTGGTGTAGTGCTGGAGGTGGTGCTGTTGGTGGCGATGGAGTCTGATGGGCCGCGGCGGCCGAATTTGTCGCCGTGTTCGCGGTCGAGTCGCTCCAGGGTGTCGAGGGCGTGTACAATCTCGGGTCTGGTCATACCCGTGCGCCGCAGTCTCTGGAGGAGGTCGATCTGTTCGATGGTGAAGCGTGGCTCGTCTGTGTAGTGAGACATTCTGATGGGAAACAGAAGCACATGTTGGTATTGAACACACCGCTCCACCAGTACACATCAATGTCATGTGCAGTGTTTGTGAATGATGACTGAAGAAACAAACGGGAGAATTGACATTATGCTGCTGCACACTGTGAAGTGCATACTGCATGCTCCCTATTAGGTAGGAAGGAAGGAAGGTTCAAAAGAGAAAAAAGAAAGACATAAGAAAAGGTGTAAAGAAAAGAATGAAAAAAGCAAAAGAAAGAAAGAAAGAAAGAAAGAAAAAAAGAAAATAAAAGATGAGAAAAAGTGAAAGAAAAAAAATTCAAAGTTGGAAAGAATGAGAAAAAGAGAAAGAGAAATAAGAAAGAAAAAAGAAAAAAACAGAATGAAAATAGAAAATGAAAGCTAAAGAGAGAAAAATGAAATAGAAATAAGCGAGAAAATGAAAGCGAAAGAGAGAACAATGAAAGAAAAAAGAGAAAGCGAAAAAGAAAAAGTGAAAGAAGGAAGGTTAAAAAGAGAAAAAAGAAAGACATGAGAAAAGGTGTAAGGAAAAGAATTAAAAAAAGAGAAAGAAAGAAAGAAAATGAAAAAAAGAAAAGACGAGAAAAAGTGAAAGAAAAAAATTCAAAGTTGGAAAGAATGAGAAAAAGACAAAGAGAAAGAAAAATAAGAAAGAAAAGAGAAAAAACAGAACGAAAAGAGAAAATGAAAGCTAAAGAGAGAAAAATGAAAAAGAAATAAGCGAGAAAATGAAAGCAAAAGATAGAAATGAAAAAAAAGAGAAAATGAAAGCGAAAGAGAGAAAAATGAAAGTAAAAATAAGAGAAAATGAAAGCGAAAGAGAGAAAAATGAAAAAAAAAATGAGAAAATGAAAGCGAAAGAGAGAAAAATGAAAGAAAAAAAGAGAAAATGAAAGCGAAAGAGAGAAAAATGAAAGAAAAAATAAGAGAAAATGAAAGCGAAAGAAAGAAAAATTGAAGAAATAAGAGAGAAAAATTAAAGCGAAAGTGAGAAAAATGAAAGAGAGAAAAATGAAAGAAAAGAGAAAGAAAAGAAATGAGATAAATTAAGAAAAAAAGTAAGAGAAAGAAACGAGGAAGAAAAGAGAGAAATGAAAGAGACTAATAAAAAAGCAAGAGAAAAGGGAAAGAAAGAAAAGGAAAGGATGAAGGAAACAAGGAAGAAAAAATAAAGAAGGATGAAAGCAAGAAAGAAGGAAGGAAGGATTGAAGAAAAAAAGGAAGAAAAATAAATAAAGAAAGAAAGAAATATTTTACAGATGATTCTGGAACATTGTCAACTTCAAAAAGCGACGTTATATATGCGAGTAGGAATTAACATACTATTTATTATTCATTTACATAAAAAACCCTTTATTGGTCAACCAGTGATTTAAATCAATCCTTTAAGAACAAAACATAAAAGTCAGCCGCGTCGTAAATATTCAAGAAATAAAAAAAAACGTGCTGTTGCATCAAGTTCATTCATATTAGTCCAAAATAGCCACAGTTATTGTTATTCTAAAATAAACGGATACCTTAAATAATAATAATGACATTGTCAACTAAATGAACTAAAAATATACTAAAAAATAAATATAACCTTAAAATCCACATTGGGCAACCACTATATTGAAATGTATTTACAGTAATACTGTATACTTTGTATGTATATCGTCACCTTAGAATTATAAGGTTCTCTCTGTATTCTGAATGATTTTGAGATATTGAGCTACAAAGTTTTTGCCTTCCATAGCAAACAGTACATGTGTAAGATATGTTTTTTTAAATAAAAAGTCTTAATGTAAACAACTTATGAAAAAAAACATCCCATAAATAATGTAAATACGTCGTCAATTAATAAGAATATGTCAATAACTCAATTTTGACAAAAATGTCAGATCGAACCTTATAATTCTAAGGTGATGATATATATACACACTGTCAGTAGTATTGCACAGTATGAGATACAAACACAATACACATGCTGCTTATGCTATAATATATAAAATATTATACTATTATTGCATGCTTTTTTCATTTTTTGTTCCTGTTTTGGCTGCTTGAGTTCTCCAGCTAGTTTCCCTGGTTATTAATTAGTTCCCACATCTTAGTTGTTCAGTATCGTCTGTGTAAGGTGTTGTGCTATGTTTTCTGATGCAGTCCCTTGTGTATTCTTGTGGGTTTATAATTAAGACTATGTTTGTTCTCCATTCCTGCATTGTCTGCTTTATACAGCAGCCTGCTGATACAACTATAAAATATTCATCCATTTTCCTTCGGCTTATTCCCTTATTTATAAGATGCCGTCACAACGGAATGAACCGCCAACTATTCCTGCATATGTTTTACGTAGTGGATGCCCTTCCAGCAGCAAACCAGTACTGGGAAACACCCATACACACTCTCACATTCACACACACACTCATACGCTGCGGTCAATTACCCGATACACCTAGTATGTGTTTGGAAACCGGAGCACCCGGAGGAAACCCACACCAACACGGGGAGAACATGCAAACTCCACACAGAAATGCCAACTGGTGCAGCCAGGACTCAAACCAGCAACCTTCTTGCTGTGAGGTGACAGTGCTAACCACTGAGCCATCGTGCCACCCCATTCTTGTAATCTTATGAAGTAAAACATTATCTTATTTAATCAAAGCTGCTAACATTAAATGTAATAAATGATCAAATGTAATAAATAAAAGCGATATTTTACTTGATTGAAAAATTTTAAATATTTCGACTGGAAATGAGAAAGTAAGAAAATGAGTCAAAATTAAGAGTTTTCCCTTAAAACAAGTTAAATTATCTGCCAGTGCATGGGGTAAGTAAAATAATCTTGTTTTCACTTTGCAATGTGGATATTTGGACTAGAAACAAGACAAAAATTCAAAGATTTTATTATAATTATTATTATTTTTTGCATAAATTCTGTATGAATGCAATGATTAAATACAATTCTGTAGCTCCTGGTCAACTATAATTGCATATCTTTGCATTGTGACTATTGCGGATGCGCACATTGCGATATCGATGCTAAAATTATATATTGTGCAGCCCTAATAAATTA
>CAIGQQ010037999.1:2071468-2089408 GCA_903798035.1 Danio albolineatus | reverse complement strand
TTCACTATCAATGTAGTAAATAATTCTGGAATCAGAGCATAATGTTAATATGCAAAACCATGATAATGAATATTCAATGATTTCACTGTTCGCTATCAACATAGTAAATAATTCTGGAATCTGAGCATAATAAACTGCTATTATGCAGTACCATGTTACTGAAGCTACACATAATTTATAAAATATATATAAAAAAATCATATATTTCCTTTTTTATTTTTATTTTTTAATATCATTCTAGAATATAAAAATGTTTTATTTTAGTAAACTACATGCACTATTTCTGTAACCATTTATTTTGATGTTTCTTTTGACATTTTTGTTAATTTATTTACCATTTTAAGTGTTTAAACTACGTCAATTTGTTAATTGTTGATGTTTAAATGGGACAGATTTGGTCATATATTTGGACATGGGATTTTTTTTACTTGTACTAAGAATCCACACAGCATGTTGATAAAACAAATACAATAAGACTTACTTTAGAGTGCAATAGTATAGTCATTGTAATAGCAACTGCCCATTGTATCTAGTCAGTACAGCTTTGGCATAATTGTGAATAAAAACAGATTTCAGGAAGCTCTTCATCAGATTGTACATTTCCTACTAAAGGAGTTCCTCTGTCATGAGCCCACGGGAGCGGCTGGAAACATTACGGTGCTTTGAAGTCCTCGGTGATGTCTGAAATCAGCTTGTGGGACTCAGTATTCTCTTTAGGATCTGTCTATGTTTCAGCTTGTGGGGGACATCCGCATGTGGATCAGCAATGAGATGAGATGCTTGTGTTTAGACTCAGGGAGAATATTGCAAATTTTAATATCGACGTTGCAAATAAAGTTGAAATCAGAGCATATTATGACAAACTTGAATACTTAATATTCAATTATTTCACTATGAATTCGTTGACAACCTAGCAAAACAATTCTGAAATCTGAGAGTAATGTTGTGATATTACGTATAATACTGAATATTCAACAATTTCACTGTGAATTCACATTCATTGTAGCAAATAGTTCTGGAATCTAAGCATAATGTGGTGCTATTATGCAAACTAATGATACTGAATATTCAGCAATTTAGCTTAATAATTAATGATTTTGCTATTTGTTTACTATCGATGTTGCAATGAAATTCAAGTTTGAAGCAAATGTGTCAACCATGATATGAATATTCATCGCCGTGCATAGTGTGGTGCTTTTATACAAAACCATGATGCAAAAGATTTAAAGATATCGCTATACATTTACTATCAACATTGGGGATCATTTTAGATACTGAGCATAATATAATTGCAACACCATGATACTGAATATTCAATATTTCCGCTATATTCACAATAAGTTCACAATTAATTTAGTGAATAATTCTGAAATCTGAGCATAATGTCGTTATGCAAAACCATGATAGTGACTATTCAATGATTTCACTATAAATTCACTATCAATGAAGTAAATAATTCTGGAATCAGAGCATAATGTTATAATGCAAAACCATAATAATGAATAATCAATGATTTCTCTATAAATTCACTATCAATGTAGTAAATAATTCTAGAATTTGAGCATAATGTTATTATGCAAAACCATAATAATGAATAATCAATGATTTCACTATAAATTCACTATCAACGTAGTAAACAATACTGGAATCAGAGTGTAATATTATTATGCAAAACCATTTTAATGAATATTCAATTATTTCTCTATAAATTCACTATCAACGTAGTAAATAATACTGTAATCAGAGCATAATGTTATTATGCAAAACCATAATAATGAATAATCAATGATTTCACTATAAATTCACTGTCAACGTGGTAAATAATACTGGAATCAGAGTGTAATATTATTATGCAAAACCATTTTAATGAATATTCAATGATTTCACTATAAATTCACTATCAATGTAGTAAATAATTCTGGAATCAGAGCATAATGTTATTATGCAAAACTATGATAATGAATATTTAATGATTTCACTATAAATTCACCATCAATGTAGTAAATAATTCTAGAATTTGAGCATAATGTTATTATGCAAAACCATGATAATGAATATTCAATGATTTCACTATAAATTCACCATCAATGAAGTAAATAATTCTGGAAATTAAGCATAATGTTAGTATGCAAAACCATTCATTCATTCATTTTCTTGTCAGCTTAGTCCCTTTATTAATCCGGGGTCACCACAGCGGAATGATCCGCCAACTTATCCAGCATATGTTTTACGCAGCGGATGCCCTTACAGCCACAACCCATCTCTGGGAAACATCCATACATTCTTATTCACACACATACACTAAGGGCAATTTAGCTTAACCAATTCGACTGTACTGTATATCTTCGGACTGTGGGGGAAACCGGAGCACCCCGAGGAAACCCACGCAACCACGGGGAGAACATGCAAACTCCACACAGAAATGCCAACTGACCCAGCCGAGGCTCGAACCAGCGACCTTTTTGCTGTGAGGCGAACGTGCTACTCACTACGCCACCGTGGCGCCCATGCAAAACCATGATAATGAATATTCAATGATTTCACTATAAATTCACCATATTGAATCCATATAAATTCATCAATGTAGTAAATAATTCTGGAATCTGAGCATAATGTTATTATGCAAAACCATAGTAATGAATATTGAATGTTTCGTTGTCCATTTACTATCAACAATGGGGATAATTCAAGAATCTGTGCAATTATATAATGCACAATGCAAAACCATGATACTGAATATTCAATGATTTAGTTGAATATTTGCTTTGGCTATTAATTCACCATTAACATAGCAAATAATTCTGGAATCTGAGCATAATGTGTAGCTATTATGCCAAACCATGATACTGAATATTCAATGATTTCTCTATGACTTCACTACCAATAGCAAATAATGAATGAATCGGAGCATAATCTGGCAACACAGTAATACTAAAAATACAAAGATTTCGCTATGAGTTCACTATCAAAATAGCAAATAATTCTGGGATCTGAGCATAATGTGTAGTAATTATGCAAAACAATGATACTGATTATTCAATGATTTTGCTGTGAGTTCACTATCAATAGGAAGTAATGTATTAATCGGTGCATAATCTGGCAACACAGTAATACAAATAATTCAAAGATTTCGCTATGAGTTTACTACAGCGTAGCAAATAATTCTGGGATCCGCTATTATGCAAAACTATGTTACTGAATATTCAATGTTTTTGCCTTAAATTCACGATCAATGTAGCGGAAAAAGCACAGATTCCATGTGTGCCTAGTTATTACATACTGTATATATAAATGTATGCTAATGCACTATTTAAATATGCATTTAGATTGCAGCCTTTCACATTTAGCTAGTTACAATGTTAAAGTATTTACCACGACTTGTCAAAAATCATGTACATCAGTCATTATTTTAATGGTAATGATAATTAGACATGGCGATATTATCCGTCAGAAAATTTACTGTAAAATCATGACAACACTATTTCGCTATCTTTTCACTATCATGGTCATTTGGCAGCAGTTTGTGCAAACACGAGTGTCTGATTTCTGTTGTGGCCGCAGGAATGGTCTGCCCTTTGACTCACGGGCCTCAGTTAGCGTCTGAACTAATGACCTGCTGCGCGCTGATAAGACACGCTGCATGACATCAGCTCTAAATCTGCACCACTGTGTGAGAAACCACAACAAGCTTCCAGTCCTACTGTCAGAGCTCACCGTCGACATGACAACAAAACACAGACTGTTTGTTTAGATGGTGTTTAGTTAATTGACATGGTTAGTTTATTTTTAACAAAAAGCACGTAGGTTCTAAATGTCAGCTAGGATTTAGACATCACTAAATCTTACTCTTATGGAAAAGTATGCATAATGATATTTGTTGGACCATGAAAAGGAATAATTAAACACCCATACCACAGTGTGTATACACTCACCGGCCACTTTATTAGGTACACCTCACTAGTACCAGATTGGACCTCCTTTTACCTTCAGAACTGCTTTAATCCCTTATGGCAGGGATTCAACAATGCTCTGGAAATATTCCTCAGAGATTTTGTTCCATATTGACATGATAGCATCACAGTTACTGCAGATTTGTCGGCTGCACATCCATGATGCGAATCTTCTGTTCCAATACACTGTAAAAAAAAATCTGGGCTCCACACAATCGATTTGTGTTGAAACAACATAAATAAATTAAGTTAACTTGTTAGTTTTTATAAATTTAAGTGTATTTAACAGAAAACAATTAAATTGTCCCCAAAAAAAGATTAAAAGTTGTGTTGTTTCAGCTCATTTTAAATAAGTAGTTTGAACATGCTGCAAACATTGTTTTGAGTGTACATCCCAAATCTGGTGAGGCCGTTTGAGTACAGTGAACTCATTGTCATGTTCAAGAAACCAGTCTGAGATGATTCGTGCTTAATGACATGACGCATTATCCTGCTTAAAGAAGCCATCAGAAGATGGGTACACTGGTGTAACATCCCCAGCTCGTCACTCATCACCAGCTCCTCAATCGCAATCACCGAGACCAGCTTCCAGCCGTGCACCATCACCAGCCTATTAACCTTCACCCATAAAAGCCCCACTCTGCCACTAGCCCTTCGTCGGGTATCACATATGGACACGTTCCACCTCGCCTACCTTCATCCTCGTCTTGGACACCCTCCTGTGCTCCTCCAGGATCACCTTCATCATAACTCCTATCAGGGAAGTGACTTTCAAGTACTTTGAGATATACCTATCCTGAGCGGATTCCTAACCCTAACCTTCGTCCAAGTTAATGCCTTCTTCTTGTGACATTCTAAAGACAGTTAATAAACACTGCTTTTTGTATGTCTGACTCCTCTCGTCCTTCTGAACGTGACAACTGGTCATAAAGGTATGGACATGGTCAGCAACAATACCCAGGTAGGCTGTGGTGTTGACACGATACTCAATTGATACTGATGGGCCCAAAGTCTGCCAAGAAAATATCTTCCACACCATTACACCACCACCAGCAGCCTGAACTGTTGATACAAGGCAGGATGTATCCATGTTTTTATGTTGTTGACGCCAAATTCTGACCCGACCATCCGAATGTCGCAGAAATCGAGACTCATCAGACCAGGCAACATTTTTTCAGCCTTCCATTGTCCAATTTTGGTGAGACTGTGCGAATTTTAGCCTCAGTTTCCTGTTCTGAGCTGAGAGGAGTGGCACCCGGTGTGGTCTTCTGCTGCTGTAGCCCATCCGCCTCAAGGTTGGCCGTGTTGTGCGTTCAGAGATGCTCTTCTGCAGACCTTGGTTGTAGCGAGTGGTTATTTGAGTTACTGTTGCCTTTCTATCAGCTGGAACCAGTCTGACCATTCTCCTCTGACCTCTGGTATCAACAAGGCATTTGCGCCCACAGAACTGCCGCTCATTGGTTTTTGTCAGACCATTCTCTGTACGCCCTAGAGATGGTTGTGTGTGAAAATCCCAGTAGATCAGCAGTTTCTGAAATACTCAGACCAGCCCGTCTGGCACCAACAACCATGCCATGTTCAAAGTCACTTAACCCTGTAAGACCTGAAATATGACAAAATACTGTAGGCAAAAATGACTACTTTTCTGGAACTGTGATGCTTTTTTAAACCAGCTAGCAAAATCCCCCCAAAAAACGTCATATACATTTTTTACATGATGTTTTTTTTGTATCACATTTAATACCTCAGACGTCTTTGCAACTTTTTAATCACAACAATGTTCATTTTAATTACGAATAACAATTTTGCCCATAACCTTTTGACAACAGAAAACATTTCAGGCCATTTTCTCTTTGTTTTTACCTGTTACCTGATATACCAGTTGTATATCAAATCATATACAACAGGTTTTTAAACAAAGAATTGATCAGGTTGATGTTATATAGGTCTTAGAAACTTGTGTATCAAATATTATACAAACGGCTTTATAGGGTTAAATCACCTTTCTTCCCCATTCTGATGCTCGGTTTGAACTGCAACAGATCGTCTTGATCATGTCCACATGCCTAAATGCATGGAGTTGCTGCCTTGTGATTGGCTGGTTAGAAATTTGCATTAACAAGCAGTTGATGAGGTGTACCTAATAAAGTGGCCAGTAAAGTATAAAACCAAAGCAGAAAACAGGCTAAATTAATTTTAATAATCTTTTCACAATATTAATATACTAACTTTTTTTCTGCACTTTACATCAAATAAAAACAGCTTTGGTTAACTTGATTGGCTTTAAGCCCAAAAAAAAAAAAAAATCTTTGAACAGTACATTAAAGTTAATCACTTTACCATAGTCCTGCCGAATTACCTTAAAGTTAAGCTAACATTATATTACTATAGCTTCTGGAGTCTGATCCATTATAAACAATTGAATTGTATTTAATATTTATTTTTAAAGCTGTTGCACATGAACAGTGACATTGGACCTGTGTAAAATGTTCAACTCTTCACCTGTTAGTACTCAAGGCTGTACAGCGTCAGTCTTCACTCCTTCAGGAAGGGTGTGTGTCTCCAAAAATGACACAGTCGTGGGACGTAGAATTAACATTATATCATTACAGGCGAAGCAGACTCTGTGGTGAGGTCATCTCTCCGCTGCAGCCCACACCTATTGTCAGAAAAAAAAAACACACAAGGGCGGCAAGCCAAGAACATTACTGCAGATGTGGGGTCGCTCATGGCTTTTTCTTGCCTAACACTTCCAAATAATCAAGGAGAAACATTAGAAAGCTTGCTTTATTAATGGATTGTTTGTGACAGCCTACTAATTACTGATTTGATGTTTAGTTTGTTCTTTATTTCCAAGTAAAATCTCAGTGAATTGAGTTAAAAACAATGTGGAATCAAAGTTGATGATTAAAACAAAGAGCAATATTTTTTTTATCAAGTAAACGTGTCTTGATTTAGCAATGTATAGATGCTTGCACTGGAAAACATGATGAAAACATTAACAAATCAACTTAAGTTAAAAATATAGATTGCTAAATGAGACACAAATGCTCAACACAGGCTTATTGTGATTACTTACCACATATACATTTCTAGAGAGCGCAAATTATGTTGCCAGAGCTACTTATGGCTGCATTTTGTCATTAAAATGAACAACACGGGTGGTATGACGCTACCAGCTGACCGCTTACCTCCATGTGGACAACTTTTCTGTTGTTACCAATTTGCCCAGTGATATTTTCCCAGTGACTTGCCTTGTACATTGGCGGTCTGGAGGCACAGAACGGAGTTGACCGCGACGACAGGGTTCAAGTTCAACAAAGAACGGCTCCATTAAGCAGGTATTACAAAAACAAAATGGCAAAAATTAGATAAACAAGTAAATAACAGGGTAAAAACATGATAAAATCTCAAAAAGTGGTAAAAATCTGACGTTCGTGATGGCTATTCTTTTTCTGGATTGCTTTTGAAAACACTGTTGGTTGGGTTTAGGGAAAGAGGTGGGTGTTGGTCAGTCTGCTTTTGAAAACACTGTTGGTTGGGTTTAGGGAAGGGGGTGGATGAGGTTATCGGTCGGTTGGTCGGTAAGTCCGTCGACAGCGGCCTCTGGTGGATTTGTGTGAGAACAGCAGCTGCAAATGGCAATCACGAAAGTAATTTGAAATCTGAAAAAGCGTACACAGCAGCCTTGGGTGGATTCACGAAAACAAACAAACAATAAATAAATAAATAAATGCTACCTCCAGGGATGGATTTGGCGCCTTCCAGAAATGTATATAGGCGTTATATATCCATAATGAACCTGGGTTGCATATAAAGTACTTGATAAACAAAATTGCATTTAATTTTAAGGCATCTTTGTAGGCGTGATCCATAGTAATTACAGTTAATTATGCATCATTATTGCATGCAACTAATCCTAACCATATAGTAAATATATGTAATTAATTAATATTGCTCAGTAGTTAAAACAATAGTTACACTGTAACAAAAATAAAGCGTAAACTACTAAATAAACTACTAAACTAAATAGGAAAACAAAATATTTTTTTCATATATATATATATTTAGAAAACAAAACAAGAAGCTCAGGGGACGTGTTACAAAACATGTCCTAACTTAGGTCTTGATGTAATATATCTCCTATCTTCTCATTTTCTTCCGCTTATGTGGGGTCGGGTCGCATTGGCAGCAGTGTTAGGAGAGAACTTCAGACTTCCCTCTCCTCTGAAACTTCCACCATGTCCTTCGGGGGGATCCTGAGGTGTTCCCAGGCCAGCCAAGAGACATAGTCCCTCCATCGTGTCCTGAATCTTCCCCGAGGCCTCCTCCTGGTGGGACATGCCTGGAACATCTCCCTAGATAGGCATCCGAAAGAGATGCCCAAGCCACCTCAGCTGACTTCTCTCGATGTGGAGGAGCAGCAGCTCTACTCCGAGCTCCTCCCTATCTATAAGGGTACGCCCTGCCACCATGCGAAGGAAACTCATTTCAGCCTCTTGTATCCGAGATCTTGTCCTTTCGGTCATAACCCAAAACTCATGAGAGTAGGAACGTAGATTGATTGGTAAATCAAGAGCTTTGCCTTTCGGCTCAGCTCCTTCTTTACCATCCTTCCCTCACTCAAAACCCCAAGATACTTGAACTCCTCCACCCGGGGTAAGGACTTTTCTCCAATCTGGAGATGGCAAGCCACCTTTTTTTTGGACAAGGCTGCGCTTTCAAATTCTGTCCATAAAAATTGTGACCAGAATTGGTGTCAAGGGGCAGCCCTGCCAGAGTTCAACATGCACTGGAAACAAGTCTGCCGGCAATGCAAGCCAAACTCCTACTTTGTTCATACAGGGACAAGACAGCCCTTAATACTCCCAGAGCACCCTCCACAGAATGCCATGAGGGACACGAAAAAACACATGTGGACTGTTTGGGCATACTCCCATGAACCCTCGAGCACCCTAGTGAGGGTATAGAGCTGGTCCAGTGTTGACTTAATATATGATACATCAAATTACTTTTTTTTTTTTTTTACTTTTATTTCATAAATTCTATCACAGAAGCAAACCTTCGCTTCATGTAATTAATTCTAGTTCTGTCGTATAAAATTGTATCTCAAATCTAGTTAAGAAATCTTCAATTATGCCATCAAATTTGACAGACCACTCTGTTACCAAGCAACACTGTGTTACCTAGCAACAAACAATGCGCGAGCTGCTAATGAGTTAGCCTAAACAAAATTAATAAACAAAATAAGTGAAAAAAAAGCAAGGCATTAATCACTTGCACTAATAATCCATGACGCTTTGTTGGTCTCTGTAATGCTGTTACTGTTCCTGTCTTATTGCACGCAGTCTGTAATTACTTATAAATGTTGAAATGAAACGCATCTTCAGAGACTTTCTTCCATAAAACATCTTCTTTCTTCATTTTCCATCATCAATAAATGTAATACCATTGCTGGACAGCTCAGTTATGAGCACTTTATTTTATTAGCTTTCGAATGAATCAATTCAAGCTCAATAATTGTATTTATTTTTTCATTATGCATATATATTTTGCAGAATAATTCTACTTTCCAACTAAAGAAGGTCACATTTATCAGGACGATTGAACATGTGTAAGAAGTAATGAATATTTTGAGGAATTAAAGACAATATATGGTGTGTGTGTATATGTATAAAATATGGTATCATTACTTCTAAATGTTTTGTGTTGAATGATTCATGAAGTGTTTTACTTCTTCTTGAGTATTCAAATTTTTAACAAAGCTACAAGACCAATAGAGAAGAATTAGAAGAGCTAAACCCCTGCGTTCCTGTAAAATTTGCCTAAATGCCTAAAAAACTGCATACCCAAAGTAAATTGCATGGTATTTTTGAACCATCTTTAGTATAATCATGGTTTTGGTCTCTTTTAAGGCAGTGTTTTTCAAAGTAATTTGTAATTAGATCGATCTATTGACCGTCAAAGCGAGGGCGGAACCAGTTTTCGTGGGGTGCGCTCCTTGGACGTTGACAGCTATCGACACCTATTGGAAACAACTATTGGTTCAAATGATATGTCAATCAAAAGGGCAAGGGTCAGCGGCCATTTTCTTTTCAAAATAGCAGTATAATTTATATCGAAAAATAAGCTAAACTACCGAATACATAATATATTTGATTGCTCCGGCGACTAGTTTGAAATGAGAGCGGTGCATTCCTTGGATGTTTATCGACATATAAAGGGGTTGTGGACTAAATATTTCACTGAATTGGATTGGCTGGACCATTTGCAGTGTAATTACACCCTGTTTGTTGAAATGTTGTGGATCTGTGGACAGACAGGAAGCATAAAATGTGAGTTTCTTCAGTTTTGTTATTGTTTCTGCATTTATCGGCAGTTTGACAAAGACACAAATTGTTTCTGCTATGTTTAATGTGTCCTAAAATGGTTGCAATAGTTTTAATCACAAGAATCTGAGCTAAAAGATATATGACATGTTTAGTCTTTTTTTCTGGGAAGCCATTACATTTCACGATGTTTCCCCAAAGTTTCCCATTAAACATGCAATGTACCGCAGGCGGCACATCGGAACGGCAACGGGTTAATTAATAATCTATTGTCTCTCTGTTGAGATTTATAGGGATATTATGAAGTCAGGTAATTGAGTTTAGCCCCGGTCACACTGCACTTTTCTCCCCATAGACTTCCATTCATACGCTAGGAATGTGGCAGACCGGAAACGCAAGCTCATGCGACAAGTTTCACAGCTCGCTACGTTGGAAAGTTGAAGCTTGGTGAACTCTGACCTGTGAAACCGCATCATGTGATTGCGTGAGACCAAACGAAGATCAAAACATGACCTCTCTGGACAGAAATTTAAAACATTATAATGTGATATTTCCGGAAGATGACCACGTCGCAGTTTAGCTAAAGTAATTAACAGCTCCTCCTAACGCCTACGCCGATTGCAATGCATTAAAACATTTGTTTTCCAGACGCAGCCGCACTTCATTCTCAATGTATAGTTTGTCTAAAGCAGGGGTGCCCAAACTTTTTCTTATAAAGGGCCAAAAACCAAATATACCAAAATTATATTTGCCATGGGTGATTTCTAATTTATTTGTTTATTATTTAAAAATAACTAGAAAAAGTTGCTTTAATGGCCCGTTTCCACTGAGTGGTACAGTACGGTGCGGTACGGGTCAGTACGGGTCATCTTTATCTGGCTTGCATTTCTACTGCAAAAGGGTACTCTTTTGGTGGGCGTGGTGTACGACAGAGAGTTTCAGTCGACGTCATTTTCGCTTGAGGAAATGTTTACAGTAAAGCTGTACAGGTCGCTCACATATCATATCAGAAGCACTTCTCACAAAACAGAGGCTTTATTATACACATAAACACTGGTGTATAAATGTTCATTACTGACTGAACATGATCTGATTATAACTGCAGATCACTGATGTGAAATAGACTACTGTCCAAGATTATATAAAATAAATAAATAAAAGCAGCATATATGAACACATAGAGCCCCTTACAGTCTCCGATGTTACCAATTACAGAAAAAACTACACACAGCAGACATTTAGTCCTTATTTAGCCTCAAAAACAACACGAAATATAGCCCACAGTCAGCGCAAACCTCTCATCTGTGTCTTTAATCTTCACCAGTACATGTAGCCTCTCGTTAGAGAGTAATTTCGTCATTCCAAGTTTATAATAGTCCAGGTTAAGAAGTTTGTTTTTTTTAAATATTGACGCGAGTGCAAGCGACAAAGCGAAACCACCTACGCTCGCGCTTAGATGGGCTTGTAACCCATAAGAATCTGCTCTTCTTCTTGGCTTTGTGGCTGTTCAAGACGACGACAAGGTTTGTTTGAGCTCGGGTCGACCATGGCTCGTTATTATATGTTTATCGGTGTATTGTCTCTCGGCTGTGTATTAAACATGGCGGGTCCTTTGTTTTCATTCTGGCTTGTTGCGCGAGCAAATGACGTTACTCTGTAAACCAATAGCATTCAGCTGTGCATCTATCTCTGCCTTTTGGTCACTCTTTGGTACCATTGGTACCCTTTGCAAAGGGTGAACAAAAAGTGGTACGGTTCGGTTCGGTAGGCTTTTAGACAGTGGAAACGGCCTTAAAAGCGTACCGAACCATACCGTACCGTACCACTCAGTGGAAACGGGCCATAAAACATGCAGTTTAATTTTTTACGTTTTATAATGAACTTACAGTAGTTGAGCTGCTCCTGCCTTTGCCTTGATTTGCTCGCCGATGTCTTGTGCTTCTGGAAGTGACAGTATTTACATTGTAAAAGTCTGATGAATGAAACATTTAATTTTAGTTGGCTTTTTTGTAGCCTCTCAATTAAACAAAGAAACAAAAGGTTACATCCCATTCGAAATAACGTCTATGTCGAATGCATTCGCCCCCAACCAACTCCATTTTCCCGCTCTTTTCAGATGGGATGGCGGGCCAAACCGAAGGTTGCCATGGACCAACTTTGGCCCGCTGGCCCTACTTTGGGCACCTCTGGTCTAAAGTGATATATACAAACTATATAGTATACTATGACCAGGGAGACAATCAGCCAGTGCAGCGACATTTTGCGTCTGCCGGTTTGTTTACTTGCAGGAGTTCCATTGGCATTTTCCCACATGTTAATTCTGACCAACCGTAAAGCAGTGAAGGAAATACGTTCAATAACATCTGGCCAATGAGTGATGTGGAGTTTGTCACATGACTACATTGTGGTTCTTTTCAACTGACTCGGACCAAAGCAATCAGTGTGGTGTGAAAAGCACCCAAAACTGCACAAAAATGCTACAATATATCATTTGTTGCCCTTGGTCCAGACCAAATGAACCGAACCACAGATGTGAAAGCACCCTAAAGCCCATTAGTGCCTTTACTAGTGCCCGAATTTGTGCTCTGATGAATGACCTGGGGAGCTGATTGAGACGCACCCCATGTGTAAACCCATTTTGTGCTTGTGTTGTTAGCATATTGCACTCCCCTTAGCATCATCAGCTCTGCTTCCTTGAGAGCTAAGTTGGTTTAGTCGCTTCATTGAACGTTTAGAAAATGAGCTGCTCATCTGTAATCTTTAATTTGCATGCATCCACTGGAAACCTGCAGTATTTTCCACTCCAATTGACGCTTTTATGGTACTGTGCTCTCGTGCTAATTAGCCCTGTTTGGTAAATCTGGCCCTGCATCATTATATCGTTAGCATTACAGCTAACACCATTGGTATGCATTTGTGCTGCAATCTTGCCGTGCAGATTTATACACTGTATTTTTCCCTTTAAAAGAACTGAATAGCGTCATTATGAGCGCCGTTAGTGTGTAATAACTCATCCTGTTATACAGCAGTTTAATCACTCTAACTTATTTCCTACATCCTCTGTTTTACTGTACGAGGGAAATGACATCATCTTCCTCCCATCGGAAAGGCATCTGGTCGTACGTCCACTGTGACCGGCGATCAGAGCTGAAGCAGACGGCCAGAAGAAAAGCAGGGCTTATCAGTAACATTAATTCATCAATCACAGCAGGCAGGACAAAAGAGATCGGTGTGATTATAAATGGCTCCCAAAGCGTGCATGAAGCTAACGCTGAAGTCATTACACAACCAGTGTTTCTCATTCTGGGTCAGCAGATGTCTTTTCTGAAGGAGGTGATTTTGAGGGAGCCGTTTGTGCAATGGAAAGAATGTTCCAGATAGCAGAGCTATTCCTGTGAAACGGCACGTCATGTTGCATCACTGCTGCAGCCTTTGCTGAGCGTGGGTCAGCTCTAGTGCCGTTTGTTTCTGAAAATTTCTTCATTGTTTGGGTAATGGTGACATGACAAGGTAATATTGGTACAGCTTTGCACAAACTTGGGTTAGAATTGATTTCAAAACCACTTAGCTGGAACTGTACACTACTTTTCAAACTGTACACTATGGACGATGAATGTACAGGACTGTGGGATGTACTGATGGTTTTAGCTATATACTCACCAGCCACTTTATTAGGTACACCTTACTAGTACCGGGTTGGACCCCCTTTTGCCTTTAGAACTGCCTTAATCCTTCGTGGTGAAGATTCAACAAGGTACTGGAAATAATCCTCAGAGATTTTGGTCCATATTGACATGATAGCATCACGCAGTTGCTGCAGATTTGTCGAATGCACATCCATGATGCGAATCTCCCGTTCCACCACATCCCAAAGATGATCAATTGGATTGAGATCTGGTGACTGTGGAGGCCATTTGAGTACAGTGAACTCATTGTCATGTTCAAAAAACTAGTCTGAGATGATTCACGCTTTATGACATGGTGCGTTATCCTGCTGGAAGTAGCCATCAGAAGATGGGTACACTGGTCATAAAGGGATGGACATCGTCAGCCCAAAGTGTACCAAGAAAATATCCCCCACACCATTACACCACTATCACCAGCCTGATCCATTGATACAAGGCAGGATGGATCCATGCTTTCATGTTGTTGACGCCAAATTCTGACCCTACCATCCAAATGTCGCAGCAGAAATCGAGAATCATCAGACCAGGCAACGACAATCTTCTATTGTCTAATTTTGGTGACCCTGTGTGAATTGTAGCTAGTAGTGAGCAAAGCGAGGCTTCATGAAACATTGAAACAGCTGAAGTAAATGTGTTCGAAACGATTTGAATACTGTCTCTACAGTAACACCTAGAGGTCATTTTATGTATTGCTCTGGAACAGCTTCAGCAAATACAAAACAAAAAAAAAACACAGTTTGTACACAAATTGAGGCATTAAACCCCACATTGTAGAGTTGAGACTTTTAGTGATGTAGGGAAGCGGTGAGAGTTCCTGTTTAGCATGCAGAGATGATGAGTTCGAATCCAGATGCAGCTATGGATGTTGGCTTTAGGTAAGATGTTTTGTTTGTAACATTGGTCAGACATCCCAATGAACACTTTGTGAATAAATATGTCTTGTTTTGGTCATAAAAAAGACATTAATAAAACACATCAAGTCATAATTTCAGAGTGTTTGTGGAGGTCGGGATTCGAACTCGAGCTCTTTATGGCACAGTTAGTCTGTAGCACTCACGGTCCACTAGCCTACAAGAGATAAGAGATGTTTTTCCGACACTTTCAGTCAAACCCAGATTGGCCAGGTCTTGAAATGCGTCTGAAATGCCTGATGCTTTGAATCGCTGTAGTCATGTGACCTGGTGTTTCGGTGACTTGGCGGTTTCGGATAATGCTTTGGTGCAGTGTTTCGAAAATCTTGCGCTTCGGGATCTCGACAATGTGTCGAAACTCAGTTTCACATCAGCCATCCCTAGTTTTAGCCTCTGGTCCCGTTTACACTAGTGCGTTTTAGTTTTAAAATGGCGTTTTAGCATGAAAACGATCCGCGTCCACACTAGCGTTTCACTCAGCGTTTCTGAACATATCTCCGTCTTCACTACTCCACCAAAAACGTATATCACGTGACCATTCGCGCACTCTGGGCATGCGCGTTCAAGGATAAACAGGAAGCACGTGTCTCGCTCGGCATTCTAAATAGGGCTTACACCGCTTGAAACGCGAGCGATTAGCGAGTGCTCGAACAGTAGCTTGCCTCTTGCAAATATATGCAGCTGTTGTAGTAAAAAAGGCAGAGTTTAACTGCACAATGGCACCTAAAACGGACAACAGTGCAAACAACGCTCCCATTTCTGTGCCCATGTTGTTTACATTGAAGGCTGGTCTGCCGTCTTCCGGTGGCGTTATAGTCATGTGATAGGGGCTTGATGAATAAGGTAAGGATACGCAATGAACCAAAAGCCCCAATCGAGTAGCGAATCTCTGCAGCCACACCGCCGTTTTCAGACGTCTCTGTTTCCCCCATCCACACTGAGATGGAGCAGCAGCGTTTTAGAATGAAAACGGCCTCTCCAGCGTTTCCAAAACGCTCCGTTTTCGGGGCTCGAAAACTCCAGCGTAGTGTGGACGGATGAGGTAACCATAGCAAAACGTATGCGTTTTAAAACGAAAACACAGTAGTGTAAACGGGGCCTCAGTTTCCTTTTCTTGGCAGGAGTGGCACCAGGTGTGGTCTTCTGCTGCTGTAGCCCATCCTCCTCAAGGTTGGACGTGTTGTGCATTCAGAGATGCTCCTCTGCTTATCTCAGTTGTAATGACTTGTCATCTGAGTTACTGTTGCCTTTTAGCAGCTCTGCCATAATATCTAAAGAGGTTATAGATGAACGGATAGATGAACGGCTGTCCACAGAACGTCTGCCACAGACTACACATTGCACAACGCTCTGGATTCCGATGAGTCAATCACATTTTGTCACAATTGTTTAGATTTGTTCATTCTATCTGTGCATATCTGACTGTATCTTTCACTTGGTACTTAGACCTGTATGCAAAATTAAATTAGAAAGGCACATTCTGAAGTGGAAAGAGTCCATATGCAGTACTGTGTAACTGCACAATTGTACGGTACGAGAGCCCTCTTTAACTCTCAGCTAAAACGCGACTCCACGTTTTCATCAGGTGCCGTTTTAAACTAGGCTATAGTTTATGATTTCTAATTTTATATGCACTCCACAACCCCTTCGTGTCCTTTCTCTATATATCTCCCTCCTTCCCATGTAGGGTGGCATCAGGTCACATTAATTACATTAAGGCTGTAGACTTATTGAATACTTGTTGAATATATATCAGCTGTGTTGTTTGGCTGTTTCTCCGATGGATTTGCATTGGAACGAATAAACATACTTTAAACGTGATGCAACAGCCTTTGAATAATGTGCACTAATGAATCGTTCATCATTAGAGCTGGAATGTGTGTTAAGGTAATAATAGGGTGCATTACGATTTGCTCTTGACTTTAAATGCATTCAGGCACAAATTGCTGGAGTGCACTTGTGATATGGATATTTTTAGAGGCTCGTGCTACAGGATGGTACAGTAGAAAATGGCAGATGGTCAGAGATTGTGTTCACACAGGAAGTGGACCGAAAAATGGTGCATAGGCTGTGTTGTGGTTCTCTTGAGAGGATGACTGAAGCTGAAAAGCTGCAGAGATGTTACAGAGGAGAGCACTTACCTGTATGTTTGGTCAAAATGAATTCTGCCACGATTATGTTAGTATGAACCCGGCCCCTAAAATATCTGTTGGGGCAATAAAAATAGACTGAGATTTGACAGCTGGCGTAGAGTAAGCAGAACTTGTGCTCTTAGGATTGTCAAATATTTAAGTCCAACATTCCACTGAAAGTATCTGAATGCTTGGAAGTCACAATGCTGTTACGTGCAATATTGAGACTTGGATTCAATGAAAGTAACTTTAATATAATTAATAGTCTGTCTGTCTGTTTGTCTAGTCGCCAGTCTATCCATCTGTCCACCTGTCTGTCCATTTGTCTATCTATCTGTCTCTCCATCCATTTGTCCGTCTGTCTGTGTAGCCATCTGTCTATCCATCTATCCGTCTATCTATCCAGCTGTCCGTCTGTCTATCTATCCAACTGTCCATCCCTCTGTCCGTCTCTGTCTATTCATCCATCAGTCTGTCTATTCAACCATCCATCTGTCTAGCTGTCTATATATCTGTCTGTCTGTCTATCTGTGCATACATCTACCTACGTATCAGTCTGCCTCTCTATCCATCCGTTCATCCATCCATCCATCCATCCATTCATGCATCCCTGTTCATCTGTCTGTCTGCATGTCTGTCTCTCTGTCTGTCTGTCTGTCTGCCTAGCCATCTAACCATCAATATTTGTATCCATCTATCTGTTTGTCTGTCTGTCCATCTATCCATCTGTCTATGTCTATTTATCAGTCCATCCATCCATCCAGCCAGCCAGCCAGCCATCCATCCATCCATCCATCCATTCGTCTGGCTGTCTATATACCTGTCTGTCTGTCTATATATGTGTACATCTACCTACGTATCAGTCTGTCTGTCTATCCATCCGTTCATCCATCCATCCATCCATCCATCCATCCATCCATCCATCCATCCAT
>CAIGQQ010037999.1:1994671-2020071 GCA_903798035.1 Danio albolineatus | reverse complement strand
ATCTATCTATCTATCTATCTATCTATCTATCTATCTATCTATCTATCCATCTATCTATCTATCTATCCATCTATCCATCTATCACTATATATATATATATATATATATATAGTTGAGGTTAGAATTATTAGCCCCCCTTTAATTTAATTTTTTTTCTCTCTCTTAAATATTTCCCAAATAATGTGTAGCAGAGTAAGGAAATTTTAACAGTAATTCCGATAATATTTTTTCGTCCAGAGAAAGTCTTATTTGTTTTATTTCGGCTGGAATAAAAGCAGTTTTAAATTTTTGAAAGCTGTTTTAAGGTCAAAATTATTAGCCCCTTCAAGCAATTTTTTCCCCGATTGTCTCCAGAACAAACCATCATTGTAAAATTACTTGCCGAATTACCCTAACCTGCCTAGTTAACCTAATTAACCTAGTTAAGTCTTTAAATTGCCCTTTACGGTGAATACTAGTGTCTTGAAAAATATCCAGTAATTTTTTTTGTGCTGTCATCATGGCAAAGATAAAAGAAATCAGTTATTAGACATTAAAACTATTATGTTTAGAAATGTGTTGAAAAAAATCTTCTCTCCATTAAACAGAAAATTGGGTGAAAAGATATAATAATTCAGGGAGGCTAATAATTCTTACTTCAGCTGTATATACACTAGACATGGCCATCCAAAATAAAGTTTTTTTTTTTGGACACAGTATATATGTGCGTGTATATTTAGCATGTATATATGTAAATAGGCATGGGCCGGTATAAGATTACTGTATTGTGATCACTGCTCTAAAATATTTTATTTTTAATTGTCTGAGGAAAAAAAACTAAATTTTTTTTTCCCTTTTGAAAACAAAATATTTTATTTTGAGAAACATTTATAATATTTCAGAACAGCAAACATGTCAGGCTAAATAATTCAAATGAATCATTGACTTCTGCTGTTTTCAATAGTTTCAAAAACATAGATTTGTTTATAATTTTTAGCGGCATATCTTTTCTGCTTGAAATACTGTTGTAAATAAAAAATCTTACATGTACCCTAGGAATGGTATAGCAGAAAACTTTGGAGGTTTTAAAAACTTGACTTTTCCAAACCGCGGTATATCTTGAAAACTGTTATCGTCCCATGCCTAGTATACACAATACTATTATTATAAACACAACACTATACTATAAACTGTAGTTTGGGGTCAGTACGATATTTAATTTTATTTATTTTTTTGTGGAAATCTCCATGTAAATAGGTAATAATAACAAAATATATTTATTTCTATTAAATGCTGTTCTTTTGAACTGTCATATGAGTTTAAAAAAAAGTACTGTTTTACACACTATATACTACTCCTTTTCCTAGTATTGGGTTGTAGCTGGAAGGGCATCTCCTGTGTTAAAGATATGTTGAATAGTTGGCGGTTCATTCCCCTGTGGGGACCCCTGATAAATAAGGGACTAAGCTGAGTGAATGAATATACTACTACTACTATTATTAACAATAAATGTTTATTAAGCAGTAAATCACCAAATTAAAATGATTTCTGAAGGCTCATTTGACATTGAGGGCTGAAGTAATGCTGAAAATGTAAATCATTAATAATGAGAGACTTATTATTGTCTGAAACATTAAAACAAACTTAGTTTTTAATGAAAGCAAAACATAATCAATTATGCATTTATTCCTCATTATTATTTTACTTATCATGTTATTTATTTGTAGTTCAGACATGTAATGTTGTCCATGTCATTTTGTTTCATAACTTTTATGAGTATGTATTTATTTATTTATTTATTTTCCCTCCATCAGACCCTTCAGCAAGTTTCCAGAAGGCAGATCTCCAGCACTGTCCGCAGGCAGATGGCCAACAAGGTACCAGACAAACAGAAGCTGTTTCAGGTACGTCTTCACCCTTCTGTGATTAAATCATAGTCTCTCAAAGTTTCTCAAAAACACAAAATTCGACCCCTGACAGCTTTAGTAATTGTTTGTTTACACATTACAGGCCTAGCCATGTCCTGTGTTTGTGCTCAGACCCCCCCTTGTTCCCACATGTTTGTGTTTTAATGTTTTATGTGTGCTTATTAAAATGTTTGTTTATGTTTCTTATTTAGGAGGCCAACGGGGTTCCAGTTCATCTGAAAGGAGGAGTCGGGGATGCTGTTCTGTACCGGGCAACTATGAGTCTCACAGTTGTGGGTATGTTACTGCAGGGCATTGTGGGACATTGATAGTGTGATTTCTAATCAATTCCACTATGGAGGAAAAAAAATAGATTTTTTTAAATGATATAAATCTTTAAACACAGACCTTTTTAGGGTTTAGAGCAGTGTTTCTCAACCACGTTCCTGGAGGACCACCAGCTTTGCACATTTTTCCATGTCTCTTTAACCAAACGCCTCTGAATCAGATCATCAGCTCATTAGCAGAGACTAAAGCTGCATCCCAAATGACACACTATACACTTTTGCGCTATGTACTTATGCGCTTACACACTCCACAGCATAATATATGTATGTAGAGTTGTCCCAAATGCAACACTAATGTTTTTTTACTAAGCGGAAATTTAAACCGTTTCCCTGATGACGTTTGACGGTTGCCAAGTTTGTGAAATAATTGACCAAAGTACTAAATAATACCTGCCATGAGTATAACCGCATTCACCATCAGGAGGTGGTATAATCACTCTTGGAGGGACTGTCCTGCTCCTAATGATTCCAGAAGACTTTTTTTACGAAATGAACACTCTTAAGGACATTTGAAGTGGTGACACCAGTGACACCAGAAAAGACTTTAGAATTTTTGTCATGTATTAACACAAATCTTATTTAATTTATGGACTCATTTGGTTGTTAATGTTTAATTGTGTATTAATTATTGAAATGTTCCTGCCATGAAAATAGCTTTGGTTGCTGTCATGGCATTAAATTAAATTGAATTAAAATCAATCTTGTAGGATAATTTTGCTTTCACAATCCAAAATAAAGTAATCCAACATGTGTAGAGTTTTCAGTGTGAACGCACTACTTACACTATTTATACTACAAAATGGCATAGAATAGTGCATAAGTATTCGATTTGGGACGCACCTTAAAAGACCTGTTATGGGTGTGACAGACAAAGCAGATATCCAAAGCATGCAGTGCTGGTGGTCTTCCGGGAATGTAGTTGAGAAATACTGGTTTGGAGATTATTTGATAGTACTGTGGATTTTTTTTGTTGTAGCCATTTATTAATATTGATCCAAACTATCCAGCTACGAGAATCACAACACTATCAACTATGATTTAAAGTGTCATATTTGAAAATCAGACAATTGTTAGACACTGTGAACTTCAAGGTAGGTATAGGTACACAAACTTAAATTTCAGCCAGTCAGCCCAAGTGGTTTCCATGACCTGACATGCCATTCTGAAATTGCTACTTTAAAGGTCAGATTATTTATTTATTTATTTTTTGTTAATAAATCGGCGATCTTCACTGCCTGACTGATATACTATATTAAGTTTGTCTCAGACCGGACAAGAAGCACAGAATTAAATTTCTTGCCATGACTTTACCAACGATTGCCATAAACACCAACGTATTTTCAATGGAATTTCTGCGCTAGCCTGCTGCTCCTGACAGCGCTTGCGTTTTTCATCCGGCGAATAACTAAATGAATGCTTGTTTGCTTGAATGCTGATTGTATTGTAATTACATTACATCATCAGTGCTGTAAAAGGAACCTTATGAAATTGAAAATAGTCAAATAAACCTACCACTGGAAGTTTATCGGTGGCTGAAAAACACAAGCTGTGCATATAGTCCATCAACTTAGGCCCAATCCCAATTCTTCCCCTTAGCCCTACGCCTTCAAACTAAAGAGAATTGGGACACCCCTACCCTTTCACGTGAATGCACAAAACGAGGGGTAAGGGGAAGGGCTAAGGGGGAGGGCTAGATACCCCTTGAAACTGAGATTTTTCACACTTGAAACCTAGGGGTTAGATTATTTCCCAGAATACACCAGCTACAACAGCAGCATGGCTGCACACGGAAGTGAGGAGAAACACAAATTCGTTTTTTTTACACAAAGTAATTTTTACAGCAAACAAGCATATGTTTTAATATATTCATAACAGATTTCATTCTTTAAAAAAACCCACTATAATAAAAAATGCTAAATTTCGCTATCTATAATCCATCCATCCTCTTTTGTAGTGGTTCAACAACGTACTTTCACATCTGTCACTGGATGACACTGGAATACCCTGTCAGAAAAGTCTAGTGGCTGGGAATGAGCTTTTTACAGTGTCTGCTATAATGTTAATGTAGTTTTTGTGTGTTTACATAGATGCATTTGACAAGGGTGTAAACACACAGTACAGTACAGAGCTTAAGGGGTACGGGTACTAAATAGAATTAGGATTGGGCCCTACTATGAACTACAATTCCATGAAGCTTTGCAAATGACAAATTAAAAATAATGGAGGATTTGAAAATCATTATTCTATTAAATTTTTTTTTCAGATGTAAGTGATTTAAAATAACTTTGATTAACAGATATTGTGCAGAAAAAAACAACTACATTACCCATTAATCAGCCACACCCTAATAAACTAATCACAAATCATTCATGTCTGTCTGTTTCAGGAACGGTGTTCGTCATATATGAACTACTGAAGGCAGCTGTCCCTCAGAAGAAGGCCTGATGTTTGGCGAATAATACACACAATATATTTATAGGTACAAGGGACCAATGTGGTATAAATAACCTGTGGCTGTTATAAACAGACACATCCTGATTGTTTTATTTCACTCAGTGATGATTACAAGAAGCTAGCATTACAATTAAAAAAAAATCTATTTTGCAATAAGAAAAATGTGCGTTTGTTTTCTTAAAGGGGAACTATTGTTCAAAAATCACTTTTTTAAGAGGTTTTTATTTATTTATTTTATTTTTTAATAATTATTTTTTCAGGGTTTTCACCTTTAATGGACAGTATAGAGTATTGACAGGAAAGCATGGGGAGCAGAGAGAGGGGAAGGATCGGCATAGGACTGTGAGGCGGGTATCGAACTCTTGTCACTGCGAACACTGGAGTGCATGTGTCGAAGCACGAACCACTATACCACTACCGCCGACATTTATAAGAGGTTTAAACACAGTTCAGGGTTCAACACTAAGGATTTTTTTTACTGGCCCGATTGGACCAGTGGTTCAGATTTTTACTTGCCCTGCCAAAATTTTTCACTGTCCTCACCAAAAAAAAGGTAATAGCTATTCTTAGCCACATAGTTTAAATAATGTGTCAAAAATAATTTTTAAAAATGTTAAGGAAAATGAGCAGGTGTTTTATTGCAAAACAAAACAAAACCTGGCTGACTTAAAAATGACAGCAAAACATCACAAAACTGACATTTTCTTTTAGCCTAATAATCTGATGTTGCCGTCATGTTGTCGTCTCTTCGCTGTGTTGGTTTTTACCAGGTTGCAGAAAAAAATAACATGCTCACGACATCCAATCATATAAGAGGAACCCCAAAAAAGCAATATGGTATTTACGACTTCACAGAGAAGGTAGCATTCAAATACTTGAAAGCACAAACTATTTCTTGATTTTTAAGACTATATATATGTATCTATATATATGCGATTGATAAATAGTCACAGGCAAATAAAAATTTAGTGACAAGGCAGCATTGACCTGATCGGGCCAGTAACTATTCTGTCTACTGTCCCGAGCATCTCTCACACTGTCCCCTGGCCATCGGGCAGTCCTTATTGTTGAGCCCTGCAGTTGTGTGTGAACAGTCTGTCGATATTACCCTCTTTTAATAGTAAAAATTTTCATTCATTCATATTCTTCCACTTATTGGGTCACTGGGCAGCAGCCTCAGGACAGAACCCCAGACTTCCCCCTCCCTAGACACTTCCTCCTACTCCTCCCGGGGGATCCTGAGGCGTTCCCAGGCCAGCCAAGAGGCATAGTTCCTCCAGTGTGTCCTGGGTCTTCCCCAAGGCCTCCTCCTGGTGGGACATGCCTGGAACACCTCCTTTGGTAGGCGTCCAGGAGGCATCTGAAACAGATGCCTGAGCCACCTCAGCTGACTTCTCTCAATGTGAAGGAGCAGCAGCTCTCGGGTGACAGAGCTCCTCACCCTATAAGGGTGTGCCCTGCCACCCTGTGAAGAAAACTCAATTTAGCCGATCTTACCTTTTCAGCCATGACTCAAAGCTCATGACCATAAGTGAGAACAGGAACGTAGATTGACCAGTAAATTGAGAGCTTTGCCTTTCGGCTCAGCTCCTTCATTACCACAACTGACCGGTGCATTGACCGCATTACATTACTGCTGCCGCTGCATCAATCCGCCTGTCAATCTCACACTCCATCCTTCCCTCACTTGTCAACAAAACCCCAAGATACTTGAACTCCTCCACCTAAGGACTTTCCTCCAACCTGGAGATGGCAAGCCATGAGGCGTATTGTTTTTATGATCACTCTTGATAAAAACAGTCTGCAGAATGATTGACATTCTCCTTTTGTATGCGTCATCAGAGGAAAAGCCCCATCCATTAGTGATCATCTCACCCTCCTTAGCGTAGAATGTTAGTCTTGAATCTTTATGAATCTGCCACTATACTGACACACAGGCGTTTGTAGCTCCGCCCTCTTGAAAAGCATGCAATCTCATTTGAATTTAAAGTGACTAGAATCGCCCAATTAGGATCAAAGCATATAAGGATCATTTTAAAAGAGTTATAGAACGTTATTTGTGGGGTGTTTTGAGCTGAAACTACACATACACACTCTAGGGACATCAGAGACTTATTTTACATCTTGTAAAAGGGTGTAATAGTGACCCTTTAATTAAAACAAAATTGTGTTATTACGTTTCTAAGCATTTAAAAGTTTTATAGTCAACTTTTTAGGTCTTTCTTGTACTGGGTGTGCAGTATTATTGGGCAAGTTGTATTTTTGAGAATTAATTTTATTATTGAACAACAACCATGTTCTCAATGAACCCAAAAATCTCATTAATATCAAAGCTGAATATTTTTGCAAGTGGTTTTTAGTTTTAGCTATTTTAGGAGGATATCTGTGTGTGCAGGTGACTATTACTGTGCATAATTATTAGGCAACTTAACAAAAAACAAATATATACCCATTTCAATGATTTATTTTCACCAGTGAAACCAATATAACATCTCAACATTCACTAATATACATTTCTGACATTCAAAAACAAAACAAAAACAAATCCGTGACCAATATAGCCACCTTTCTTTGTATGGACACTCAAAAGCCTGCCATCCATGGATTCTGTCAGTGTTTTGATCTGTTCACCATCAACATTGCGTGCAGCAGCAACCACAGCCTCCCAGACACTGTTCAGAGAGGTGTACTGTTTTCCCTCCTTGTAAATCTCACATTTGATGATGGACCACAGGTTCTCTATGGGGTTCAGATCAGGTGAACAAGGAGGCCATGTCATTAGCTTTTCTTCTTTTAGACCCTTTCTTGCCAGCCACGCTGTGGAGTACTTGGACGCTATGATGGAGCACTGTCCTGCATGAAATCATGTTTTTCTTGAAGGATGCAGACTTCTTCCTGTACCACTGCTTGAAGAAGGTGTCTTCCAGAAACTGGCAGTAGGACTGGGAGTTGAGCTTGACTCCATCCTCAACCCGAAAAGGCCCCACAAGCTCATCTTTGATGATACCAGCCCAAACCAGTACTCCACCTCCACCTTGCTGGCGTCGGATGGAGCTCTCTGCCCTTTACCGATCCAGCCACAGGCCCATCCATCTGGCCCATCAAGACTCACTCTTATTTCATCAGTCCATAAAACCTTAGAAAAATCAGTCTGGAGATATTTCTTGGCCCAGTCTTGACGTTTCAGCTTGTGTGTGTTGTTCAGTGGTGGTGGTTTTTCAGCCTTTCTTACCTTGGCCATGTCTCTGAGTATTGCACACCTTGTGCTTTTGGGCACTCCAGTGATGTTGCAGCTCTGAAATATGGCAAAACTGGTGGCCAGTGGCATCTTGGCAGCTGCACGCTTGACTTTTCTCAGTTCATGGGCAGTTATTTTGCGCCTTGGTTTTTCCACACGCTTCTTGCGACCCTGTTGACTATTTTGAATGAAACGCTTGATCGTTCGATGATCTCGTTTCAGAAGCTTGTCAATTTTAAGAGTGCTGCATCCCTCTGCAAGATATATCACTATTTTTGACTTTTCGGAGCATGTCAAGTCCTTCTTTTGACTCATTTTGCCAAAGGAAAGGAAGTTGCCTAATAATTCTGCACACCTGATATAGGGTGTTGATGTCATTACAACACAACCCTTCTCATTACAGAGATGCACATCACCTAATATGCTTAAATGGTAGTAGGCTTTCGAGCTTATACAGCTTGGAGTAAGACAACATGCATAAAGAGGATGATGTGGTCAAAATACTAATTTGCCTAATAATTCTGCACTCCCTGTGTATGATAATATTCTTCTCATGGAGAAAAACAAAACTGATTTATTTATTTTAAAAGTGTGTAATGTCTGAAGTTAGCCTTAATTAATGAAGCGTGTTTGTGACTCACAACACCGCGTTTAGAAGTATGTTTTTGATACTGTCTGTTTCTTGGATGCCTTCATCGGTTCCCAGGAAACAAACAGCAATGTGCACTTCCCTTTTGGACTTCAAAACAAAATCTTGTGTTCTCGAGGCTTATGAGATGGTTTCCAAATGCGTGCACAATATACATCAGAGATGTGCACAGGAGCGATGGAGGTCAGCATAGCATACCTCACCAATGGTGGTCTATACAGTTGAGTTATGTAATTATATATAATGTGTTATGAACAATTTATCCTTTGTGCCTCTATACGAATCATCTCTATGAAAAAAAAAAACCCTTGAAAGGCATTCAAGTATAATCGCATGCTAATTATAAAACTATAAAGCACAGATCATTAATTCTAAAAGCAAGAGCATTAGAAGTTCAGTCTTTCCCTTGATGAATGGATCTGCTAGCTGTTTTTCTCCATTAATGAGAAATGAGATAATGGTCCAATTAAACACAGTCTTTAACTCTGCAAAAACAACTAATAAACTTAATGATCAAAACGCAAACTACCATGACTCCCAGTTGGCACGCATGTGGTTTTAAATGTCTAAATATTTATTCATCAAATGAGTAACAGAAAACGGTTCTTTTATTGCTTGAGATCATGGGTGTAGTTTAGTTTTGAGTTATTGGTGTGTTGTACATCTCCATTCCCTTTGTGTGCTGCTAGATTTGACCACTAGAGGGCTACATATACACATAAATGCAATTTAAGCATTCAGGTGCTATTTATACATGCACTGTATGTGTACATCTGTTGATCTGTTTAGTGTTTTGTGCGTGTTTATTGTGGTAAATGTTTATTTTATTTTGACATTTCTACTAAATGTTGCAATTCAGACTTTTTTTAAATATATTTTTTCTTCAGAATATTATTGTTGGCCAGAATAACATGTTTTAGGAAATAATTTATTTGCATTTTCTTAGTCTTGACATTGGTTTTCGGACATGACATCTTGTCTTAATGTTGGTTGATCCAGTCCTGCTCTAGGGGACGTTCTACCAGGAATCTACGTTTTGACTTATTTGAAAAAAATGTGACAAGGCCTGTCCTTTAAGCGTGTCCTCTTCAACAAATTATACAAGAACAGGCATAAAGTCATACAATTTAATTATTGTCAGCTTCTCCTCTGTCAAATGATGTCACTTCCTCTGAGCCATAGCCTTAAATGTATCCAAATGTGACAGGACTGATAGAAACATGGGAACGTTTGTAAAATAGTATTTATTTGTAGCATTTATTTATAGTTTCATATTTTTAATTGATTGATGTAAGTGATAACAACTTGAACTTGCTATTTCTGAAGTTTTTTCTTCTTCTAAATAACAGTTTTAGCTAAACTAAAGCTGTAGGTTCAATTTGGCTTAGGACAAGGACTATGACAGCGGTTGTAAAGTGTTTTTAGTAAAGAAAAACAATCTGAGAACCAAATTAATGACATATTCCTTTACAGAACAGCTCACAAACATCAACCATCAGTCCATTTTAGACATTTTTAGGATTGAATAGTTTTATTCTCTGTATTTATGTCTTTATTTCAAGGACTGATAATGTATGTTTCTGGTTGAATGTCCCCTAAAGCAGAGATGCCCAAACTAAGGCCCGCGGGCCAAAGTTGGCCCATGCTAACCTTTGATTCGGCCCACTATCCCATTTGAGAAGAGATGGAGAATGGGAGATTATTGACAGAGATTGTCATTTTGTAATTTACTGTAAAATATTTTTTGTTTTGTAAATGAATCAGATTGTTTGATGCAAAAACTGTCACTCGACAGATAGAGTGAAATGCACAAGAAATTCGCGAGCAAATCAAGGCAAAGGCAAGTGCAGCTTAGTGCATTCAGCAATTGCCTTTATTGTGTTATTAATGGGATTGTTTATGTTTTTACTGTAATAAGTTCATTATATATATTTTTTTTACTATACTGCATTGATTAATTTAAAGCAGTGTTTTGTATTTATTTTTAAATATTAGGAAATAAATTAGGATTCAATGATTCAATTAAATATGGAACCTTCATTTTAATACAGTTTGATATTTTTACCTTCGGCTTACAGCCCTCAATAAAGTTTTCTTTTTGGCCCGTTATAACAAAAAGTTTGGGCACCCCTGCCCTAAAGCATCTGAACTTTTCCAAAACAGCTGATTTTATGGCATGGTTCATTTCAGAAGGAAAAAATATCGTAATTATCCTTACTTATTTACATATTTGAAAGATTTTACATTCAAAAATATTTAGCCGAAGCATTGAAAAATAGTGCTGTTGGCACGAGGAGGTTACCTTAACACTGTAAAAAATCCAACTTACAAATTGTTAAGTCAGTTTAAAATTGTAAGTTAGCTGGACATATTTTTAAGCTCAGAGTTTAATTTACTCATAAAAATTATTCAACTGCATGTTAATTTAGTTGAGGAGAATTTATATTTTAATTTCTCCATATCTTCAAATAATAAAAAGTTGTAACTTAAAATTTTAAAGCAAGCGGCTGCAAAAAAAATTTGAGTTTATTAAGCTTCAGTGTTTGCAGATGTGCCAAATTATTCCGTAAAGTATACTTGACTTAAACCAGCCTTTTCGGTCAACTTAAAAATTAATTTGGTACAACTTCAAGTACTGAAGCTTAATAAACTCAATTTCTTTGCAGCTGGTTGCTTTAAAATTTTAAGTTACGTTAAGTTAAGTTTTTAAACGCTCCAGCGTTTTCTGTTAAAAATGTTATCGATAACAAATTTGTCATTTTTAATAGCTTTTAGAGAGTCACAATCTTGAAATTGTGCTTACAACGACTTTGTCTGAATAATAGGTCGGTTTAGCTGTGCTAGGAGAACCGTAAAATCTTTTTTTTCTCATGACAAGTCGTGAGACAAATCTCAGGTTGTGCTTCGAAAATTGCGGCAAAGTCTAGATAGGATATATATGGAAAGGATACAGCTGCGGATTCGCACATTAATAGAACATCATTTTTGTAACACTGTATAACAATTATAAATATTTTACAGTACTGTGGCGGTGGGGAGTTGGGGTCGGGGCATTAAAATACAATTTATTAGGTAATTTAATATATAACAATACTCGCTACAGCTGTTTTTACCTCACAGTTGGGTTTAGGATTGGGTGCATACCTGTCAACCCTCCGGTATTTCCTGGGATTCTCCTGTATTTTACAGTTCCATCCGCAATCATCCCGCAAAGGTTTTTTTCCCGTATTTCTCCCGTATTTTTAGTCGTTCTCCAACGGGTGTCAATGAACATTAAAGAGCCGATCCTCTCTATACGCAACCCATACCGCCGAACCACCAGGGGCCGCCCCTTGCTCTTAAATGTGAGCCAGTTCTGTGCTTTCGTATTATTTAGGCATGAAACACTTTAAAATAAATATAAAAACAGCAGGATTCCCTTTCCTTTTCATTACAGGTGCCGTCGCTCCTCATATGCAATCCTTAAAACAGTCATAAAGCGGTGCATGACTGTCAGCTGACGCGCTCCATAGTGATAAACAGACGCTGTTTCCCAAAAGGATTTTGTACACTCGATAAGAAGCAGAGCGAAAGTGGATGGGTTTTGTGTGCGTGTTTGAACAGACATATACACATTATTTATAATAATAAAACCTAAAGATGTCGATCTTGATATTTCTTTTTTTTTTTTTTTAAACACAATTAATTTTGTCCTAATGAGCATAAGACATTAGGAAAGCAATCGAATGCTTTCATTATAACAATAAATGTGTGCATTTTTAAAGTGACACCTGTTATTTAATGTAATCAAACAAAATCTAAATAAATGAGATTCATCTGTTGCTCTTTAATGTGTAAGTTATACAGTGAAGAAAATATTGATAAGATTTGATAACTTGATTCTATTTCTTTATAATAGCTCATTTTAATAAGCTAAACTGTTTGCTAATGTATACTATTACATTTTCTTTTGTAAATAATATTATTAAAAAGTATTACTGACCACGTAACTGTTTATTTACATTGTAACAGCTCCAGAAGAACATATTTAATATGTTTTTTTTTTTGTTTATGTTTTTGATTTTTTTTTTGGGGGGGGGGATCCCTTATTTTCACATCCCAATGTTGACAGGTATGGTTGGGTGGGGTAGACGTTAATGAAATGCAATAAATGGGAAATTTAATAAATTATAATAAAAGAAAACTTTTAACTTCCGACCTCAACCTTAGTTAAGAGATAAGAGCTGATAAAACATAACTGATAGTTACGAGCTGATCAATAACAGAAAAATAATGCCGTTGGCGTGATTATTAGCAATTGCTCCACCGTTTTCCGTTAACGTTCGATATCGATACAAGTTTTGTAATTTTTGTAGCTTTTGGAGAGCCACAATATTGAAATTATCCTTACAATGACTTGTCTGAATATACATTACTTGTCGGTCGGGATAGCTGTGCTAGGAGAACCATAAATTCCTTTTTTTTTTTTGGCAAATCTCCTCAGGTTGCGCTTTGAAAATGACCCATGTTTCTTTGAAAACGTTCGCCTTTTTAAAAATATCGTTTAATACCTTCAAATGTTATTCACATTAGCTTTCCCTCGTTTTATAAATCCATAAAGTCAACGTAAGCATTCCAAAATAAGCGATCCCTTTTGAACTTAGTCCTGAGCGTCTATTCCGTGTCATCATCCGTGCTAAAACCCCAACATTGATGAGTGACCGCGTGCAGGAATGCCGAAAATATGCGCGACTTTGCCAACAGCGCATCCCAGCACATCATCCATCAGACGGGCCCGTGACGTCAGAGCTCCGGGTTCGGGATCAGCCCCCTGTTAAGAAGCACTTTCTAGTCTGAGATCCCGTGCATTTGGAAAAAGCCTTCGCGAGCTGTGGGCGAACAACCCCGCATCTTCATTTCCATCTCCATCACCGCAGCATCACGGAGAATTTCTGCTTTTTTCTTCCTGAGTAGACTTGTAGAGAACATCTGGGTGAAAACTCCCACCTTCGTTCACCAGTTTTGTGATGTATTGAGAGGTTTTGGAAAGTTTGGTAAGTGTTCATGTGGATTTTTTCATATTTTATGTCGTCTAATACTGTCAACACTATTTATAAACAACACGGATATGTTTAATGCACTGAAATTAGAGCGTTTTTAGATCAATGTGAAGTGAAATGATGAATGTGTGCACACTGACCCATTTTCAGGAGCTCCAATCACTTTTTCCATAGACGTTTTAATGGTGATTTCACTTTTTCCACCACTCTGTTATTGTACTCTTTGAACGTTTATTTGGATAATACCTAGGCCTATTCATTTTCTATTGTTGGGAAATCGTGAATAGATTAATATACATTGATTCATCTGTTGAGCAATTTTGATGTTATTTAACTCTGATGGAGTTGCTAGCGAAATCTCCAAATTTTGAGGTGAAAAGTTGTATATAAACATAATTGGCCATTTTAAGTGGAAATACTTAGCCTTTTTGCATCATGTTTTATAAGAACGTCAATAACAAATATTAATAATACTTATTATAACTCATTATTAGTCTGTTTTCTCATTATTAATGCGTTTTAGGACCGATTTAGCCGTATGTTCGCTTGTTCATTCAACATTACTTGACCATTTTTGACGACTTTACCCTAATACAGCTTTAAGATGTATCGTGTCTGTAGGCTATAGATTGTAAAGTTTCTTCACAAGTTGAGATCACACTTTGTAAGTCCATTTATTAAATTTAAATAAAAAAAAATCCATATAACAAAGTGTATAATTTAGTTTCTGAAAGTTATTTCATTGTTTTGAATCACATTTTTCATTTAAAATATATGCGCCGTACATATGTCTCTTAAATATGAGGGGAAATTAATTAAATATATATATTTTGGATTAAATATCATGCCATTGTTGATTTAATGTGCTATTATTTCACGAGCTGCTTGTTCTGATGTTGGTAATATGTAACATAGACACCAACCACATTGCCAAAGTCTGGAGGCAGAGCATTGAGTTGATCTCTAAGCCTGAATATATATGTAGTCTGGATTTATCCAGGCACAACAGGGGGCGCAGAAGCCCTGCAGATGTTTTTCCACCCCTACCATGCAGGATCCTAAACCAGGCAGCTTTCCAGACAATCCCATATAGTCTATGAACTCACAGTTTCCAATGTTAAACTGATGAATCAGCAGGGTTTGCGATGACATAAAGCATATGCAGCCTATAATTGTTTTTTTCAGTTGAACTGAAATGTTCTTTCTAATAACCACACAGTGAATTATTTCAATTAATCTCCCCTTTTTATTAATATTTTCCAAAATTATGAGAGTTTTAACCACAAAAATAAAAGGAAAAACTACTTTAACCAAAGAAACAGCTGAAAATTTGTATTAAAATATAATTAAAATCAGATTTAATTGAGATCTCTCAACACAGCAAAAATTCCAGGGTTAAATATACAGTGTGATTTTATTGGTGTTGTTCAGTGTTAAAACCGGAGTACATTTGAATCCATGAGTGTGAAACAGCATGTATTTAAGAGTTTTTATTTTCAGTGTCAAACTTTTACCCCATTATGCAGTGTATGCATTCCCTCTAGTTATGGGAGGTCCAGTTTTTGTTTTTTTGTTTTTTTTACTTGAACTGGTTCTTTCAGATAAACAGTGATCAAACCATGTTTTACAAGTCTTCATGATATAATAAATTATAAGATATGATAAATGAATTCCTATCAGAAGCAGTGTACTGTGTGCACTCATTAGCTTATATACACATGCATAATCCATTTAGATTTATTTGTTATTAAATAATGTAAAAAAAAAATCATAAATTAACACTTTGAAGAGTAACACACACTCCAGTTTGATAAGAATAAACTCTTGCTGTGTTAAATAAACTCTAGGAGTAATGTACAAATTTCACACTTTAGAAAGTGTTATTTTTAACTCAAATGGAGTCATATGTACACCCAATGAGTGTTAAATTAAACTAAAATTGAGTTAAATGTACACTGATTTTTTTGCTGTGAATGCTTGAGTGGAATACGTATTTTCCCCTGATTTATGAGCTGTGTGTGTGTGTGTGTGTGTGTGTGTGTGTGTGTGTGTGTGTGTGTAATATGCTTGATTTTGCAGATTTGATTGATGTTCTGTTGATACCGGGGTGAAGATGTCGGTCAGGCATTTGGCAGCGGCGGCTCTCTTAACACTCGCAGCACTGACATCAGTGAGAGCCCAAGGTAAAAAAAGAAAAGCCAACAAATCTCTTTCCATTCATCCTATTACAGTAAATTAAAACCACATTCTTCCAACAGTTTAGATCATAGTCTGATTTCTGTTTAAAACTCTATAAATATTGACTTTACAATAATAGTCGCCTATTATATTAAGTGCTTTCATTATTTTTCAATTTTCGTTGCCTTCAAAGAACGTACTGGAGAAAAAATATGTCTTATGTGCATTTAAATGTGTAATGTCTCTTTTTAGACACTAGGGCGGACACCGGACTCTGTCCTAAAAGATCGCTTCAAACTCTTTGAGTGTGGTTAAAGCTAGTGCAAATGAAAATACATTACAGCACTGAGTATTTATTCTTGATCTGTTTTCAGCTACTAATTCTTTAATGTATTACTACATTGTAATATATTTAAAATGTGAATTATAGACCATTTTGAGGTATGTAAACACAAACAATAGTCCTAACGCCTTTCCTGTTTTACATTGATAATTCCTATAGCTTCCAAGAATCCAAAAAAGAGCTACATATTGATAATTAATGTTATGATAACTATTTTAACATTAACTTTTGATTGAAACTTGTTATGAAATAGTTTGATGATGCTCATGGGCAGGCCCGGATTAAGAATTCAGAGGCCCCTGGGCACATTGTCTTTTTGGGCTCCCTACCCAGCCGCACCCCTATAGTTGAATTAAAAAATCAAAAAAATATAATTTTTTTAAATAAAATAAATAATAATGCATTGCTCACTTTTTTCAAATAAACTATACATACTGTAGTACATATTTTTATAGTCTACAAAGATTTTACTAAATTTTAAAGCAATTTAAGCACACTTTGATAAAAAAAAATTGACTTATAAAATTAGTGAAAATTAATGGTTTTTAGTATACTTGTTCAAGCTCACTGAAGCAGTACCATATATTTCCGTTGTAAATACAAATTAATTATATTAAGATGTTGCTAACATTTAACACCATGGAAAATAACGTTTATAGAATAATGAAAATACCTATTTAGGTGCTGTTAATACACATATTAAATAGGCTAAACCTTATAAAACACCCACGAGCCACTTGTGACTTTATATCACATTTTCATTATTTTCATTTTTAAAGAAAAATATTTTCTTTCTATTAAAAATAAATGTATGGGCCTGTGCCCATAATGCCCATTGGTTAATCCGGCCTTGCTCATGGGCCAATGACATGACCATATTGAAATGGTCTATAACAGGGGCGTCCAAACTCTGTCCTGGAGGGCCAGTGGAGGGCCCACTCCAGGACCGAGTTTGGACACCCCTGGTCTATAAGGTTGAACATATACTGTAAGGATAACTCCACTGAAGGTTTAGTATTGCTTGGTATATGACTTGGTTTTAAATATTTTTTCCACATGCATCAGGCAATGACCGTGATCACTTGCAGGAAACTGGACATCTCAGCCAGACAGATTCATGTTCAAATTTTTTCCCCCCTAGTAAAACACTTTTTCGTGTATTTTAGTATTTTTTCAGAAACTGAGCTCTTGGTAGGTCAGAGGCAGTAAAACTGTGACTTCGCCATAGCAAATCATCGAATAAACTACAGGGTGTTAAACACTCCGCCAGTGTTCAGTGGAAAGTATAGTGGTACATTTTATAGCTTTTATTTAAATAAAATAAAAAACACATGGAGGCCAAGTTTCCCTTCATTTTCCCCAACACATGGGGAACAAAATAAAAAAATATCAGTGTAATGTTATTTTTTTTTAAGATATATTTTCTTTAAGTGATAGTTAGAAGTAAGTTACAGATGTGTTACTTCTCAATGCTGTAAATATGATTATTGATTAAATATTGATTAAAACATATTTGTTTAAACATGTTCTGTTAAAAAAAATATTGATAACCAGACAAATACTTCAAGCTGTGATTACTTACAGTAAGTTTCTTACTTAAAGGTGCAGTTGGTGATTGTCTTCAGAAAGATTTGTTGTTTTGCTGGTTGAAAGTCTCTTCACATTTCAATAGTGCTGATTAAAGTAGTTTATATGTATTTTTATATTCTGGGTAAGGCATAGGCCTGAAAAATGTTTATCCAATTAAAATTTGTCGGGCCGACATTTCTCATAATTCTGGTAAGTGTAGCCCAAACAGTCTGTAAACAAATGTAGATTTGTACATCGATGCATCCTGTTCACGCAGATCCGCCAGTTGCGTGTCTGTTCACGTGCATATGAGAGAGAGAGAGAGAGAGAAAGTGACAGCGGTAAAAATAAATGCTGAATAAAAACTTTTAAAAAAATCCTGAATCAATAGTGGAGTTAGTTTTAGTCGCTGGAGGAAGGACGACACCATAGCTGAAGTATTTGTGTTAGACAGGTAAAGTTATGTTTTAAAAGTCTTTTAGTTCCCCAAAGTTGATGTAGATTATGTTGTTTTGAATGGGTTATATGCACAGTAGTGTTGTTCAGCCACTAAAATCCTCCGGCGATAGATTGATGTCACTATTTTCAGTTTCACGAGAGACCTTTTACAGCATCGATAATGTAGATTTTTATTTAGTTTAACAACAAAACATCAGTAAACAGCGCTATTTTGCCTTGCCTGATTTACTGAGGTGAAGTTGCCTTTATATTAACATTGGTTCATTTTTGAACAGTGACAACCTGTGACGTGTCCCTATTGTTTACCGCTACTCGAATATTCGGTCTGAAATAGCATGTAAGTATGGCTTAGTAATAAGTGTAATTCCTGAAATATTGCACATCATGATAAGTTTTGCTTGCTATAACTGAAAACATGCTAGATATAATACAGTTTTTCGTTCGTAATTGTAGTCGGAATTGTATACTATAAAGCTTTCTAACTGACGAATGACATGGTCAGGGATGTGCAGGGATGGGCAAACTTGATCCTGGAGGGCTGTTGTCCTGCACAGTTCAGCTTCAACACTATTCAATTACACCTGCTTATAGATTTCTAGTGATCTTGAAGACACTGATAAGCATGTTCAGGTGTGTTTGATTAGTGCTGGAGCTCAACTATGCAGGACACCGACCCTCCAGGACAGAGTTTGCCCACCTCTGGTCTAATGGGTCATCTACTGTCGTCTTTACGTTGCGAGTTCGTGATTTCAGGAGGCATGGGGAGAGACTGTTTTCAAAGCTATTATGCTAACGGTTAGCATTTTGGCAGATCACCTACTGCACCATTAACTAAGATGATTTAATGCTCAATACCACAAAACGAAATGTTATTAAAGGGATAGTACACCTAAAATTCTGTCATCATTTACTCACCCTTCGCTTGATTCAAACCTGTTTGACTTTATTTTCTCTGTTGAACACAAAAGAAGTTATTTTAAAGACAGCTGGAAACCTGTAACCATTGACTTCCATTGATTTCACTTACAGGTTTTCGGCTTTCTTCAAAATATCTTCTTTTGTGTTGAACAGAATAAACTACTTGAGGGGAAGTTTTTCATTTTTGGGTGAACTATCCCTTTAATTGATGTTCCAGTGAGCTCAGTTTTTTGCGAAAGCTTGCGTTTTTCAAAACTTTTTGGGTTGAATGGACCAAAAAGGAAAAGAAAACCTAAAATGCGTGATGAATGAGTGGTGAGTGTGTGATTGCGGATGTGTGTGATTGTGTTGGAGACTTTTGGAGTCAGAAATGGAACCGATTGTGACATCTGGTCTTCCAGGTTGGTAAATCTCGATTTTGGTGAACCTGTTCCCGGTCAAGCTTAAGCCCTGGTCAAAGTTTGACCAGAGCTATGGCTTCACAAAATATTTTATTGTGATATTCCAACATGCACACACACACACACACACACACACACACTGATCGCTCAACCACAATGAATATCACTTTAAAATATTTCAAAGTCCTCTATACATGTGCGTCTTGTACATGAAGTCCCTTTAGTCCCTCAAGTTGTTGCGAACAACTTTTCATGTACAAGTGCATGAGTGTTCTAGTTCAGATTGGTCCGTCCCATGTTGCATAACCTTCTTTTTGTTTATATATTTGTTTGTCACTATCCTGCATTTTCATGTCTCATTATTATTATCAAAGGTTGTTGTTGTGCACCCTTTTAAGCAATTTGCAATGAAAGCGACCTCATTGATGCAATTGCACTCAAAATGTGGCCCATCACTGTTGATTGTACAGTCAATGACTACGTTTACATGGACATCGGTAATCTAATTATATACCTTAATCTGAATAAGACAATAATATGATTAATGTGCTTACATGAGATGCTTTATGAATGTTCCCGTCTTACATGTTATAGTACATAGTTCGATTAACGTCATTACATCAGCATTCGATGCTAGTTTCCTCTGCCGTTTCAAGCAGTAATAGTTCATATTCACCATGGCACCATATGTGATTTTGGGTGTTTCTTTTTTTAATTTTGCGATAAGTTCAACTGCGGTTAATTTCTCACACTATGTGTGCAAACAAACGACAGTGAATGCAAATTCTCAAGCAACAGGCCACCTCTGACATTTCATTCACTAACTTTTCATTCATTTGCCCACGACAAAGTCAAAGCACTTCATAATGTCCATTTCTTCCAGAATTCTCAGCCTAGTCATCGTTTCCCGTTTGCACCAAAAATTTGCTCTCTTGCTTAATAATAATAATAAAAAAAATAAAAAATAAATAAAAATAATAATAATAATCATAATCATAATAATTCCTTACATTTATATAGCGCTTTTCTAGACACTCAAAGTGCTTTACACAATGGGGGGGGGGAGCTCCTCATCCACCACCAGTGTGCAGCATCCACCTGGATGACTTGACGGCAGCCATATTGCGTCAGACCGCACATCACACACCAGCTGATTGGTGGAGAGGAGACAGAGTGATGAAGCCAATTATGGTATGGGGATGGTTAGGAGGCCATGATGGACAGAGGCCAGTGGGCAGATCTGGCCAGGATGCTGAGGTTAAACCCCTACTCTTTTTCGAAGAACATCCTGGGATTTTTAACGACCACAGAGAGTCAGGACCTCAGTTTAACATCTCATCTGAAAGACGGCGCTCACTGAGCAGTATAGAGTCCCCTTCACTATACTGGGGCGTAAGGACCCACACAGACCACAGGTTGAGCACCCCCTGTTGCCCTCACTGACACCACTTCCGGCAGCAACCTCGCTTTCCCATGTGGTCTCCCATCCAGGTACTGACCAGGCGCAGCCCCATCCCTGCTGTGAGCTAGCTGAAGCCATTCTCATTTGTTAGTCTTCAAATGCCTGACAACTTATGTTAGTGCATCCTGTAGCAAAATGTAGCGAAAGGTACTACTAAACGGTAATAGTTTGGTTGCAATGTTTACATGTCTTTACTGCACTTCAGTAAGGCAACTCAACTTGGCATACTCCACTTGTCTTAATCTGATTTCTGTTTAGCTCGATTATGACATCAGTCAGATTAAGGTAATCAAAAATCACTGTTTACATGGTAGACTCTTAATCAGAGTAATCGTTTTAAAATCTGAATATTGGTGTCCATGTAAACATACTCGATGTCTACACTATCTGACACAAGCTTTGTTGTCGATATCAGTTGTAAGAGCAACAAATCATAACTTGTTTTCTAGTTGATCATTTGGAAAAGTGGCAGAAGGGTTGATTTTTTTTCGATGAATCATCTGTTTAACTTCGTCCCAATCATCACAAATACTGCAGAAGACCTACTGGAACCTGCATGGACCCAAGATTCTCACATAAATCAGTCAAGTTTGGGAAAAATTTGAAAAAATATGGTTTGGTGTTACATTCAGTATGAATGTGTGCGAGAGATCTGCAGAGTGGATGGCAGCATCAACAGCATGAGGTATCAGAACATTTGTGCTGCCCATTACGTTACAAACCATAGGAGAGGGCGAATTCTTTGGCAGGATAGCGCTCCTTCTCATACTTCAGCCTCCACATCAATGTTCCTGAAAGCAAAGAAGGTCAAGATGCTCCAGGATTGGCCAGCCCAGTCACCAGACATGAACATTATTGAGCATGTCTGGGGTAAGATGGAGGTGGCATTGAAGATGAATCCAAAGAATCTTGATGAACTCTTTCCACTGCAGCATGCCTTTATATTCTATACTGGACATTATTTCTGTTAAGCGACAAGACTTTTGTCTCAGCAAAGTCAGACCTTACTGTCCTAATTAAAAAATTAAAAATCAAGGCATGATCATATTTTATTTTGGTAAAATAAGCGTAATCAAGAGGCGTTTGCCTTTCATATAAGCCACTTCTTATACCAAATGATCAACTAGAAGTTATGCGTTAATCATTTGTTGTTTCTAAAACTTGGATAGACGACAAGACTTTTGTCATATAGTGTATTTGTGATGAAGCAGTTCAATGTAGCGCGTGTAGCTGTTGACTGCAGTAACTGCATGCCCGTTGTGAGTTATGGCCCAGCGTAATGTTTCCTTGAGATCTTTGTGGAACGTGCTTTACGTGTCTATGCTTGAGTAGTCAATGGCCCTGCGGTCAGACAGCTCAAACAGATGTCATTTTGACCCAAAATGGCCGTCGTCCACGTTTGTTCCATGTTGCCTTGAGTCCTTCCCCAACAATGAACTTCACTGTTGGGATCTCGTCCATAAACCTGTGTGCACTTCTCATAAATACAGCTTTTGGAATGGTTTCTTGGAGATAACTTGATTCGCCTCCTCTTTCCACAGTAATACCTCCATCAGACTTGAGGTTTAAGATATTAAATGAAAACACAGTGCAAATGACATGGAAGCAACCGCTGTCAAGGGTTGAGGGCTTCAGAGTACAAGTGACGTCAGATACAGGTGGGTGAAAGTACACCAGCATGAAAACACTTGTCTCTAGTTTTACTTCTGTATCAAAACAAGATATTTGGTGTCAAAGCTTAATTTTTCCATATGGCAATTGATTTGATTCCAAAAGTTGTCACATTTTAGCCCATTAGCCCACATTAAAGTAGTTTTTAAAAGACCTGGCTTTAACTAAGGGTTGTTCGGACCTGCCAGGGTTGAAGGAACACTCCACTTTATTGTAATTAGGCTCATTTTACTACTCCCCAAGAGTCAAACAGTTGAGTTTTACCATTTATGAATGCATTCAATTGATCTCTGGGTCTGGAGGCAGCGTTTTTATCTTAGCTTAGCATAGATTATTGAATTGGATTAGACCATTAGCATCTCAATAAAAAAAGGACCAAAGACTTTCGATAATTTACTCTTCGCTTGTTCTGTTGTGTACGAAGACCATTAGAAATATAAAAGTTGGTATTTTCTAGGCTGGAACTGTAGCAGAGACTACAGATATATAAAGATGGTTCACTGACATTACTTTGAATAGGGAAAAGGGCAACTCTCAGTATGGTGGCCACATCGAAAAAAGCCTTACCTTCCGGTTGACATTGCCAATCGTCAATATTAATAGCCAGACAGTTATGTGGGAAGGAGTATGAACAGATTGGCTTGTTTGTTTGTGGCGATCACTGTGCCTGCATTGATTATCATGACCTTCCAGTGTTGTCCTCGCTTCTTTGCCCAAGTTTTGTTCTTCCAGCATTTGCAAGTTGGCGCAAACGCTGGAAGTTACTGGTTTTAAATGTAATTAAAGCTTACACAACAACAACAGTAATGGGAAAGATCACTTTAGATTTTGCTGATTTGAAATTTGTAATTAAATTACAATTTCAGCGAGCAGTTTTTGATATTTCAAGATTCCCCCAGTCATTCAGATAGGAATTTGGTTATGGATATACTGCCCTTGGGTATTGCAAATATGGCCATCGAGAGAACAGACTTTTTTTTTTTTGAAAGGGACTTTAACTATACTCTTATACTAATCAAAGAACTTTGCTGCCGGATCATGGCTGCAGCAGGGGCAATGAGATATTATGCTGCATCTGAAAATAGAATCAGAATCAGAATCCGTGCTTCACACACACAAGGAATTTGCTTTGGCTACAGAAGCTTCCAGTGTACATAAAGTGACAAGTGACAACACAGAATAAATATATAAAAAAGACGATAGACCTTAAACAGAGATGCAGTCAGTCCAAAAAGATCTGGATGTTGAAATGTATGTACAGATTTGTTATAAATATACAGGTTATAAGGTGCTGTGTACAAATGCGTATGAGAAAGTATTGCACGTTTATTGCACAATAGGAGAAATATTAACTGTTCATGAGGTAGATGGCCTGAGGAAAGAAACTTTTCCTGTGTCTGGCTGTTTTTGTGCTCAGTGCTCTGTAGCGCCGGCCAGACGGTAACAGTTCAAACAGGAAGTGTGCTGGGTGCGAGGTGTCCAGAGTGATTTTGCTCACTGTGGAAGAGTACAGTTCTTGAAGTGTAGGAAGGGTAGTGCCAGTGATTCGTTCAGCAGTCCGGACTATTCGCTGTGGTCTACGGAGGTCAGATTTGGCTGCTGAGCAGAACCAGATGGTGATTGAAGTGCAGAGGATGGATTGGATGACAGCTGATTAGAACTGGTCCCAGTTTAAATAGTTTTGAATCATCTCTTAAAAAGTCTCCATGGTTGCAAAAGGCATGCGTCGTGTTTAAGCAGGGTGTCATGTTGGTAATATTGACGAAAGTTAGCTGATTTTCAGTCACTGTGTAGCATCATTCCACTGCTCCAGCCATGGAAGCAAAGGTCCTTGATTATTATGCAGAAATGAGAGTATAGTTCCTTTCCATATCAACCTAGAAGATGACAACGTTTCATTTTCGGTTGGTCTTAGTACATGATGAAACTACAGAAGAGTCAAGCTTTAAGTAGGAAAATTAACACTTTGGTCATTATTTCTCGAAATGCTAACGGTCTAATGTGATTTAATAATCTATGCTAAGCTAAGCTAAGCTAAAAGTGCTTTTGCCAGACCCGCAAATTGTCTGGATGCCTTAAAAAATGGTAAAACTCAACTCTTTAACTCTTGGGGTGTTGTGAAAAATAGGCTATTTTCAAAAACAGTAGTGTTCCTTTAACCTCAGACTGCTTGAAGGGAATCATCCCTGTTGTAGGTGTACTTTTGAGTGCGATAAGAAAGCATCTGGTAAACGACAAGTAACCTTTAAACTCACCGCCACAGGCAACTCTTGGGAAATGCGTTCTGGCGTGCCCTTTTAAAAATGATTTAAACCTGGACTGTTACTCATCACTTGTCCTGGGAAGTCATTAATGCTTCCCTAATCCAGCTTTTGTGTGTCTAGACTAGATTGATCTATTTATAAATAAAGATGTTATCTTGACGTCGAATGTATATCAAGATGTGACGTTTTAACATTGTACATGCAAATGTTCCCTATCTCTCTGCAGAAGAGCCTGTTAAGGAATTTACACTTTCTCCAACCTCAACCAAAACCTCTATCAGAGATTTGACCCCCGATGTGGATTATGTTGTTACCATAACGTCATATTTGGGATCAGAAGAGAGTATACCAATCTCTGGTCAAATTACAAGTAAGTTGTTGGCTGAGTATGCCATTATTACATGTATACCGCAGTCATAGTTGATATTATTTGGGAAAAAATACCTCAATACATTCTTTTGTTGTGATTTGTTTCGTTTTTTGAAGTAGTTTAAAGGAGAAATGGCCATTTGTGATCGTAAT
>CAIGQQ010037999.1:1969402-1979968 GCA_903798035.1 Danio albolineatus | reverse complement strand
AATAAACCATCAATTATGACCTCAATACATTCCTAATTTGCTGCTTACTAATAGTTATTAAGGTAGTAAGTTTGGTTTAGCTGTTGAGAAGGGGATGTAGAATAAGGTCAAGCAATAAACCACCAATATCTTCTAAAAGGCAGGTAATCCACTAGCTAATAGTGAGAATTGATACTTAAACTTGGTTGTTTCCAACATTTCTTAATAGAAACCAAAGAAGAAAACGTCATATCTTCAATTCTGCTTTGCCCTTTAGGTCTGGTTGCTCCCAGGTCTCTGACGTTATCAGAAGTGACTTCCAGGAGCTTCAGAGCAACTTGGGAAATAGATGCTGTGGATGTTCAGGCCTATCTGGTGCAATACAAACCTGACGCAGACGCGGAAGCTAGTTATACCTCGGTGTCCATTCCGGGAGACTCCACCACGACTGTTTTATATCACCTTACTCCAGTCACAAAGTACGAGGTTAAGGTTTACGCCCAATATGAGAAAGGAGAAAGCTTTCCACTATCAGGCTATGAGACCACACTTGATGGTACGCGTCTGTTTTATTCATTAATTCTAGCGCTTGAGTGTCCACAGAGAGTTGTTGGTGATCTTTATCTTTTATATTCTGCAGAATTAGGATCAGTTACCAACCTGAAGGTTTCAGAAGAGACCAGCAGCAGTTTTCGGGTGTCATGGAGGGAGGCTCCTGGTCCAGTGGTGCGGTATAGACTCACATACGTCCCAGTCCAAGGGGATAGTGGGTTGCTTGAGACCGCAACAGTTGGCCCTGAAACCACCATCGTTCTTCAGCAGCTTTACCCAGTTACTACCTACCGTGTCTCTGTGGCAGCTGAATACCCATCAGGCGTTGGGCCTCAAATGCAGATTGATGGAACAACCAAAGAAGGTGAGTGGAAGCATTTAAAGATATTGCTTTGAAGTAGGGCTGCACAATTTGGGAAAAATTGTCATGTTGGGATTATTGAGGGCAAATTGCGATATGCGATTTCGATTATAAATGGTATTGTAAGCCAACTTAATGGGTTTTTAAGAAAATTGCACACACAGATTATTAATAATGCTGAAGTGTGCGTTTGTTAAACTTGAAATGGTTGTGTATATATATATATATATATACACACACACACACACACACACACACACACACACACACACACACACACACACACACACACACACACATATATACAGGTGAACAGCAGATATTTCTCGTCACTCACCCCCATACATGCATACAATAATTCCTCTAGCTTCAATTTATTCAATAATTTACTCTGAATGAAAACACTGAACCTATGATGCCGGTTGCGAGCAGTTTTGCCTGATGGCTTCTGGGTCGTGTAGTTCTTTTTTAATTGCGTTACATTGTAATCGTATTAAAAGGAAACTTCAAGAATGCATTTTCTTTCTTGAATGTCTTGTTACTTCCATGAGTGCATTCGTTTATTTGATTAATCGCAAGATTTGCTGTAATGTAAATCGGATAGTCTGACATTGCGATTGCGATTTAAATAATAGTGAGACTATAGGATAATGAGTCAGAATTAAAGTAATTTTTTTATTGTTTTCTTCTGGTTCATGACAAAATAATACAAACACATACTACAAATGATCACTGGTAGGCCTACTAAATTTAAAGCCAGGATGTATACAGTGGTTACTATGGACAAAACATTCATACGAAGCTGTTTTAGTCATTATATTGACCCATTCTTTTAACTCTGGAATATTGAGAGTTTTCCAGTGTTTTAAGATGACTCTAGCCATCACTAAATCCCTATCATGATCCCTGTGAACTCTCCTTTCATAATATTAGGCATCTGTTCTCCCAGTAAGCATAACCTTAGTGACAGTGGTATTAACAGGGCACAAAATTGCAACCATTGTGGTCGCAAATGCACCTGAAATTGAATCGATGTGACCTCATAATATATTTTGGAGCATTTGTGCAACTGCATAATGAACCGGCTTCCAGCTGCAACCCAACGCTGGGAAACACCCATACACTACGGCCAATGTAGCTTACTTAATTCACCTATAGCGCATGTGTTTGGACTGTGGGGGCAATTTGAGCACATGCAAACTCGAACCAGGACATTCTTGCTGTGAGGTGACAGCACCACCCACTGCGCCACCATGTCACCTAGAAAATAACATGAAACAACAGTTTTTTTTTTGTCCGTGTGATATATATTGTCATATTTAACAGTCCTAAAATCAACTCTATTCATTTATTTAAGACGTATGCGCACAAATTCAGGCATTGCCGTTAGATGTTTCCTAAGCATTTATAACTGTGAATCAATGTCGATTTTGATAAAAACTCCATTAGACGTTTCCTGGAATTTCTGTCATTGAGTTGGCGATGGATGGCTGTTTGGTTAGGAGAAACCTCTGGGTTCTTTATCAAGGCTGAGAGTAGTTAGTGTCCGAGCATGAGCCAGCAGAGCCTTTATGGCTGCCTACAGCAATGCAGCTGCAGCCTGTCTACTGTTATTATCTGCAAAGGACAAATCACAGGTCACGACTTTCAGTGCTTGTGTTAAATCTCTCAGTCAACACATCAGTTTTCTCGCTCCTATTTAATCAGATTCTATGACATGCTGCATACTAAAGACATTCTTCAATTCGGGGAGAAATGTGTTGTTCGCTAGCCATCAGACTTGTTTTTTTTCACCTGATGGGTTTCGTTAAAGGATTTTTAAAAAATTTATTATTCATCTTACAACTGTCCTCGAGTTAAATAATTTCTTACACCATTCAGTTAATCTCCAGGTCTGGCAGAAGCCCTTTTAGCTTAGCTTAGCTTAGCTTAGCTTAGCAAAGATCACTGAATTGGATTAGACACATCTCGCTCAATTATTAAAAAAAAGAGAAAAGTTTAGATAATTTTCATATTTAAAGCTTGATTTTTCTGTAGTTGCTTTGCAGAGATGAACAATTAAAAGTATATATTCTTGGTCAATAAGGCTAGGACCTATACTTTCATCCTATACTTTGGTGTTATTAGCATGCTAAAGACATTCTTTAATTTGGGGAGAAATGTGTTGTTCACTTGCGATCAGACTTGTTTTTTTTTCACTTGATAGGTTATGTTAAAGGCCTTTTTTTGTTTTAAATTTAAAATCGGCTCATTTTACAACTCTCCTAGAGTTAAATAGTTTCTTACAAAATTCAGTTAATTTCCAGGTCTGGCAGAAGCACTTTTAGCTTAGCTTTCCAGAGATAATTGAACCGGAATAGACCATTAGTGTCTCGTTAGGAAAATTATTGAAACTTTTTTTTTTTCTTCTTAATTAATTAATTAATTAATTAATTTTTTTTAAGTTTGATTTATTTTTTTCTGTAGTTACATTTGTAGAGATGACAAATGAAAAGTCTGTTTTCTTGCTTAATATGGTAGGACCTATACTTTCATTCTGGTGTAATAAACTTGCTAAAGACATTCCTCAATTTGTAGAGAAATGGTTTGTTCACTGTTGATCAGATTAGTTTTTTTTCACCTGGCAGGTTGTTAAATGTCTTTTTTTGTTGTTGTTGTTTTTCAATAGGCTCATCTTACAACTCTTCTAGAGTTAAATCGTTTCTTACACCATTTAGTCAATCTCCAGGTCTGGCAGGAGCACTTTTAGTCTAGCTTAGCATAGATAATTGAATCAGATTAGACCATTATCATCTCGCTCTGAAGTTTTTCTAAAAAGTTTCGATAATTTTTTCAGTCCATTTGGCTAGAAACTACAGTCTCATTCTGGTGTAATAAACATGCTAAAGACATTCTTTAATTTGTGGAGAAATGGTTTGTTCACTGTTGATCAGATTACTTTTTTTAACCTGGCGGGTTGTTAAATGGTCTTTAGTTGTTGTTGTTTTTAAATTGGCTCATCTTACAATTTCTTACACCATTTAGTCAATCTTCAGGTCTGGCAGGAGAACTTTTAGCTTAGCTTAGCATAGATAATTGAATCAGATTAGACCATTAGCATCTCGCTCTGAAGGTTTTTAAAGAGTTTCGATAACTTTCTAGTTTAAACTTGATTCTTCTGTAGTTACATTGTAGAAACAAACAATTTAAACTGTTTTCTCGGTCCATTTGGTTAGGCACTACAGTCTCATTCTGGTGTAATAAACATGCTAAAGACATTCTTCAGTTTGTGGAGAAATGGTTTGTTCACTGTTGATCAGATTTGTTTTTTTTCACCTGGCAGGTTGTTAAATGACTTTTTGTTGTTGTTGTTGTTGTTTTTAAATTGGCTAATCTTACAACTCTCCTAGAGTAAATAGTTTCTTACACCATTCAGTCAGTCTCCACACAACAAAATTGCCAGTGTACATTTTACACCACAGGTGTTGAATTTAACACTTTTCTAGTGTCTATGTGAGTCCCACCAGCCAAGTGTCCAGGTTACACTTTCAAAAGTGTTGAATATAAACACCTCTGCAGTGTAAAATATTGTACACTTAGAGTGTAAAAATGCATACCATATTAAACATTTTAACACCTGCAGGTCAAATCGTTTCGTGTACATATAACTCCACAGGTGTTAAATTACACTCTCTTCTGGGGTATATATACAAGTCCCACCAGCCCAATGTGTAAGTTACACTTTAAAAACGGTTGATATATATGCACTTAAACGGAATTATTTTATACTACAGTGTTGACCGTATTGACTCAGTCACCTCAAGCTCCCATATGCGCAATTAACACCGATGAGGAGTATGGAAAAGCAACACCAGAAATTCACACTGTTAAAGTCACAGTTTAACCCACATCAGTGTTAAAAACAGTAAATGTACACTTGGATTTAAACACTTTAGCACTACAGGGGCTAACACCAGAAATTCAACACCTCACAGTTTGCTGTGCAGGTCTGGCAGGAGCACTTTTAGCTTAGCTTAGCATAGATAATTGAATCAGATTAGACCATTAGCATCTCGCTCTGAAGGTTTTTTCAAAAAGTTTAAAAGCTAAAGACATTCTTAAATTTGGGGAGAAATGTGTTGTTCACTGTTGATCAGACATGTTTTTTTTAACCTAGCGAGTTATATTCAATGACCTTTTAGTTGTTGTTTTTTTAAATTGGCTCATTTTACAACTCGTTTGGAGTTGCATTAGCATCTCGCTCAAAATTTTTCCTATTTAAAGCTTGATTCTTCGGTAGTTACATCGTACAGACAGAAAATTTAAAATATATTTTCTTGGTTAATACGGATAGGAACTATATTTTCATTCCGGCGTAATAATGAATAATAATAATAATAATAATAATAATACATTTTATTTATATTGCGCTTTTCTCAGACTCAAAGCGCTAACAAGAGCATCAAAACACAGTGGAACATGAAATACATAAAAAATAAAATAGACAATAAATAATATAAAATACAGATTAAAAGAAAACCTCATAAGTTATAAGCAGTAATAAAAAGATGCGTTTTAAGAAGCTTCTTAAAACAGTCCAGGGAACTGGCGTTCCCGATGTGTATGGGAAGAGCATTCCACAATTTAGGTGCACGATAGGAGAATGCCCTACCTCCCATGGTGCTCAGTTTACAGCGAGGCTGAAACAAGGTGAGCCCAGAAGCGGAACGTAGATTACGAGAGGAAGAGGGTAGAGATATCAGATCACAGATATAATCCGGAGCAGAACCATGAACAGCTTTATAAGTTAAAATCAAGGTTTTAAAATCAATGCGTGACTTGACAGGCAACCAGTGTAACTGGTGGAGTACCGGGGTAATGTGAGAACGAAATGATGTGTTGGTTAACACACGTGCAGCAGAGTTTTGAACATATTGTAGAATCTTAAGTGAATTGGCTGGCAGACCCCCAAATAAAGAGTTACAAAAATCTAAACGAGACGTAATAAAAGCATGGACAAGCCTTTCAGCGTCTGGTGTAGAGAGAAAAGGGCGGATGCGGGCAATGTTGCGTAAGTGATAAAATGCAGTTTTTGTTAACTGTTTAAAATGAGATTTCAGACTAAGCTAAGCATCAAAAATTACACCAAGATTTCGCACCTGCATAGAAGAAGTTAAAAGAGAATCATCAACTGTTAATGTAAAATTACCATATCTATTAACAGTAGAGGGTGTACCAATGAGTAAAATCTCAGTCTTGGAGCTATTTAATTTGAGATAGTTTTGTTGCATCCAGGCTTTAATCTCCACCAAGCAGGCATTAAGTGTTGACAATGAGGCCGATGGATTAGGAGATGTACTAATATAAATCTGTGTGTCATCAGCATAGCAATGATAACCAATACCGTATCTCTGTAGTATATTTCCAAGAGGTAGCATATAAATGCTAAACAAAAGTGGCCCGAGAACAGAACCCTGGGGGACACCGTGACGCAGAGGGACAGTCCGTGATCTATGACCCCCCAAATAAATGAACTGTGAGCGTTCTGTGAGGTAGGATATGAACCAACTTAGTGCTGTCCCAGCTAGACCAACCCAGTTTTGAAGTCTGTCCAATAGCAAGCTGTGAGAGACAGTGTCAAATGCTGCAGTTAGGTCCAAGAGCACCAGAATACCACAAGCCCCCGAGTCAGCAATCATAAGAAGGTCATTAGTGACCTTAACTAAAGCTGTTTTCACACTGTGGCCTGATCTAAAGCCGGATTGAAATATATCAAATAAGGCATTTACCTTGAGGTGGTTTTGAAGTTGACCAGCAACCACACGCTCAAGAACTTTTGCTAAAAAGGGCAAGTTAGAAATGGGCCGATAGTTTGATAAATTAGACGAGTCACAGCCAGGTTTTTTAAGGATTGGCATAACAGCAGCAGTCTTCAGTGCTGTTTCTATTGACCCCACACTGAGTGAGGCGTTCACAATAGCTGTGATATGGGGCACAAATAGTGCTAGACAGTTTTTTAAAACAGAGGTTGGAAAGGGATCTAGTACGCAGGATGATGAGGACATAGACATTACAGTTTTAGCAATAAGATTATCATCAACAGCATTAAAGAATGAGAATGAGAGACTTGGAGCAGAAGAAGGAGAAGATAAAAGCTCAACATGTGGAGAATTCGTATCACAGGCAATAGAGGTGATAATATTATCAACCTTATGATAATATTATCAACCTTATGATAATATTATCAACCCAATCAAGGAACTTTGCTGTCGCACCATAGCAGTAGCAAGCAAAATGAAATTTTCAGACACTGCGTAACATCATTATGGCTCCTGCAACAAAGTTCCTTGATGATTACGCCCAAAATGACAGTACAGTTGCAAAATAGTCTGTCTTAGTTCACAATGTAACTACAGAAGACTTTTCTTTGGCAAATGATGGTTCTTTTGCTTCATTTATGGTCTAATCTGATTCAGCAAACTATGCTAAGCTAAGCTAAAAGTGCTCATGCTAAATGCATTCAACAAAGCTGTGTAATCAGCCAAACAAACGCAGTGTTCCTTTAAGGTAGAGACTTTTCAGAAGTACTTTATTTCTAACTGCTTTTGCTTTCTACACATGACAGAACTTGGCTCACCGAGAGACCTGCGGGTTTCTGACGAGACTGTGTCATCCATGCAACTGTCCTGGGCCGCAGCACCAGGAAGAGTCCTTCAGTATCGCGTTTTCTACCAGTCCACAATAACTGGTGTGACAAAAGAGGTGACAGTCAAGGGAGACACCACATCGACCATGCTGAAAAATCTGGAGCCAGGCACAGAGTATGAGCTCTCCGTGACCGCACGCTACTCCTCGGGACAAGGAGCGCCACTGCAAGGAGTGGGAACCACACTGGAAGGTATGGACACTTTAGATTAAACTTCACTATGAAATGTGCAAACTGATTTTGTGAGGGATGTGATTAAAGTGATGAAGTACTTAATGCTTACAGTTGGAAGGTTGCAAATATTTCATAAAACAGAGCAAGGAGTTTTTCACAGTATTTCCTATAATGTTTTTTCTTCTAGAGAAAGCCTTGTTTGGTTTATTTCGGCTAGAATAAAAGCAGTTTTATTTATTTTTTTGAAGCATTTAAGGTGAATATTATTAGCCCACTTAAGCAAATATTGTCAACAGAACAAACCACTGTTAAACAATAACTTGCCTACACTCAAAAAAACAACACATTGGATGAACTCAATTTAATCGAGGGCATGATTTCCATCCAATAAAATTGTTTAACACCAACTAAAAATATATATATTTATTTAATCAATTAAATGCAACTGAGTTGGTCCAACTTGATTTGATCAAATAAAAGTTTAAAAAGATTTGTATTTGTACCTAAACTCAAAGGTCTGATAATATCATGTATATTTCGTACATGTGTTGAAGTCTCTTTTTAATTGAAGTTATCCAAAGAGCCATTTTTAAGCATATTTCATATTTTTAAGCATAAGCTACATCTTATTTTAGGACAGTTATTGCTCACTGAGCAAAGCAACAAACTGCACTGTTGCTAATGCGAACACCCAAAGCATGAGTCTCAAAACATTATATGAAAGTCTTCTAAATTTCCAAACTAAAGTGAAGATTAAACTCTAACAAGTCTTTCTATTAACTTTAAACACCCAACAATACTTTTGTTGTCAACATTTTAATTATCTTAATTCAATCCCACACAAATCAAAGACAATATATGGAGAATATGTTATGCTATTTTGGAAAAGCTAAAGGATTTATCCCAAGAAAGAAAGCTTAAATATGCAATTGTTATTGTTATATAGTGATCTGTTTAAATTCAACCTGTGGCCTTATAACTCGGAGTCTTTTTCTTCTTAAATCAGTTGAGAAAGTGCAGTCTTTGGAACGAGTAGGGGCATTTTTTTAAACAACCTTAGCTCTTGTCAGAACGGATAAACAAATAGGTTAAACAGAGCCAAGCGATTATAACGCTCCTTCTTTCCTTCAGCCTATATAAACAGCTCAGAGGTCTTCTGGGGTTTTAGACGACCAAATCTTAAGCTACAGTAACATGGCTGCAGCATCTATAATGAAATTACCAGAAGCAAAGCTTGCCCAAGACTTTAAATCACTGAATTCCAGTCATGTTATGTCACAGAACCTTTGGCGTCAGATTGGAGGGCCAAAGATCAAAACCCAACTGGAGACATGAAATGGTAGAAAAAAAACGGCTAGAATTAAAATTTGGTCATCATGGAGCTTAAAAGAAGTCCTCCGGGAGGTCAATAGTAATTTTTTCCGTGCAACAAAAGTATCTAGAGTTACTAAAGCCAGAGTTACTGAAAAGGTCAACTCAGTGTGAGAGTGCAGTGCCTTAAAAGCGCAGATAGGACTGGAAAGTTCAGCTCGTTTTTATAATGTCCAATGCAACATAATACCACCAAGCCTCACTGAATCATCTTGCATGAGTCAATGAATCTGAAATATAAAAAAAACCAACAACAAATGTCACCTCATATTTCAGTTTCTCATCAAATCATCTGACCAATCTAATGCTCTGTAGTATCTGACATGTGAGATGCTTCTCATTTGCTTTTCAGTTGATCTTGAAACAAAACGATATTAGCTGTTATTGTTATTATTATTATTATTATTATTATTATTTATTTATTTATTTTTTTGCTTTATTAGGTTCATCTTAGGTCAGACCGAAAATAACACAGTAGATACAATATAAGTAATATTCACACATGTTCCACTCAGTGGCCACTTTTTTTAGGTACACCTTACTAGTACAATGTTGGACCCCCTTTTGCCTTTAGAACTGCCTTAATCCTTCGTGGCACAGATTCAACAAGGTACTGGAAATATTCCTCAGAGATTTTGGTCCATATTGACATGATAGCATCACGCAGTTGCTGCAGATTAGTTGGCTGCGAATGATCCCGTTCCACTACATCCCAAAGATGCTCTATTGGATTGATATCTGGTGACTTTGGAGGCCATTTGAGTACAGTGAACTCGTTGTCATGTTCAAGAAACCAATCTGAGATGATTCGCGCTTTATGACATGGAGCGTAATCCTGTTGGAAGTAGTCATCAAAAGATGGGTACACTGTGGTCATAAAGGGATGGACATCGTCAGAAACAATACTCAGGTAGGCTGTGGCGTTGACATGATGCTCAGTTGTTACTAATGGGCCCAAAGTGTGCCAAGAAAATATCCCACACAACATTACACCACCAGCATGAGCCGTTCACTGGATATTTGATCTTTTTCGGACCATTCTCTGTAAACCCCAGAGATGGTTGTGCGTGAAAATCCCAGTAGATCAGCAGTTTCTGAAATACTCAGACCAGCCCGTCTGGCACCAACAACCATGCCACGTTTAAAGTCACTTAAATCACCTTTCTTCCCCATTCTGATGCTTTGTTTGAACTGCAGCAGATCATCTTGACCTTGCCTATACATGCCTAAATGCATTGAATTGCTGCCATGTGTTTGGCTGTTTAGAAATTTGGGTTAACAAGCAGTTGGACAGGTGTACCTAATAAAGCGCCCTGTGAGTATAGTATACATTAGATGCCATAAAAATCACACACTGATACAATTATGCAAACAAGAAGCTATCAGGAAAATGTAATTATACACAAAATAAGTAAATAATTAATAAGGTAGCTGTTATTTATAT
>CAIGQQ010037999.1:1927583-1959402 GCA_903798035.1 Danio albolineatus | reverse complement strand
AAAAAAAAAAAACTAGTTGGCAAGCATTCACTCTTCTGCTTCTTCTCCAAACTATTCAGTGTTTGATTTAAACCAGAGCATAATTCTCATGTGTATGAACGTCTTAATATTTTCATCATGACAGTAATTTACTAAAGAAACTGTTGTCCCAAAAATGAATATATTTATATATTTTATTATATACTAACCCCTTTTGTAATTTCCAAACCTCTATGACTGGGTTTTCTTTTTCGTGTTCTTTCTGTGTAGTGACTGAGGACTAGAAAAGACCAAAACAGGGCTATCACATTCAACTAAAAGTACATATATTTACCTAAAATATAGAAATAAAGTGTAAAAACTCATTCTGTCGTATTTACTACAGTAGCTAAAATTGAAATAAAATTAAAAATAATTATCATACCTTTCCTGTTTTTCCTGGGATTCTCCCATATTTTACAGTTCTATCCCGCTATCATCCCCTAAAGGTATTTTTCCGTATTTCTCCCGTATTTTCAGTCTTTCTCTGTAGGGCGGCGATAAACATTAAAGAGCCGATCCTCTCTATACGCAACCCATACCGCCGAACCACCAGGGGTCGCCGCTTACTCTTAAAGTGAGTCAGTTCTGTGCTTTTGGTTTATTTAGGCATGAAACACTTTGAAATAAATATAAAAATGGCGGGATTCCCTTTCCTTTTCACTACAGGTGCCGTCGCTCCTCCTATGCAATCCTCAAAACAGTCATATAGCGGTGCGTGACTGTCAGACGCGCTCCATAGTGATAAACAGACGCTGTTTCCCAAACGGATTCTGTACATGAGATTTGAAGCATTAGAGATTTGAGATTTTTTGTTAAATGAGCACAGAAATGAGGAAAGCACTGCTTTCATTATAACATTAGATGTGTGCGTTGTTAAAGTGATGCCTCTGTTATTTAAAGTAATCAAACAATAAATCTAAATAAAGGAGATTCATTCGCTGCTCTTATGTGTAATTTATACAGTGAAGATTAATGAGATTTGATTCTATTGGGTCATAATAGCTATTAATTGTAACAAGCTCAAAGGTTTTGCTAATTTATTTGCTGCTAATGTGTACTATTTATTATTTATTTTTAAAATAATAATAATAATAATAATAATAATAATAATAATAATAATAATAATAATAATAATAATAATAATAATAATAATAATAATAATAATAACAAGAAAGCATATTACTGACCGTTTAACTTTATTTACAAAAACATATTTAGTAATTTTGGAATTTTTTTTATTTATGGGAGGTGGTGTGGGGGGTATCCCTTATTTTCACATCCCAGTGTTGACAGGTATGATAATTATATGTAGATGTAAATAAATATTAAATAATAAAGATGACAACACAAAAAAATTGTATTAAATAATACTTATGAGTCCATTGAATTATGTTTATTATTATTAACATATTATTATGTTAATCTGACTTAAAACAGCTTGCTTAACTTGTAAAATTAAGTTAGAACATGATTTATTTAGTTTAATAAATTACAATGACCTAAATAGGACTAAAAGCTGATTTATACTTCTGCATCAAGCGCACGCATATTCTTCGGGCGCAGCCTGCTCCTGGTCGCTGTGGTCATCGCCGTAGCTGACGCACACCTCTCAAAAACCTCTCAAAAACTACGCACCGAAACGACTCATAGTGCAAGCTCTGTGATTGGTCGACTTCATCGTGCTGATGAGTGTGAGCGGAGGCTATAGCCGTGCAAGCCCAAATGGAGTGAGTGTTTACAAGTGTCGAGTCCCGTGAAGGAGCTCTAGGTGGAAACTGTTGCTTTGTGTTTACGTTTTGATTGAAGTTGTTGCATGTCCGCTGGTTCCCGCCTCAAAATGAATGAGTTTGAGCTACTTGTACGTTAAGGTAGCGTTCAGAAAAAACAAAACACCAGTGAAGAAACTCGACACAGAGGAACATAAAAACCTACTGCCAGCTAGGGTTTCGGAAGTGTTATTGCAGAGCAGCAACAAATGCGCGCAGAAGTATAAATGCATGAAAACACGCATCGTATCCCCGTATAACTGTATAATTTCTACAGTTATACATTTTACACTGGATAATTTTTACAGTGAAAGCTGTTCAGAATAATCAGAATAATGCATTTTATAAAGATTTATTCAAAACACATGTCCCAAAATATAGTATTTTTTTATTATATACTAAACTATTTGCAATTTCCAAATTTATGACTCGGCAAATATTCACTTGAAATAAAATGAATGTTAACGAAAACAAAATGTAAAAACTCTCTAAATGTATCTTATGCACTATAGTGACTGAAACAGAAATCGAATTAATAATTACTATGTACACTGAAAAAAATGATCTCTGCAAAATTGTTGCAAACAATTGAAATGGGTTGAATTTTAAGCAAACAAATTAAATTTAATGTAATGTTCAACTTGATTTGTTTGTTTAAATTCAGCCCAAATAAATTGCATACAACAACACACCTTAAAAATCAATTAGGAAATCCAATGAATCATCTTTCAATCATTTTTTTTCAGTGTAGAGGTGTATAAAAATAAATAATACAGATGACAAAACATGTTAGGTTTTAATCTAAACAGTGAAAATAAGAATGAATTTTATAGGCAGGCGTTTATCAAAAAACAGGCTTTAAATGAACTGCATGTGCAGTACGTTCAGTTTATCTTTACATCACATTGAATGCCTGGAGATCAGACTGTACACTATATCTGATGGTGCATCACTCTTCCAGAGACCCTGTCACATCATTTAAGCAAAAGAATTTCATTACATGTGATGGTAAATATGTGAAGCAGGCTGCCGAGAAGAGACTGACCCAAAGACCCAAAGTTTATTTTCTTCTTCCAATTTTCAGACTTTGTAAGGAGTTTATATATACAGTTAAAGTCTTCATTCATTCATTCATTCATTCATTCATTCATTCATTCATTCATTCATTCATTCATTCATTCATTCATTCATTCATTCATTCATTCATTCATTCATTTATTTATTTATTTATTTATTTATTTATTTATTTATTCATTTCATTCATTCATTTATTCATTTATTTATTTATTCATTTTATCTATTTATTTATTTATTTATTTATTCATTCATTCATTCATTCATTTATTCATTTATTTATTTATTTATTTATTTATTTATTTATTTATTTATTTTATTCATTCATTTATTCATTTATTTATTTATTTATTTTATTTATTCATTCATTCATTCATTCATTTATTTATTTATTAAGTTTATTCATTCATTTATTCATTCTTTCATTCATTCATTCGTTTATTTATTCATTTCATTCATTCATTCATTCATTCATTCATTTATTTATTTATTTATTTATTTATTTATTTATTTATTTATTTATTTATTTATTTATTCATTAATTAATTCATTTTTATTTATTTCTTTATTTAATTATTTATTTATTCATTCATTCATTCATTTTATTTAATTTTTAATTTATTCATTTATTTGTTTACTTATTTATTTATTCATTCATTCATTTTATTCATTCATTCATTTATTCATTTATTTGTTTATTTATTTATTTATTCATTCATTTTATTCATTTATTTATTTATATATTTATTTTGTCTTTAATGCAAAAAAGAATTTTGCAACACATTTCTAAACATTTATATTTTTAAAAACTCATTTCTGATAACTGGTTAATAACAGCATAATAACAGCACTTCATTTTGACTAGATATTTTTAGGATACTAGTATTCAGCTAAAAGTGACATTTAAAGGTTTAACTAGGTTAATTAGGTTAATTAGGCAAGTTAAAGTAATTAGGTAAACCATGGTTTGCTCTGTAGACAAACGAAAACAAATATTGCTTATGGGGGCTAATAATATTGACCTTAAAATGGTTAAAAAAATTAAAAACTGCTTTTATTCTAGCCTAAATAAAACAAATAAGACTTTCTCCAGAAGAAACAATATTATCAGACATACTGTGAAAATTTCCTTGCTGTTAAACATCATTTGGGAAATATTTAAAAAAGAAATAATAATCACAGGAGGTCGAGTAAGTCTGACTTCAGCTATATGTGTGTGCCACTGTGTGTGTGTGTGTGTGTGTTGACTTTAGACTTTATGAGCAGCTGTTAAGTTTAGTTTCACCTGAATGAATTAGTGCTCTTTGCAGTCCTGACACACCTGCACCAACGACACCAGAGACATCATGAGAAATGGCCCGTCTGCTGAGATATATATCAGATATTATGGCCCACGGTGATTCTGCTAAAATATAGCTTGGAATGACATTTTTCTTTCTTATAAGTCTTTTTCTGAGAAAAAAAGCTGCTCTTTTTCCCCACCGTTTTCTGCATAGTTCAAACCAGCAACTTTCCCCTTCAGTTTTGAGCTTTACCAACCTGTTTTTAACATTTCATAGAGTCCATGCACATTTTTGTACACATTATTACTTTTATAAGGGGTTTAAATATTAAATTAGATTAGATTCAACTTTATTGTCATTACACATGTACAAGTACAAGGCAATGAAATGCAGTTTAGGTCTAACCAGAAGTGCAATAGCAGCAAGTGCAGATACAGGTATACATTATATAGTGCAGTTATAGAAAAACTATGGTGCTATTTACAGATGGATGTACTATGAACATTATATACAGGTTGCATTAGTTATGAGCCCAGATTTACAGTAAATGATTATACGCACAGGTTGATATTAATAAGTGTGCAGATAGATAAACAATTACAAATGTACATGTACAGTGGGTATGTACGGTTCACATAAATGAATCAGTGCAATGTAGGTTGCCTATTAATAATCAGAAGTGTGCGGATAGATAAACATAATTACAAATGTACACAAAAAACAAAAAAAATCCCGTAAAATTTATGGTAAAAAACTGGCAGCTGTGGTTGGCAGAAATCTACCGTTAAAAATACGGTAGAGATGTTTTTCAGTTTATGCTATAATTAAGAAAACCGTAAAATTTACGGTAAAACTGGCAGCTGTGGTTGCCAGAAATCTACCGTAAAAAATACGGTAGAGATGTTTTTCAGTTTACATTATAATTAAGAGAACCGTAAAATTTACGGTAAAAATGGCAGCTGTGGTTGGCAGAAATCTACCGTTAAAAATACGGTAGAGATGTTTTTCAATTTACGTTATAAGAGAACCGTAAAATATACGGTAAAACTGGCAGCTATGGTTGCCAGAAATCTACCGTTAACAGTATGCATCTGTAGAAAATACAGTGAATTACTTTTTAGTGGTTCATCGAACTTTACCGCTGTTTTAACAGTTGTGATGGTAAAATAATGTAATTTTAGCAAACCAATAATGTAAAAAGTATTTTTTTTTCTGTATTTACACTATCAGTATTTAGCTGTTAATTTAACTGAAATTTCATGTTTTATAATGTACAGTTTTTTACCTTCGCTCTTTTACATTCTTTTACCGTGAAAACTACGGGCATTTTTTACAGTGATGTACAGTGGGTATGTACAGTTCAAATAAGTGAATCAGTGCAATGAATATGTGCAATTTTTAGATGTGCAAATGTTCAATAGTGCAGTGATTGTGAGGAGTATAAGTTATGAGGAGATTGGGGGGTGTATGTAGGGGTCAAAAGAGTCAGTGGGGGGCAGAGTTCAAAAGGGAGACAGCTCTGGGGAAAAAGCTGTTCCTCAGTCTGCTGTTTTTTTTTCGAGGTAGCCTGAAGCACTAGATATTTTTCAAGACACTTCTATACAGCTCAAAGTGACATTTAAAGGCTTAACTAGGTTAATTAGGTTAACTAGGCAGGTTAGGGTAATTAGGCAAGTCATTGTATAACAATTGTTTGTTCTGAAGCCTTTGGAAAATAAAATGGTCTTAAAGGGGCTAAAAATTTTGACCTTAAAATAGCTTTAAAAAATTAATAACTACTTTTATTCTAGCCGAAATAAAACAAATAAGACTTTCTCCACAAGAAAAAATATTATCAGACATACTGTGAAAATGTACTTGCTCTGTTAAACATCATTTGGGAAATTAAAAAAAAATTCAAAAATTAAAATTCAAAAATAAATTCAAATAATTCTGACTTCAACTGTATATATCAGATAACATTATATGTGCGGGCAGGTGATGGGTGGATGGACTAGTATAAAACCACGGGTTCGGGTGACATTTCAGCTGATCCGCGCATCTCTAGTGTGGACGTATTAGTGTGGCCTAAATGAGAAGCAGCCATTCGACATTATAAATATTGAGTTTTAGGATGCGCAAATGGATAGACAACTTACTTCTGAGCCACTTCTATTGACATTTTCAGTTTTTCACACACACAAAAAACAATAATCCTGTTTTGAATCTGCCACTATGCTGACACACAGCCATGTGTAGCTCCGCCTTCTTTTGAAACGAGCTCAATCTCATTTGCATTTAAAGCAACTATCACCAAAATGCCACAATTTGGATCAATGCCTAAAAGGGTCGGCTTCAAAGAGTTATAGAACAATATTTGTGGGGTATTTGGTGATGAAACACACACACACAGACACACACACACACACACACACACACTCACACACACGTTTGTTTTTGTGAAAAGTGGGTACATTACATATGTTTCCATTCATTTTATACTGTTCAAACCGTAAATTGTATTGCCCTCACCCCACCCCTAAACCCAACCATCACAGGAGACTGTGTGCAGCTTTACTCTCTGATTAAACTCATTCTGTGGGGTTTATAAGCTTCTTGAGAAGTGAGGACGTCACCAATGTCCTCATATTTCACCTCCATTTTGTAATACCTGTGTCATTATACAGATTTGTGTCCTGACATGTCACAAAAACACGTACACACACTTTATGTACATCAGACTTATTTTACATCTCGTAAAAAGCGAGAGGGGTCCGGATGCAGACCTGGTGCAGTGCAATCTGAGCTGCATCCGATGCTTTTAAATGGGCTCACCTAACCCCACCCCTAACCCTACCCCGTCACTCGCTCCGTTTGAGTGCATTGTGTCTGACATTGCATCGCTGAGTGATGCAATCTCAGCTTGCATCATAAAGGCTGCATATTGTAAAAAGCAGCACAGTAGGCCCACTTTAATGCCATTTTTTTGTGTTGTCCACAGAGTTAGGCTCACCGAGAGATTTGATAACCAGCGACGTGACAGACACTAGCTTCATGGTGTCATGGACGGCGGCTCCAGGAAGAGTGAGGCTGTATCTTGTGCGCTGGAGATCTCTGTTCTCCGGAGAGTCTGGAGAAAAGCTGGTGTCTGGAGACGTGACCAGCACACTGTTGGAGAGCCTCAGCCCTGAGACACGCTACCAGGTGTCTGTGTTCGCATCGTATGATAGAGGCAACGGGGAACCACTCGTGGGAGAGGAGACCACTGATGGTAGGATTTTTCTTTCTTTCATTTGTGTGCAAGTAATTGTTATCATTAAGGGCAGCACGGTGGCTTAATGGTCAGCACTGTGGCCTCACAGCAACAAGGTCGCCGGTTCGAGTCCTGGCTGGGTCAGTTGGCATTTCTGTGTGGAGTTTGCATGTTCTCCCAGTGTTGGCGTGGCTTTCCTTTGGGTGCTCCGGTTTCCCCCAAACGTGCTATAGGTGAATTGGGTGAAGTAATTGTTCATGAGTATGTGAATACGAGTGCGTATGGGTGTTTCCCAGTACTGGGTTGCTGCTGTAAGGCCATCTGCTGTGTAAAACATATGCCGGAATAGTTGGTGGTTCATTCCGCTGTGGTGAGCCCTGATAAAAAAGGGACTAAGCTGATAAAACCAGGTCTCATTTCACACCCACTTTACTCTCTAATACAAGCTATACATTACAAGAACTGAGATGTTACAGGCAACTAAGGATGAAAACAATAATAATATGAATGAATGGAGCAAGAAGAGGGATAAAAATGTACAAAAATAAAAATTATGGTCGTAAAAAAAAAATTAATAGATTTTTTTTTTCTTATTTTTAGGATATTTCATTAGGTTTACAGTTAGACACTGTGAAGGCAGGTTTTCATTGTCGTTTAGATTTGCTAGATCCACATGGTTTCTTAATTAAATCAAGGTAAAGGTCCAGTGTTTTAGACGTTAGTATCATTAATGTTAGTTTTAATGATGTTTGTAAGCTAGTGTACTCCAAAATTTGCATTTAGTAGATATAAAACTGATCTCTACTGTAGATATATAAACATCTAAAGCTTGTAGTTTATCACTTCTGCCTAAATGGATTTTTAAAAAAAAAAATTACGTCACCTCATACTTCAGTTTCTCATCAAATCTGTTATCTATCTATATCTAAAAGCTAGTGTGCTACAAAACAGTGACAAAAGTTTTTATCTGGAGGACATAAACATCAAAAGTATGGGTAACACTTTATTTTGATGGTCCATTTGAGTATTAGTAGACTGTCTGCTTAATATCTGTTGATACTGACATTCAACAGACATTAAACTGACTATAAGAAACTTTGCAATTACATGTCAACTTACTCTAACCCTACCCCTAACCCCAACCCTAACCCCAACCTAACAGTCCACTTATAATCTAATGAGAATTAATTGGCATCTTGATGCAATGTAACTTAAATTCAACAAACGGACTGTCAAAAATAAAGTGTAACCAAAGTATGTCACTTCCGCCTAAATAATCAATTATTAATTTTTCACTTCAGTTTCTCATTAAAACTGAGAATTCTTCAACAATTAAATGCTCTTTAGTATCTTACATGCCCCGCCCTCTTCAAGATGCTTCTCGTTTGTATTTCATTTGAGCCGCTTGAGCTTAACCTTGAGCTGTGAGAAAAACAAAACGCTATTGGCTGTTTTTTTTTTAAAGGGAGGAGCTACTCTTTCTACTGCCTTCTCTTCACGTTTCAATTGAGATTATGTCAAACAGCGAATCAAAAATGCACATTTCAAAGCACTTCATGGTACCTTTAAAATAAAATTAGTCAAGATACAATGTAAAATCATAGTAGGGCTTAGTGAAATTATCAAATTGCAATTAAGAATTGCACATTGCTCAGTAAATATGTGTGTACGCATGTTAAAGCTTTTGCTTTCCATTTTAAATACATTTGGAAACTTTACTTGAAGGGGTCGTTCATAAGACTGTCATGAAATATTCATGATCATGACATGACACATCATGAATATGAATGAGTTTTAATGCAAGCTTCAATTCACTTCACTTTTTCCACATTTATTTATGTTACAGCCTTATTCCAAAATGAATTATATTCATTGATTTCCTCAACATTCTACACACAATCCCCCATAATGACGATGTGAAAAAATTTATTAAAAATAAAAAACCTGAAAAATCACATGTACATCAGTATTCACAGCCTTTGCTGTGAAGCTCTAAATTGAGCTCAGGTACATTCTGTTTCCACTGATCATTCTTGAGATGTTTCAGCAGGAGTTCACCTGTGGTCAATTCAGTTGATTGGAATTTAAATGACATGATTTGAACAGGCATACACCTGTCTATATAAGGTCCCAGGATTGACAGTGCATGTCAAAGCACAAACCAAGCATGAAAACAAAGGAATTGTCTGTAGACCTCCGAGACAGGATTGTCTCAAGGCACAAGGCTGGGGAAGGTTACAGAAACATTTCTGCTGCTCTGAAAGTTCCAATGAGCACAGCGGCCTCCATCATCCATAAGTGGAAGATGTTTGGAACGACCAGGACTCTTCCTAGAGCTGGCCGGCCATCTAAGCTGAGTGATCAGGGAGAAGGGCCTTAGTCAGGGAGGAGATCAATGACCTAATGATAACTCTGTCTGAGCTCCAGCGTTCTTCTGTGGAGAGAGGAAAACCTTACAGAAGGACAACCATCTGTGCAGCAATCCACCAATCAGGCCTGTATGGTAGTGTGGGCAGACGGAAGTCACTCCTTAGCTTAGAGTTTGCCAAAAGGCATCTGAAGGACCATAAGAAACAACATTCTCTGGTCTGATGAGACTCAAATTGAACTCTTTGGAGTGAATGCCAGGCGTTACGTTTAGAGAAAACCAGGCACCGCTCATCACCAGGATAATACCATCCCTAGAGTGAAGCATGGGGGCGGCAGCTTCATGGTGTGTGGTTGTTTTTCAGCAGCAGGAACTGAAAGACTGGTCAGAATAGAGGGAAAGATGAATGCAGCGATGTACAGAGACATCCTGAATGAAAACCTGCTTCAGAGTGCTCTTGACCTCAAACTGGGGCGACGGTTCATCTTCCAGCAGGACAATGACCCAAAGCACACCGCCAAAATATCAATGAAGAGGCTTCATGACAACTCTCTGAATGTCTTTGGGTGGCCCCATTGAACATCTCTGTAGAGATCTGAAAATGGCTGTACACCGTCGCTTCCCATCCAACCTGATAGAGCTTGAGAGGCACTGCAATGAAGAATGGGCAAAAATTCCCAAAGACAGGTGTGCCAAGCTTGTGGCATCATATTCAAAAAGACTTGAGGCTGTAATTGCTGCCAAAGGAACATCAACAAATTATTGAGCAGTGGCTGTGATTAATGCTGTGAACTAAAGGCTGTGAATACTGATGTACATGTGATTTTTTAGGTTTTGTACTTTTAATAAATTAGCAACAGTTTCAAAAACTCTTTGTCCACATTGTCATTATGGGGGATTGTGTGCAGAATGTTGAGCAAATGAATTAATTTAATTCATTTTGTAACATAAAAAAATGTGGAAAAAGTGAAGCGCTATGTATACTTCCCGGATGCGCTGTAAAGTAATAACTGCAGGTCAAAGGAAAACAGTACCCGTACAGCACTAAAACTACTTAAAGTGTGATTCATGAGAAACAAGTGCATAATTACAGTCATTTGAGTATTTGTAATTCATTAGTGAACAGAACATATAATAATCACAACCTAAAAAAAGCAATCGGTGGTGATTAAAAGGAGATTCGAGTTGGATCGGGTTAAATTAGGGTTATGGTTATCTTTAAATCTAGCAAATATCTTCTGGGAAAGAAAAATGGCTCTTAAGGTAATAGAGATGTGACAGGACATGCAACTCCTCCGCCTCGAGGCTCAACCACTTAAAGTGCATCAATCAACAACCTTTTACTGCGGTCTCTGCTTGATCAGAGCAAAGGAATGGATAGGAGTAGAGAAACCTTTGAGTTTTAGTTAGTCGAAAAATTGCTTAATGCTAGCGTGACTTCTTCAAGTTGTGGTTTTTGTGAAAGCTGGCGAGTTTTCGAGTGTCTGTGCAGTAGTCACTCTGCCTCCGGCTGGAAAAAGTGAGCAGGGATACATTGAACATCAGCGCTGCGGAGAAAGAGCAGATTTAAAGGGTTGCATGTGTGCGGGGCAGAGCTTTAATATGAGCCGTATGTCGACTGGGGATGCTGGCTGAAGCGCGCAAGGCTTTTCTCTACCCAACTCAAACTCATGGAAACTTAACACCAGTGTGGGGATTGAGAAAATGTTGGAAAATTTGTGCTTCCTTTTGGCTCGTTTGTGGTTTCGCTTCTCAGCTCTAACCGGCCCAGCTTGTCTGTTTTCATTTCACACTGCAAAAAAAAAGAGAGTTTGTGTCTTGCTTCTAGTCCAAATATCTACAGATTCTTAAATCAAGATGAATTTTCTAGACGAGCAAGAAATATGGTCTTGCTTTCTGAAGTAATAAGTCAATTAAGTGAGTTTTTTCCTTAAAAGAAGCAAACTACCCCCACCTCACCATAGGACAGCCTCAAAACATTATATAATTCTGAGTGTCTCACACAGGTGAGTGGGCTTGACAAACCACCTGTAGGAAACACATTCTTTCATCTCTCTGACTGTTTAACTGATACTCGCACCAGTTTTGCACATTTGCACCAGACACTCTCTCACGAACAGTGTTGGGTGTAATTAGTTACAAAGTAACCTGTTACTGTAATTAGATTACTTTTTTTGTAGAAGGGATTACTTTTCATTTTCAGGTAATTTAAATTCATTCATTCATTTTCTTTTTGGCTTAGCCTCTTTATTAATCAGGGGTTGCCACAGTGGAATGAACCACCAACTTATCCAGCGTATGATTGACGCAGTAGATGCCCTTCTAGCTGCAACCCATCACTGGGAAACATCCATACATGCTCATTTACACACATACGGACAATTTAGCTCACCCAATTTTACCTATACCGCATGACTTGTGGGGGTAACTGAAGCACTCGGAGGAAACCCACGCCAACACGAGTAGAACATGCAAACTCCACACAGAAATGCCAACTGACCCTGTCGAGGCTCGAACCAACGACCTTCTTGCTTTCAGGCGACTGCTACTCACTGCGCCACCGTGACGCACTAATTTAAATACAGTTACTCATAAAGAACTTGTTTAAATACTGTGGATAAGTTCAACAGTTCTGGATCGATCAATTAAGAGAAGCAGAGTAATTAATTTATCAAGTGGATTAAACATGCTTGAGAAACTACGAACTGAGTCAGAAACTAAGGTCACTATATGGTACACATAGTGTGTCATTTCTTTGAAATGTTTTGATACATGTCATGTTTATTGTTCTAAAAGTGTTACATTTTATAATAAAGCTAAAAGGTCCTGTTTGGCTCAGACTTAAAGAATTAAAAGTGTTTCATTTGTACTGTGTATGCAGTGTTGAGATTTATGTAATGCATTTATACGTTGAGTTTTTCGTGTTTAGTCAAGTAATTAAGTAACATATTAACAAGTAACTGAGTCTTTTCAAACATTGTAATTTAAAAAGCTGTAATTTATTTTAAATTGCGTTACAATTTAAATACAATTTTGAAGATTTTGAAGTATACATACAGTTGAAGTCAAAATTATTAGCCCCCGATTGATTTTTCTTTTCTTTTCTTTTCTAAATATTTCCCAAATGATGTTTAACAGAGCAAGGAAATTTTCACACTATGTCTGATTTTTTTCTTCTGGAGAAAGTTTTATTTGTTTTATTTAGGCTAGAATAAAAGCAGTTTTACATGTTTTTTTAAAGACCATTTTAAAGTCAAAATTATTAGCCCCTTTAAGCTAACTTTTTTCAGTAGTCTACAGAACAAAGCATCGTTATACAATAACTTGCCTAATTATCCTAATCTGCCTAGTTAACCTAATTAACCTAGTTAAAGCTTTAAATTTCACTTTAAGCTGTATAGAAGTGTCTTGAAAAATATCTAATCAAATAGTATCTACAGTCATCAAGGCAAAGATAAAATAAATCAGTGATTAGAAATGAGTTATTAAAACTATTATGTTTAGAAATGTGTTGAAAAATCTTCTCTCCGTTAAACAGAAATTGGGGGAAAGAGTAAACAGGGGGGCTAATAATTCTGACTTCAACAGTAAATATAAAGTGCATTTATGAAGTGTGCTTCACACAGGTGAGTGGGCTTGATAAACCACCCGTAGAAACACTCTTCTGTCTCTTGAATCGCTGAATGCTTCCTCGATTGTAAGTTGCTTTGGACAAAAGCATCTGCTAAATGACTAAATGTATTATAAATAATCTTGTTTGACTTTGAAATAAGATTATGAATCATAAATTTGACGATTTCTGAAAACAAGACATTACTCTTCGCTTGTCTAGAAAATGCTTCTTGATTTAAGAATTTGCAGATAATTGAGCTAAAAACAAGATGAAAACTTTGTTTTTTTTGTTGTTGACATGTTTATTTAAAGTTATCAGGATGAATGTACTATGTGCTTCAAGAGATATACTCAGAGGCAAAGAATTTTATGAAGAATGTGCAATGGGTTTTGGTCCAAATATACTACAAAAACACATCATAAACAATAAAAGCAAATATGTTAGCTAATCATTTACCTAATATATAAATAAAAAAAAATTAAAGAGCAAAATAATAATAAAGAAATTATAATAATTCTTAAAAATAAATAAGTAAATAAATCGATAGACACAGTTGAAGTCACAATTGATAGACCTTGAATATTTTTTTCTTTTTCAAATATTTCCCAATTGATGTTTTACAGAGCAAGGAATTTTTCACAGTATTTCCTATAATATGTTTTCTTCTGTAGAAAGTCTTATTTGTTTTATTTCGGCTAGAATAAAAGACCTTTAAATTTTTAAAAATCATTTTAGGGTCAAAATTATTATCCCCCTTAAGCAATATTAGTTTTTTTTTTTATTGTCTACAGAACAAAGCATTGTTAGACAACGACTTGCCTAATATTCTTGCCCTAATAACCTAATGAACATAGTTTTTAAATGTTACTTTAAGCTGAATACTAGTATCTTGAAAATATCTAGTCAAATATTATGTACTGTCATCATGACAAAGATGAAATAAATCAGTTATTAGAAACTAGTCATTAAAACTATTATCTTTTTAAATGTGTTTCCGTCAGACAGAAATTGTGGAAAAAATATATACAACGGGGTTATAATTCACGAAGGCTTATAATTCTGACTTCAGCTGTACATGGAGGTAAAGAAAAAAGGGAAACATCATCCCATCTATAAGTACTAATATTGGTGACTAAACAGTAAAAAGCATTTTATTCAAGCCATTGAGGAGAGTCAAATAACATGTCACTCCCTCTCTTGTCGTCTGTTTGTAGCTTCTGCATCTGCCAAGGCTTTACTGGTGTCTGATGAAACCGAGCGAACCATGCGGGTGATATGGAAACCAGCTCCGGGCCCTGTGGTCAACTACAGACTAACATACATCCCTCAGACTGGCGGTAAAGAGATGACAATGAAAATTCCCGCTAACGTCACCTCCACCATGCTGAGGAAGCTGCAGCACACGACCACCTACTTCATCACCGTGCATCCCATTTACAAACGGGGAGAAGGAAAAGCAAGGCAAGGAGTAGGAACCACACGTACGTTGGCCAGTAATTCAAAGCCCACGAGTCACAGATTCAATTCAAGTCAATTGTAGAGCACTTTTCACAATGACTATTGTTCTGAAACAGCTTTAGCAAAGGTGAACGTTATTGTATTACAATCAAAATCAGAAAAGTTGAGGTTATTAGTTACCAGAACTCTATTAGTTACTAATATCTTTAACTAATTAACTAGTAAATATAGCTTTTAACAGTTAAAGTTATTATATGTAAACACAGTTAACCTATAGTTTGCATATATCAATTTATTCTACTACCAACCCTAGCCCTAATGCTGCATTCACACCAGACACGATAGACGAGTCAAGTGCGAGTGATTTACGTGTTGAGTCAATGCAAAGGCGCGAATAGACATCCTGTGGCGCGATATGCTTACCTGTCAACCAGTGTTGGGTAAGTTACTTTAAAAAAGCAATTAATTACTAATTACTAATTACTTAATCAATATTGATTTTTAAATACTTTTCCTAATACTGTGTCTGAAAAGTAACTTAATTACTCAATAAGTAACTTAACTAAATACTTCTTGAAATCCCTATAAACCTTGAGTGGACAAATAATAAAAATTTAACTCTGTAAATAATAAATACTTAGATAAAACATATGAGTCAAACATGAATTAGTTTAGCCTTTTAGTTTTCTGAATCATCTTTATTATATTCTATTTTTAAAAAACATCTACAATAATTACATGCATAATAATTTTTAGTATGCAATGTAACCTTCTTAAATATTATTCTGCATATCTATCGATCAGGCAGGATCATGCAATCTTTACAAAAAAAGCATTATTTTTCGCAGTATTAGAATGAAAGCCTGTGCAGTATGATCGGAAGTGGACAAAAGGCTTAAGATTTATACGGCATGTTTTTGAACTGGATTGTGTCTCTCAAAAGGTGAGCAAAAGGTGTCTTATTACTCTGTAAACAGAGCAGCATCAGTCATGTTTAATTCGCCGACTCCCTCTGTCACATCTGCGTAGTTATGCTAGCCTTTCTCATAGTAATCTTCATAGCCCATGTAAGGTGTGCGATAGCCTTGAAAAAGCCGCGCGCTACAGCACGCAGGCGCGCAATGAGGAAAATAAATTGATTAATACTGTAATGTTCTTGTCTGGGAATATTTTCATTTGGTAAAACAGCCACTCGCTTCAGCTGAGTCCGACATCTTCCGCTTTATGACTAGCAGCAAACTGGCGCGCGGCGCTATCACATGCATCTGCACTACGGTGATTTTAAAGCGCCAGAGTTTACTTTTACCTTTAGAACATAAATTAATAAAATTGTGTAAGATTATTCAGCGAGTTTAATTATTTTACAATGTAACGCAGGTACATTATAAGTAACTGTAATTAAAATACCTAAAAATGAACAGTAATTAGTTACTTTACTTTTTCAGTGGAAAACTTAGTAACTTAGTAACGCATTACACCCAACACTGCTGTCAACATTGGGAAGTGTAAATAAGGGATATGCCCACTATAATAAGGGATAAAAAAAAACATTACTAAACATGTTCTTCTTGAGCTGTTTCATTGTAAATAAACAGTTGAATGGTCTGTAATATGTTTTATCCTTATTATTTACAAAAGAAAAAATAAATAGTATACATTAGGGGCAAATAAATTCGCAAACCGTTCTACTTATTAACATTAATGGCTATTATAAAGAAATAGAATCAATTTATTAAATCTCATTAATCTTTTCTTCAGTGTATAACTTACACATTCTGATTAAAGAGCAGCAAATGAATCTCATTTTTTTTTTGATTACATTAAATAACAGAGGTGTCACTTTAAAAATGCACACATCTAACGTTATAATGAGAGCATTCGACTGCTTTCCTAACGTTTTATGCTCATTTAGGACATTTTTAGATGTTATTATTATAAATTATGTGTATATGTTGGTTCAAACCATAGACTGTAAAAGGTTTAAACACGCAACAAAAACCCAGACTATCTCTTCGCTTCAAATCGCCTGTACAGAATTTATTTGGTAAACGGTGTCTATTTATCCCTATGGAGCATGTCTGACAGTCACGCACCGCCACGTTACTGTAGCTGCGACGACACCTGTAGTGGAAAGGAAGGGAATCCCGCCGTTTTTATATTTATTTCAAAGTGTTTTCATGTCTAAATAAAACCAAAACACAGAACTGACTCGCGTTTAAGAGCAATGGGCGGCCCCTGGTGGTTGGGAGGTTTGATTTGTGCATAGGGAGGACCGGCTCTTTAATGTTTATTGCCTCTCTTTAGAGAAAGACTGAAAATACGGTAGAAATACGGGAAAATACCTTTACGGGATGATAGCGGGATAGAACGGTAAAATACGTGAGAATCCCAGGTAAACGGGAGGGTTGACAGATATGGATACGTGCGAATGACGTGTTGCGAATTACACGTATGGCGCAGTGTGAATTGCGTGTTTTGCGCGTTTGAAGCGCTTAACATGAATCGCTCCAGTTTGAAAATTTGAACTTCAGCGGACATTCACGTTGCATTAACCAATCGGGAGCTTGCTCTTGTGGGGATGTGATTATGACGTTGCGCCTGCCGACACCGACACCAGTTCATCAAACTGGGCTTGGCTCAGCCAGAAGCACCGCTGAAAGCTTCTATCACCCAGGTTAAGTTTCTGGAGGAGTTTATGAACTCGCAGAGCTCGGTGCACCTCTGAAAGAATCTAGTGGACTCAGATACGGCTCCACACGAATCGACGCTGTTTTTCAGCCTTCATAAAGCCCATAAACATAGCTATTTTCTCTATAAAATCCATGTTAGCCATTTAGCAATAAAGCTAGAGTCCCCAGACCAGACAGAAGCCCTGTCATTCACGCAAATCTGCGTCTGTTCTTCAGTGAACTTGACCCGGATTTGACGCGGATGAAGCGGATTTGACGTGCGAATGAAGCGGATTTGTACACACAAATGAAGCGAGTAAACTGAAATGTTCACGCCTCCGTTTACACGCGAATATCTCGATTTCTCTGTGTCTGGTGTGAACACAGCATAAGAGTCCACAAATACTCTAATGAGAGCTAGTTTGCATACTGAAGTTATAGAGTTACTCAGTCCACAAAATGTCTAAAGGAGGCCATAAAAATGTGTACACAGATGGTTCTGCATTGAAAACTACAAACTTAAGAACACACCAATAACAATAAAATAGGCAGAACACATAGAACTGAGCCATATCAAGAAATCAGAAAGATTCAGGATTTAGCTTGGCCTGCAGCAACTTTCATAAGTCGAGTCGTAATATATACAGTTGAAGTCACAATTATTAGCCCCTCTCCATATTTATTTCCCCAATTTCTGTTTAATGGAAAGAAGATTTTTTTTCATCACATTTCTAAACATGATAGTTTAATACATCATTTCTAATCACTGATTTCATTTATCTTTGCCATGATGACAGTAAATAATATTTGACTAGATATTTTTCAAGATACTAGAATTCAGCTTAAAGTGACATTAAAACACTTAAGTAGGTTAATTAGGCAAGTTAGGAAAAATAGGCAAGTCATTATATAACGATGGTTTGTTCTGTTGATTATCGAAAAAATATATTGCTTAAGGGGGATAATAATATTGACCTTAAAATTGTTTTAAAAACTGCTTTTTTATTCCAGCCGAAATAAACCAAATAAGGCTTTCTCCAGAAGAAAAAATATTATAGGAAATTGTGTGAAAAATCTCGTGCTCTGTTTAACATCATTTGGGAAATATTTGATAAAGAAAAATCAGAGGAGGGCTCATAATTCTGACTTCAGCTGTATATTGCATTAGCATATGCTGATATTGCTGCCTTCTCTTCTTCCTGCAGTGTCTCCATATAAAGCCCCAAGAAACCTACAAACCTCCGAACCCACCAAAACCAGTTTTCGAGTGACGTGGGACCCCGCTCCCGGTGAAGTGCGAGGATACAAAGTCACCTTTCATCCCAGCGAAAATGATATTGATTTGGGAGAACTTCTTGTCGGACCATACGACAACACGGTTGTCCTTGAGGAACTCAGGTAATTCTTAAAGTAAACTTGAAATGTTTCTTTGAACATAAAGATGCGGTAACGCTTCATAATTACACACTATGAATAATTTATTAATGTTACGAGTTCAAGATGTTTAAATGGGGTGCTGTAACATTAAGCTGTGTCAAATGTAATGTGTGCGAATCAATTCTCTATTTAAGCTTTTTTACTCCATGGTTTAAACAATATATAACAGTAATAAACGGAAAAAAAGAATAAACATTTACAATATTCTCTTTAAACGAAAAGAATGAGTGTAAGCCAAATCAAAAAAATTATCAAAACAAAACAATCCTCAAAGTCTAAACTATTTAAACCACAAAACTCCGAACTACACAGAGGGCAAAACACTCGAACTAATCAAACAAAAATCAATCTGAACTAAAACAAACCTAACAAGAGGGTCATAGGCTCAGTTTAGAATCACATAACAACCATCAAATCATTTTACTAAAAGCCAATGAAGTTTAACAAGTGAACTCGAATTACCACAGTAAAACTGAGATAATAAATCACCACACAGCCTAAACATGTGAACACAAATTGCGTGGAGCACAAAAGCTACGCCTAATAAGCACGGCGCGTCCAGGGATTGGTGGAACTGGCACCGTTATAATGATGATTGACAGGTAACTGAAGCAGTAAGAAACCTAAAGATGGAGTAACGCCCCATTCACACGGGGCTTCAGCGTCAACGCATTACGGAGGGCGTGTCTGAAGTTTGGCGCTGACGTGATTGTGATAGTAGCGTCAGCCAATGAAATTTGACCGGAGCTCAGCAACTCTCCGGTATGAATCCCGGTATATATATAGCGATTGGTCATCAAGGACTGGGTATTTTCCGACCGCAATGATGAGTTTACCGCTATCAAACTGTATGGACGCTATTGGCTACTCTCTGAGCTGGGATATTTGCATAAAGCAATCTGATTGGCTGACGCTTCCACTGACTGAATGAATGAATGAATGAATGAATGAATGAATGAATGATTGAATGAATGAATGAATGAATGAATTTATTTAACAGGGACAATACACAAAAATTACATTGACCTCAAAGAGGAAAGATGCATTGTGCCAGGTTATAGCAGGATTGCTATTTTCCACCTGCAGTCCCCAGACAGGTAAAATTAAGACTATAATATCCAATTGACTAAAAAAATAACAATTTAAAACATACAGACAGAAACACAAATAAACTAAAACACTGACAAATCAAAAACATCTCTCTCAGTGTGTACAAATTTGATTAGACAAAAACCACCTCCTAGTCAGGCGTGGAAATATTTTATAATTTGTACATGTAATTATTTCTCTTGGGAGAGAATTCCATAGATTTGTGGCTTTGTAACTTTGTGACTGGCGCTTAAAGATGAGAATTTCTCAACTTCTGCAGCGAGCAACGTGGCTGAAGCGGCGCCGACGGATCCACAATGCAGTTTGGCAACGCCTGATATCACCCATTCAAAGTGAATGGGAAGCGTTGACGCTGACACCTCGTGTGAATGAGGCGTAAGAACCGGAGAGGAGGATGAGGAAAATAAATACACACACACAAAAAAAAAAAACTAACGTCAAACATAACACTCCCATCCTTAAGAGAAAACGATATGGGTAAATTTAACAATTATGCATTAGTTTAGTTTAGTTGATTCAAAATTTGATGACACAATTCCCTGAAATGCGTCAAACACACACACACAATGCGTCGAAACACACGATGAGACAATTCCAAGGCTCCGTAATCCTGGACCAGGCTGTATCCTGAGCAGCTGCTTGGCGGAGTAGCAAGCAAGAGACGGATTCCTGTGACCCTCCAAGGACAGACGAGCCTCAAGTTCTCCAGCCTCTGGCGACTAGACTGCAGCTAGAGCTGCGCACCGATGGATTACTCTTCTGTGTTTGGACTCTAAGTAGTGAATGTTAAACAACACTGAACTGAACTGAACTCCAACACTAATAACTGGACTGACACTTTCAATTTACTATTACCTTTTATGTGAAGCTGCTTTGACACAATCTACATTGTAAAAGCGCTATACAAATAAAGGTGAATTGAATTGAATTGAATATTTGACTAATAAAAGTACTAATATATAACTTGTTAAACAAACAAAGTAAAACAATAACTATAAAAACAGTTCTGATGCACAACCTTGGACACATCATCAGGGTTGACAGACAGCCTCCTCCAGGCGACCCAACCGAGGCTGGTCAGACCCCGGCCTGTGTCCAAGTCACAGTCATCGTTCCCCCCTCTTCAACCAGAACCATCTGAATGCTTTCTCCACTGCTTCTACGTTGTTACTTATTGCTCTTCTTCGCTTGGCACCTGTTATTCCCAGTGTACCAAAGGCCTTGTTCAGGGTGTAGCTGGCAAATCATGCTGGATCCACGCCTCCTCCTAACGCCTTCGCCGACTTCAATGCATTAAAACATTGTATACCAGCCGCAGCTGCACGTCATTATTGAAATCTGTAGTTTGTCTAGAGTGATGTACACAAACTATATAGTTTACTATGACCAGCGATACAATCAGCCAGTGCAACGACATTTTGTGTCTGCCGGTTTGTTTACTTGCAGGAGTTCCATTTGCGTTTTCCTGCATGTTAATTCAGACCAATCGAAAAGCAGTTAAGGAAAAACGTTTATTAACATCTGGCCAATGAGATTTCCACATAGATTTTGTCACATGACTGCATTTTGGTTCTTTTCAACTGGTTCGGACCAAAGCAATCACTGTGGTGTGATAGGACCCAAATCAGCAGAAAAATGCTACCGAACCAGTTGTGAAAGCACCCTAAGTCTAGAATACAGCATTTGTAGATATATAACTACTCACTAACACCTATTAATGTAATGTGAGTGAATGCTTAACAAATAATGAATGAATCATTTCCTAATGCGTAATAAATGATTCATGGTGTGTAGTTATCATAAAGCCGCTAATGGTTGTTCTTGTTTTTGAGTTGTCACATGTGGTTTCAGTTTGGTGTCTTTGTTTGCAGAGCTGGAACCAAATACTCCGTGGCTGTTTTTGGCATGTTTGACGGCGGTCAGAGTATGCCGCTGGCTGGAGAGGAGAAGACCACCCTCTCTGATGCTCCCGATAGCCCTCCTGTTAAATATTCCGGTATAATTTCAGCACGTCATACCAAGACATTTACAGTTTGGGTTTAGCAATCACTTTCTGTTGAGGAAATAAAAAATAGTGTAGTGAAGTACTGAAGTTTGGACTCAAGAACTGCAAAGAACGCCAGAAATGAAGGTGACCAATGCAGCGTCTATTCGTATTAGGTCAGTAAGGATAAATATTGAGGCCATGAGGTTAGATTTATTAGTCATTACACTGAAAAAAAAGGCTTTCTTGATTTTTTTGGTCAAAAAATAAATTAAATTAGTAAATTTTGAAGCCCTTCCCATTGACACTCTGTTTCAAGGGCCAAGGGGAATGGGTAGGGGTACAAAATTAGAATTGGGATTGGGCCTAAGTGTGCCAATCTTCCAATTGTAAATCTCAAATATTACATACTGCCCAACATTTTACATTAAAACTGGGGAAAATTAATGTTTGGCCGCCTTCCTATGAATAAAAGTGGACAAATGGACGCTGTTTGCATATGGGCAATGGTTTGAAGTAGCGGGCTCAATATGTTTGGCAGCACAGCTCTCCAGCAACAGTGTCTTGAGTTTGACTCTGGCAGCGATTGGCAGGCAGTTTAAATACTTGAGCGTAGTCGTAACGTGAAAGACCTTCCAGAGGTTAATTATGTGTGTGTGTGCTGCAGGAGTTTAGTTGTGAAACGACCAGAGCAAAGGTCATGCGAGGGCACGGTTTTCCACATGTTTCAGCAGGACCTGATTGCAAACTAGCCCAAACCGGCGGTCTGGTCAAATCGGATGACTGTAGGATGAGAACATTCGATATAAAATCCAAATAAAGTCTGTTTATGTTATTAATACTTGTAACATTATTGCTCGATTTAACAGGAAATTAAACATTCCAAAGGAGAATGCAGTCTTTAGAATATTTAATCAAAATATCATTTCAGAACTCAATTTCCTTTATTTATATTAAAGCGTTAGTCTTTGGGCGGACTGTTTAGTCTTAAATTGAAGCTGCATTCATGTCATAATCAGTCATTTTTATCTCATGACAGTAAATCTCTCTCTGAGTTATAGGAGAGGTGTGTGTGTATCCGATTTTTTTAGCATTTAGAAAAAAAGCTTCTGTTTTTAGTTAGCCACTGTTTCATTGAAGAAATTGAGAGTAGCACACGTTTAGCGATAGGTAGGCCCACAAGGAATCTGCGCGCGCAGATTTCCGCAGATTTTTAGCCCCTCATTGATTTGGTTTATTTACATGTGTAAATGTGTGTAAATTTATATTTATTCAGTTTTTAAATTAATTTCAGTAATAATATTGACTAATATGAAAATATTCATATGATTTATTTACAATACAGTTTGTAAAGAACTATTCTGTCTTTTAGTAGAGATTTTATAAGAGAGACTTGCTTTATTTACAAAATAAAGTGGATCTAATTGGATTTGCATTGTAAACATTAAATAAACGTTAAAAAGGTATTACTTTTTATTTCATATATTAAGGTTTTAGTTATGATACTCCCAAAATTATTTAGCATAAATCTGCAGATTTTGAACAAAATACTCCGCAGAAATAGCAAAAAATGTCCGCAGATTCCGTCTGGCCCTAGCGATAGGTTTCTGTGAGTAATATGACTGCTTATTCAGCCATAGTAGTCAAGCTGTTTTCAAATATATACAGGGTGGGCCATTTATTTGGATACACCTTAATAAAATGGGAATGGTTGGTGATATTAATGTCCTGTCTGTGGCACATTAGTATATGTGAGGGGGCAAACTTTTCAAGATGGGTGGTGACCATGGTGGCCGTTTTAAAGTCGGCCATCTTGGATCCAACTTTTGTTTCTTCGAAAGGAAGAGGGTCATGTGACACATAAAACTCATTGGGAGATCCACAAGAAAAACAATGGTGTGCTTGGTTTTAACGTTACTTAAAAAAAAAAAAAAAAAAAACTCCTATTGAAAAAACTAAATTTGGATCCCACCCATCTTGATTAAAAAACATGTTGCTGTCCTAAATTTTTGAGTTGAATCAAATGAACTTTGCTAGTCATTTCAACCTAAATTAAACGTCAGTTAAACTGACTTAAAACGTTGAGTTTACGTTTGTTTAGCTTGAAAAATAAATCTGAAACCTGAAGAACTGATTAGAATACATTTTTTTAGGGACATGACTTGTCATGACTTTTTGATTATAGACTTTTTAGAGTGCAAAATGTGCTACTGATGAGCATTTCTTCATTTATTAATCATAGTTCAACATTCACTTATTAAAATAATCAATAAAACCATTAATAAAATCCAAATTGTTTATTGTTTACATTTATTAATTTTCCACGAGTTAGCCTGACTTGCCAATAAGCTAACGTGGTGTCATTAACTAACGTTAAAACAGTTTAATAAGTGCTGTGTTAGTGAATGTTAGGGTTAGTGTTAGTGAATACTTCAGCTAATACAATGTACTGTAAGTTGTTGCAGACCATTTAATGACTGCCAGAAACCAACTAGTATCCACTTCTACCTAAGTGGGTGAGTTGGTTTGACAAACCACCTGTAGAAACACACTTCACTCCCCTCTCAAGAGAAAAACAACAACCCTCCCTTACTCTAGAATTTAATTCACACTAACAGTTCCTTTGAATAATTAGCGCTAGTTGTGTGTATTGCCTCTTCATGTTGAATCGCTGAATGTCTCCTCAAATGTAAGATTGTTTGCAGAAAAGCATCTGCTAAACAATTAAATGTAAACTGTTGACTGTTGACTTCCCAGCAAGAATCCAGTTCCACCTCACTCATTATTTGACAGATTTTCATGAGCATGCCTTAACTTCAATTTCACAAGATCTGTTTCACTTGCAGAGATCACCAGGGCTCGGTTTCTGTGCTCCTCTCACCCTCATTAGGAGCTCTACAGAGGTGGAAGAAGCTCGTATTTCATACCTCAACAAAGGCCTGCTTTTTTCCTCTTAGTAGAACAGAAGCAATGACAATTCCAGGAAAGTGGCCTCCACGGCCGGATGCCAAAAATGGGATTTGGATACAACACAAGACTGAAGATTCAAAGAAGAACGTTTAAAACTGAACGGAAAGAGTCTGTAGCTCCAAGAAATGAACGAGAAATAAAAGCCTTATCTCAAAGTGTGACGTTTTAAGTTATTGCGGTGTAAAAGTGGACTTTTTGATGCTGCGAGCATGTGTACATGTGTCTTCCTGATGAACTCTGCCTGCCGTCAAACTCTTCTGGCTTTTCTCACTGTATGACTCTGCTTTGCTCGCAGGTAATGAGTGTAAAACCTCAGCTAAGGCTGATATTGTCCTGCTGGTGGACGGGTCCTGGAGCATTGGCCGTCTGAACTTCAAAACCATTCGTGCTTTTATCGGTCGCATGGTGGGCGTCTTTGACATCGGACCGGACAAGGTTCAAATCGGTATGTCTCAGCTGCTTCTGTTTACTTGTTTTTTTTAGACACGTTAAAGGGACAGTTCACCCAAAAATGAACATTTGCTCACTATTTACTCACTATCATGTAGCTCCAGACCTACGGCTGCACAATATATTGAAAAATGTGATAAGATTGTATGAAATATCCATATAAACTCATGCGCCAAGCATTTGTGTGCTACATGCATTGGTTGTTTGACTAAATCTGACCAATCAGATGGGATCTTTACTAATAACTAGTAGTAGTAGATGCTCTTAGGTGAACCTAGAGCTGAATATAAATACAAATGCTGGAAAACAAGTGAGGAAAATGACAAAAGCCATTAAGAATCAGGCGTTTGCTGATGTTTTCAGTCATTCATGGTGTTTTAAAGTCTAAATGTTGCACATTGACATAGTTTTTATATTAAATTAGCTTAGAAAATTATATATTACCTGTTTATTTTAGCATGATTATTACATAAATAAAGATTTATTAAAATATTGCTGATTAAATAGTGTTTTAAAATTAGTTGTGTTGTAAAATATGTGGTGCCACAGTGGCATAGTGGGACACTGGTTCAGGTCACTGGTTCGAGCCTCCGCTGGGTCAGTTGGCATTTCTGTGTGGAGTTTGCATGTTCTCCCTGTGGTCGCATGGGTTTTTCCTCCGGGTGCTCTGGTTTCCCCCACAAGTCCAAACACATGTGGTATAGGTGAATTGGGTTGGCTAAATTGTCCGTGAATGAGTGTGTATGGATGTTTCCTAGAGATGGGTTGCAGCTGGAAGGGCATCCGCTGCGTAAAACATATCCTGGATAAGTTGGTGGTTCATTCCGCTGTGGCAACCCCAGATTAATATAGGGACTAAACTGAAAAGAAAATGAATGAATGAATGAATGAAATGATTCATATGATTTATTTCAATATAAATATGTCATTATCGCAACATTAAACAACAGTATCGCATATTTTCCAAAAGTTTCCTTACTTTGTTGAATACTGAAGAAGATATTTTAAAGAAAGCTGAAAACCTGTAACCACTGAAATCCATAGTAGAAAAGACAAATACTATGAAATCTTTCTTCAAAATTTATGTGAAAATTATTTATACCATAATATATGTTATTATTAGAGTGTATAAAGATCAGTAGGCAGGATTCATGAATACAAAGTCAACTATTGTGGGTTATTAGATGGTCCACACAGAATCTGTGTGTGCAGAATTCAGCAGATTTTTAGCCCATCATTGATTCCGTTTATTTACAGGTGTAAATGTGTGTAGATTTATATTTGTTCAGTTTTTACATTAATTTCAGTAATATTACTGAATAATATGAACATATTCATATGATTTATTTCAATATAAATATGTCATTATCGCAACATTCAACAACAGTATCGCATATCTTCCAAAAGTTTCCTTACTTTGTTGAACACTATAGAAGATATTTTGAAGAAAGCTGAAAACCTGTAACCATTGAAATCCATAGTAGAAAAGACAAATACTATGGAGGCTTTCTTCAAAATGTATGTGTTCAGCAAAGAAAACAAACTCAAACAGGTTTAGAACAAGTAAAAGGTGAGTAAATGATCACACTTTTTAAAAATTATTTTTGAGTGAACTACCCATTTAAAGGTGTATCTGGATCCAGATATGAGTGTTATCCTAGGCTCTATATTAAGTTTTTAATATTTTTGTGTGTTGTTTTTTTTTTTTTTCTCACAGGTTTGGCTCAGTACAGCGGGGATCCAAAAACCGAATGGCATTTGAATGCTCACCCCACTCGTGCGTCCCTGCTGGATGCTGTAGCCAACTTACCCTACAAAGGCGGAAATACTATGACGGGTACAGATACATATCTTATATGCTTACATTCTTGAGGATGGAAGTTTTGGTCTGGTCATTGCTCCTTCACTCATTTAATCCTTATAATATAAAGTCTTAAACACAGTGATCAATTTAATATATATATATATTTTGCTTTGCTCAAATTTGTCATTCAGCCCACCGGCGTTGCTAGGGTCGAAAGGGATAAAGGGCTTATCCCCCCCCCCCCCACCCCCCACAACAACAACAACAACAACAACAAAATAAGTTCTAATTCACCACGCTGAACATTTTATATAATAAAAATTGTATCAAAAATAGTACAAAAAATAAACAAATAAGGATCTATATGCTACAAATATATTTACTTCAAATTTCTTTAGAGGGAGATTAAAAAAAAAAATCAGTTTTTCTCGAAATAGAGTGATGTGGGCGTTGTGTGCACTTTAAGTGAAGTTTAGTTATAAACTAATTTCGAGAGGAGCGTGTGCTTATGATTGACACGGCTGGCCCAGAGTCAAGCTAATGCACAATCCACCAATCAGACGATTCCCAGCTTAGTATAAATAACCAAAGCATCTTACCTTAGTCATCTTCGTCTTGAAGAATTCCCCCCTTCCACCCCTACTCCTCCGCTTTTTCCTCTATAGGGTAGCACGGTGGCCTAGTGGCTAGCACTGTTGCCACACAGCAAGAATGCCTCTGGTTTGGGCCTCTACCCAGCCAGTAGACATTTCTGTGCAGAGTTCATGTTCTCCCCGTGCTCACGTGGGTTTTCCCCGGGTCCTCCGGTTCCTCCCACAGTCGAAAACATGAGACATAAGTGAATTGGCTTAATCAAATCAGCACTATACCGAATTCCACCAGCAGCATACCCTCATAGCAATTTATAAGCAGCAGGAGGGCGGGGGGTTCTCGAGATCTACCCCTTTAGAGCATCTTTAGAGGTCAGAGGAGTGAGGTTTACCTGCAAAGCACTTCACTAGCTGGCCTCTGATACATTAGGACAAAGTGGGACACAGTATAGGTAATAATCTGGTATATCAGTATTTATACATAAAATTGTAGTATTTCACACATAAAATGTAGAGAATTAAGAAATACATGAAGGTCAATCAACATCAGGCGGTTCATTCCGCTGTGGCGACCCCAGATTAATAAATGGATAAGGCCGAAAAGAAAATAAATGAATGAATGAATAAATCAACATCAGGCAAAATACTTCATGAAAACAATGTGTGTGTGTGTGTGTGTGTGTGTGTGTGTTTTTTAACCAACTTAATATGTTTTCCAAGGTATGGCCTTGAACTACATCCTCCAGAACAACTTCAGACCGAATGTAGGCATGAGACCCGATTCCCGTAAGATCGGTGTCCTTGTTACTGACGGCAAATCCCAGGATGAGATTGTGGTGAATTCTCAGAAACTGCGTGACTCTGGTATCGAGCTGTACGCCATCGGTGAGTTCTTCTCTGCTTTACGCTCTCTATATTCAGTCTCAGTAAACTGCAAACATCTGCACGCCAGTAAGAGTTTTTCATCCTGATCTACTGTACGTCTCATTAACCCAGCTGAAATAATTGAGATCTTTTATTAACTCCTAGGTGTGAAAAATGCTGATGAAAATGAGTTGCGATCCATTGCTACCGACCCTGATGAAATCCACATGTTCAACGTCAACGACTTCTCCTTCCTGTTGGATATTGTGGACGACCTCACTGTCAACCTCTGCAACAGCGTTAAAGGCCCAGGTACGGTCACACACTTGACTAGTGTACTATTCGTGAATTATTCGTCCTCCTGTGAATTGTTTTTCTTTAATAAATATTTCCCAAACGATGTTTAACAGCAAGGAATTTTTACAGTATGTCTGATAATATTTTTTCTTCTGGATAAAGTCTTATTTGTTTTATTTCGGCTAGATTAAAAGCACTTTTAAATTTTTTTTAAACCATTTTGAGGTCAATATTATTAGCCCCCTTATGCAATATTGTTTTTTCGATTGTCTGCAGAACAAACCACTATTATACAATGACTTGCCTTATTATGCTAACTTGCCTGTTACAGGTACCTGGCAGTCAGGAAAACTGTAAGCAGTAGTATTAATTAATAATCATTCATAATAATTGAGAGAGACAAGAGTTAGTTGTTGCTTCGGTCCTCTTTTTTGTCTTTTATTTACACATACACATTTGTATGTTAGAGTCAGAGACACTTTGAATCACAAAATGATTCATAAACATGTTGGATAAAATAATAGACACTAAAAGAAACATTGTTATAGATATAAATATCCACAGTTTCAGATAAGCCTATAGTAAACCTTCGCCACTGGCTTGCATGGTTCGGGAGTTGTATTGGATTACTCTTGTATTACTCTTCAGTGTTTGGACTCTCATTAGTGAATATTAAACCACACTGAACTGAACTAAACTGAACTTCAACACTAAAAACTGGACTGACACTGTTTCAATTTACTATCATCCATGTGAAGCTGCTTTGACACAATCTACATTGTAAAAGCACTATAGAAATAAAGATGAATTGAATTATAGCAGCACTTGTGACTGCTTTGGGAAATAACACTCATCGTAGACGTCACTGGATGACTGATCGTGAAGGAACGTGTAGTCTGACACATCTGTTACCCAGGACAAGTCAAGATTTTATCAAGAAAAAAAATCACACAATCTGACATAGTGACTTTCGTAACCGACAATAAAAATCGTGTGATCTGACCGGGACTTTAGTTGTTGCTTCTCAGTCCTCTTCGTTGTCTAAGGATGCGTTGCAGTCATCGCGGTAACTCATCTCCCTGCCACTCTGAATTCAGAAAATACAGCTGAGCTGTTCAGTGCAAACTCACTGTAATTGCATTTGAGTAATTTAAATACAATGTATATACTCATATAAGTGAGAGAGAGCATCTGTGTGCTGTTTATACCTGATAATATGATTAAGATGCGATTTCATCAGCCCGATGACAGGTGGAAAAATAAGACATTCCCAGTCACATCTGGAGTGTGTTTCCAGTCACATTCTCAGTCACACGTTTCTTTTGTCTACTTTCTACGTATCACTTCTCTGATGAGGGGATGAGGGAGGATCTGTATGTATATCTCTTAACAATAATACTGGAAAAGCTGGGCTACGATTTACATTTCATAATGAACATACAATATTAATATTATTATACTTATAAAAAGAACCATATCAATTTAATATGCTTTAGGAATACATATTATGAAGAGAAAGCAGCCAGAGCCTATTTCAGAAATCTCTGCTGTTAAATATGTAGGGATATTTAGGAAAAGAAACACATATAGGGACAAGTAGGAGCACATTCTGCTTTATTTATTTTCTTTAAAACAAAAGCAATCAGCCAAACACGCAGGATCAGTGTAATATTACATTATTTATGCTCATAGATTAATTATGAAACTTATCTTTGTGATCTGCCAAAAAAATACACCTGAGAAAAAAAAATAGGTTCAAATGTCCAAAGACTGACCATTAGATACACCAAAGATTAATTATATATCCTGTTTTAACAACAGAGATGCACGAGATTAGATCCAGCAGCGTAGAACCGGAGATTCTCTGGCCGACATAAAGCTTCCCTCGGGGGGAGCCGTTCGCGGAGCTGCCGCTGACCGCCTGGAGCTTCCAACATTTTTAAAGACGCACTATCCATACACATAAACTGCAGATTTGACTTTAAAATAACTATATTCTCGCTTGAAAAACTCTTAAAACTTGATTTTGTAGCATAGTTAATGAGTATTTTTCTAATTTTGTGGATTTCCCGTCCGCCATTAACAGCCCTCATCGGTTTCATGCGCAGCACATGTGAGTTGCTATAGTAAATGTAAACGTTTGGGAGAAGCGCATTTATTTCCAACTGTGATCAAACTTGACTGGAACTACCTGTGCATTTCAACAAAATATACCACACCCACCAGCCAATCAGAATCAAGAAATTCAACAGACTATGGAATAAATAGAAATAAACAAGCAAAAGTGAAATATATACAAATAATTTACTTTGTGACTTAAGCTATATATGGGATGGTCACATAATAAACCAAGTTAATCCTTTAAATGTCACCTTAAGCTGAATACTAGTATCTTGAAATTGATATAATCACATATTATTTACTGTCATCATGGCAAAGATAAATTAAATCAGTTATTAGAAATGAGTTATTAAAACTATTATGTTTAGAAATGTGTTTTTATTTTATTTCTGCTAAACAGAAATTGGGGGAAAATACCCAGGGAGGCTAATAATAAAGGAGGGCTAATAATTATGTCTTCAACTGTATGTTTTGAAAGAATCTGAGCAGATCTGCACTTGGTTCTCTTCTGCAAACTAGAAATACACACACTCGCGCACACAGAAGAAAAAGAAACAAACTCCCAAAGCTCCCACAGTTTGGCTCGGCTAAACTTGAACTCTCGCCATCCACTTTTTGATTTGCGCTCTTGTTTTCCCAGATGGTTTTCTCTCTCTCTCTCTGTGTGTGTGTGTGTGTGTGTGTGTGTGTGTGTGTGTGTGTGTGTGT
>CAIGQQ010037999.1:1889186-1911058 GCA_903798035.1 Danio albolineatus | reverse complement strand
CAAAGATGTTTTGCGTTCCCATACAAAGATGTTTTGCGTTCCCACGCAAAGTTTTGCATTCCCTCGCAAAAATGTTTTGCGTTCCTTTTTTTGTTGCGTTTCCATTTTTCATTTATTTATTTTTGTTTCATTTTGTTTGTTTATTTACTTATTATTATAATTTGTATGCTATTATTTATTTATTATAATTTTATTTTGCGTGTATGTACTCTGTTTATTAATCTATTTTGCTTTTCTGTAGCTTCGCATTGTTAAATTGGGCATTGTCTGTTGGTTTGTTTCTATGTGTTTTGTGATTAATAGTTAAAATGTTAATAAAAAGAAGTTTAAAAAAATCCATATCAGTGTAAAAAAAAAGATTCTTTATGAGAATTTCTGTCTTTTCGCTAGTACAAATATTTAAAAATTCTTGTATAAAGATGCATTTAAAAAGACCCACAGGTCAGAAAGATAAAGAAAATGAAAAAATGACCATTGATGGATATTTTACCTTATTTTAAGTAAAAACTAACTTCATTTTGATACATTTTTGGAACCCAAAGCTTAATAACTTAAGCAAGTTTGCACCCCCGTGTCTTTATTTAACAACGATTATATATTAGTACAAGAAAACAAAACAAAATCACTGAGGAAGAATTACAATTTCTAAGTTATGATAGGATTTACATGCAATAATTGACCCAAACATGATGTGCTTTAAGGTTTGAAAACCCTATGTGTGTGGCGAGCTTGCTAATGATGCCTGTAAATATGCCTAGGTAGGCAACTCAGTAATATTTAAAGCGCAGCCAATATAAAACCTCAACAACAACAAAAAGTAGCTCCTATAGCATATAATTTCTACACTGGTTTCAACGTGGCAGATACGCAGCAGCTGTGAAACGTCTGAAGTGGACGGACAAAGCAAACATGAACAATTTAATATGGATTTAAAGTAAACATCACATCTTAATTGGCTGTTCTCACTTTATAGTTTGCTTAAGCCCCTTTTTACATTTCTCACTATAATGTTTATGATCAACATTACAAGACCTTATCCCGTCATAAAAAGAGGCTTATCGTTTTGCCATGAGCCACTTGGATGCAATAATCACCCGTGGCCACTGTGGCTTTAGCTTTACGGTCATTTAACGCTCAAAACTCGAACGTTGATGAGAAAACACAACTCTTTACGAGTCCCTTTCATTGTTATAAAGCTGCACTGAATGTAGTTCAGATTGAAGTGTTTTTCATTTCCACACAGTGCCCCTACCTGCCGTTACTAGCATGAGTGTGTACGACGAGGCCTTGACGTCTATGCGGGTCAGATGGGAGCTGGTTAAAGGAGCCAGTGGGTATTTGCTGAACTACAAAGCCATCAACGCTAGCGTGCCCTCTGGAATGATGGAGGTGAGTGCCTGTCGTCCTGACGCCTTCCAGAACACTCTCTCAAAATTTCCACCTCTGCTTTATTAGACCTTGAGGCAGAATAAACCCAGCTCTGCTTTAGCGTAGTCAGATGGTGGAGGCAGCTGTTTTACGCAGCTGTTAAGGCCTCAAATCAAAAACAAGATGAATGTGTTCTCAAACTTTTTTTATTACATTATTATATATAAATAGACTGTAAAAATCATATGATAATTAACAGTTTCCGTATTTTGGGATTCACAATTATTTACTGTTTATTTATGGTTGTGAATTGCATTATGGGACGTTGATCTCCGCTCTGTCGAATTTTGATGTTGAAAATTCAATTCTACAGTTTAACAAAGAGACTTTCATTGACATTTTAGTAGTTTGAAATAACATTTCAGAAATAATAATAAAAAGTGTGTAAAATGACAGAAAATATACAGAAAAGGTTTTTGTTGGGTAATTTACAACACCAATCCAGACAATATATCACTTTAAACTGTTAAAAATGTTCATAAAAGACAATTTTTTGGCACTTTTCAAGTTTACAAGTGGTTGGAAGAAAGATTGAGCTCCCATAATGCAATTCAAAAGCATAAATAAATGTGGATTTAAAAAAAAAATAAAGCCATGAATCACGAAATATGGAAAACTATACATTTAGATATTTTTTTACATCTATGCTATCTGTGGTCTACATTACAGGGCCATAGAGAGGGGGTTTTGGGTGGTTTGAAAGACCCCCCTCCCTTCTGACAAAGTCCAGAATTTGGCCGCTATAGACCATTTTGAGGGATGTAAACAATAACAATGGTCCTGACCCATTTCCTGTTTTACATTTAAAATTTCTATAGCTTCTGAGAGTCCAAAAAGTTCCACAAATTGATAAATAATGTTACGATAGCTGTTATAACACCAAGTTATGATTGAATCGCCTCTTGTTACAGATATGAAATAGCTTGACAACAAGCTGGAAATGTTCATGGGCCAATGGCATCACCACATTGAAATGGTCTATATGAGCTCATTTCTCCCCTTTTTGACAGTATGGCATCATAAATTGTAAAAATAACCGATTAAAAAAAGGATTTAAGACAAATTTTATCATTAATTATTATGAAAATGGACATATTCTGACTGAGTAAATAAGCTGGCTGGTTTGTTATACTACAGTTTTTAATTTAAAACAAGTTTTAACAATTCCTAATGTTGTTGTTTTTTAAATGATGGATTATAATGAATTAGCATTTAAAAAAAGTATTATTTCATTTAAAAAATATATATATTTTAATTTAAAATTGTAATCTCATTACATTTTTTATAAAACTGTAATAACATAATGCGCATTTGTAAATAAACACAAGGTTTTGTAAACATAAAATAGTACGTATGGTAAACACTGACAAAAATGTAGGAAATATTTTTGTTGCATCAAGAAGTGTGGAAATGATAACGGTAAGATACAAGCTAAATTTAGTGCTTATTTGAACTTCATAATTTAATAGAAAATGAGGTGAATGACTGCAAAAAGGTCCATTTTGTGAGAAAAATAGAACCACCTATTTTAATCGGCTGGCTACAGGCATGCATTATTTTTATATGCATTTATTTTTTATAATTTTATACTACCCTACGTGTCAAGTAATGTTTATTTAATGTAAAGTACTGTTTATTTATTTAATATAATTAGATTAGGCTCAGCTGTAAGCTTCGTTTTGTCCTCTGATTAATAAAAGAGTGGCCTCTCACCAATAAAAATCTCTACTAACTTTTTAGACAAAAAATGAGATAATGCTGCCTTTTCTAGAACTGTTTCCTCTATGAAGTATCCGCTTCTGGTGTTATCACTCTATTGAATGGGCGTCATCAGTTGTTATCAACTGATAGATATGGGCCAGTAGGTGCTCTCTGTGCCTACTGGTAGGCTCAGAAAGCTGTTATCATCCGTCTGCATGGTTAATCAGCTGTACTAATAGAGATGACTCCAGATCCAGATCTGTTTTCACATTACTATGAAAGTTGGGTTTAGGGTCGGGTAGGGGCAGAACTTAATAAAATACAATTAATGGGACATTTAATAAGTAATATAAATAATTACCATGGTTATTCAGCTATACTAATAGAGAAGACTCCAGATCCAGATCTGTTTTCACATTACTGTGAAGGTTGGGTTTAGGGTTGGGGTAGGGGTAGACGTTAATAAAATACAATTAATGGGAAATTTAATAAATAATTCCCATGGTTAATCATCTATACTAATAGAGAAGACTCCAGATCCAGATCTGTTTTCAAATTTCTGTGAAGGTTGGGGTTGGGTAGATGTTAACGAAATACAATTAATGGAATATTTAATAAATAATCTCGTTTACTTCCGGATGCAGCCATATGTGATCTACAGACGATTTACCATATGGATGGATGATAACAGCCTTCTGAGCCCATCAGTTGGCGCAGAAGGCCCCTACTGGCCCATATCTATCAGCTGATAACGCCCATTCAATCGAGTGATAACTTTCGCATCGGCTGTATGAAGCCATTTACATAGTAGTACCTGAAAACAAAAAAAAAACAAAAAAACAAAATCAGTCAGAATGTTCTGAAACATCATGGACAAACGCATTTGCTATTACAAATTACACCTAAGAGAAATAACTTTTAATGCTTTTTTTTATCATTCCAAGTTTAAATGTTAGAATGTTCTAAACGAATAGGTCATAGGGTGGATAACTGGGAATAGAACACAGCCAGGAACTATGCTTCTAACTACAGCTGCAGAGGTGTAGTTGCAAGTGTACAAGTTTGCGACGCAGTTTGCGAATGTTCGTTGAACCGACGGATTTGAGAAACGGCAAATCAATGAACTATGTTTCTATGTTAACTCGCGACATTAGTTGGCTAACGATGATTTTTGGAAACGCACCCCTGATGAAGACTTTCAATGTGTAACGATACTGAGGGCATACTCTGTATCATAGCAGTCGACTGAAAATAGTGCTGCGCTACAAAAACACTCCCAGCTGAGTGTTTTTAGAACAGCGCTCATGTTTCTGCAGTCCAAAAATCCTGCTTCGGTGGACACACAGCATAACAACCATGCAATGCTAATGTCCATCCTCTTAAAGGACCAGTGAAGTGCTTTGACATTCGCAATTGCAACTGAAACATAAAGACAGGGCGGGGCATATAGTAGCTCCTCCCCTTTCTAAAAAAACAGCCAATGGTGTTTTGTTTTTATCACAGCTCTGCCATGATACATGTTGAGCTCAAGTGCATCAAATGAAAAGCAAACGAGAAGGGGGCAGGGCATGTCAGATGCTAGAGAGCATTTGATTGGTCAGATTTGATGAGATCCGTTGACCCATTTAGGTGGAAGTGACAAACTGCAAGCTTTGGTTGTTTACGTCTTCCAAATGCAAGCATTGTAGCACACCAGCTCATAGATATCCTGACAGACTAACATACTGATACCAACTTTATTTGAATTTGACGTGGACTTCCCTCTTGCAGATGCGAGTCGGTGCTGATGTGAACGACGTCCAGCTACTGCAGCTGCTTCCAAACACGGCGTACTCGATCTCCCTGTTCGCCCTGCACGGAGAGGCGGCCAGCCAACCGCTCATCGACAGAGGAGTGACTCGTATGCTGGCCTTCTCAATGCTTTCAGATGGTTTCCATTTGTTATTGTCAATACGTATTAAATGTGCTTGTTAATGTATCCGTCCGCTTTAGTGCCACTGCCTCCAGCCGGTGTGCTGAAAATCACAGAAGTGACCCACAGCTCTATGCGTCTGACTTGGGATGCGGCTCCAGGGAACGTCAGGAAGTACATCATCACCTACAAGCGAGAGGACGGGGAACTGAAAGAGGTGATTTAAATGTGTATTTCACATAGCAGGGATTGTCAAAATGAAAGTATCTGCAGTCAGTAAATTCCTAATGTTTAGCAAGTCCCGTGTGTAATTTATAAAGGAATGACTCATTATGAAATCAATGTATGGTCCTACTTCATATTAAGTGGCTTTAACTACTATGTGCTTACATCAAAATATAAATACAATGTACTTAATGTGTTCATAATGCATTGCAGAACCCTTCTGGTTCTCTTGAGTTGGGATATGGGTTGGGTTATGGACAGGTTTGGTGGTATGGGTAGGTTTTAGGTGGGTAAATGTGTAAGGGATATTCAACAGTGTAATTATACGATTATTTCATGCGGGCGCCATTTTAAAACAAGGCTGCGGTGGGAAGGAATCCGGAAGTATAGGATCAGTACTGTAAACATTGCAACAACATGCTGTGTACTACAAACCTCCAACTGGTGCCGTGATTTCAAAATGCAGAAATGGTGTAAACATCACTTTAATATCATTCTGTTCAGTTTTATTTAAACAATCAAAAGCATATTGGGCATCAAACAACGTCACTTTAAGAGTAATACACTGAACACAGTGAACACAACAGCAAATCAGCGCTGTTTAAGAACACCATCAACAGCCTTAAATATTAACGGGAAACTGAGGTTTTTATTACATTTCAGAACCGAAATTTTGTATCGTGTCGAGTCTAATATAATGAAAGAAGCAGTTCATTATCTTGATTTTGATAAATAACATCTAAAATGTGTGTTTGGGGAAGAAAACGTTAGCTAACTTGTGCCGTTTCCCTTAATATAGCTGAAAATGAGATCTGATATCCCTTTTTATTTTCACTATTCATTCAGAACGGACCTTTGAGTCACTCGAAAGGCGGTGGAAGTATAAATTTGTGTCACTTTGTCTTTGCTGATAAGATATACAGCCAGGTACACAACCTTCCTGAGTGACTCAGGCGATACATCCAGGTATCTTCCCACCGCAGCCTCGATTTTGTTGTCTGAAATGGCGGCCGTGTGAAATCAGTCTTTCTGCCTTGCCTTTAAAGATATAGCTGCTGGCTTTGTTTGACCAAAAACAAGATCTTTAAAGATCTTCTGAAATGAGCCTGCAGACGTGTTTAATAAAGTCTAAAAGGTCACCTCCACAGCAAACTTGTTAGCATGCTGAGATTATTTATTTATTTATTTTTTATCTTTTCCGGGACACACACTGGAATGAGGTTAAGATGACCTGATTGCCTAAGCAGAATCTGTCAAAATATCATAGTAACACTTTACATGAAGAGGGGTGTTCATAAGACTGATATGAAACCTTTATAATCATAACATTACTCATGTCATGAATATGTATTTGCTTATTTCAAGTTGTCATACCAAAGACATCTCAAACAATGTCAATTTTGCATTTAAAATGATTTATCAGCGTGAATGACACTTGCATAAAATCTTCTTCATATTCAAGATGTGTGTTATATCATGATATTAAAGGTATAATTACAGTCTTATGAACATCCCCTTTAAGTAAAGTGTTAATTTACTTGATAGTTTTCGAAAAACTAAGACATATTAGAACCAGTTTACTTGAAGGGGGTGTTCATAAGACTGCGATGAAACCGTTATAATCATGACAATTACTCATGTCATGAATATGAAGGAGAGGTTTTGCATTACTCAGTTATGTCATTTTAATTGCAAACGTGACATTGTTTGAAATGTCTTTGTTATGATAACGTGACATTACTAATGAAACATAACTTGTCATAACTCTGTCATAAACATGATTGTCATGAGGGCATTTTAATCGTGTCCTGAGTTTTATATAATCGTCATTAATATTTTTCTTGACCTCAGCTATTGTGGTCAAATGGTTTAAAATGACTAAACTGTACAAAAAACACTTAATGACAGCTGTCATAAGCATGCATAAAATCTCATTCATATTCATGACGTGTGTCATGTCATGATAAAGGTGTAATTCAAGTGAAGTGTTACTAATATGTCTCTTTGTTTTCAAAAATGATTAAGTAAACCAACACTTTACTTGAAGAAGGTGTTCATGATACTGTCATAAATCTTTTATAATCATACCTTTACAAGATTTTTTCCATTATCCACTCAGTTATTCCATTTTTAACTGTAAATGTCACATTGTTTGAGATGTCTTTATGACAACTTGACATTACCAATGAAACATAACTTGTCATAAATCTGTCATAAACATAATGGTCATGAGGCCGTTATAATCGGGTCATGAATTTTATAACATTGTCATTAATATTTTTCTCGACCTCTGCCATAGTGGTGCAAATTGACAGTAAAATGTCAGTAAATGTGATTTAATATTATAGCCTGTTTCCACTGAGTGGTACAGTACGGTACAGTACGGGTCGGTATGGGTCACCTTTATCAGGCTTGCGTTTCCACTGCTAAAGGGTACTCTTTTGGTGGGTGTGGTGTACAATAGAAAGTTTCAGTCGACGTCGTTCTCGCTCGAGGAAATGTCTACAGTAAAGCTTTCGAGTCGTCCACATATCATATGAGAAGCACTTCTCACAAAACAGATGCTTTATACACATAAATACTGCTGTATAAATGTTCATTACTAAACTTTCTATGAACAGGGTTTGATTATAACTACAGATCAATGATTGCCTATTGTAACATCTTTAAAAATTATATTAAATAAATAAGTAAATGCAGCATATATGAACACATACAGCCCCTTACAGTCTCCGATGTTACCAAATTACAGAAAAACTACACACAGCAGACATTTAGTCCTTATTTAGGTTCAAAAACAATACGAAATAGAGCCCCGTCTGTGCAAACCTCTCATCTGTGTCTGTAATCTTCACCAGCACATGTAGCCTCTCCATCATTATTCTCTCGTTAGAGAGTAACTCCGTCATTCCGAGTTTATAATAGTCCAGGTTAAGAAGTTTGTTATTTCAAATATTGACGCGCACGCGAGCACAAGCGACAAAGCGAAAGCACTCGCCCTCGCGAGTGGCTCGTAACCCATAAGAATCTGCTCTTCTTGTCTTTGTGGCTGTTCAAGACGACTACAAGGTTTGTTTAAGCTCGGGTCGACCATGGCTCGTTATTATATGTTTATATTATTTCGGTGTATCGTCTCTCTGCAGTGTATTAAACATGGCGGGTCCTTTGTTTTCATTCTGGCTTGTTGCGCGAGCAAATGACGTATCTCTGTAAACCAATAGCGTTCAGCTGCGTGTCTAGCTCCACCTTTTGGTCACTCTTTGGTACCCTTGGTCCCTTTGCAAAGGGTGACCAAAAAGTGGTACGGTACGGTTCGGTATGCTTTTACACAGTGGAAACGGCCTTAAAAGCGTACCGAACCGTACCGTACCACTCATTGGAAACGGGCCATTACTGATGCTACATATTTATATATTTAACAGCATATCAACACTTTTACTGAGAAATTATAAGGACAAATTTAGTTTGTTCCACTGAAAAAAGTAATACAAAAATATTCATGACTCAATTATCATCACAAACAATCATGTTTATGACAGATTTATGACAAGTTATGCTTTCTTGGTTATTTCAAGCCTCATTACAAAGATAAAAACGGTTTGCCATGTAATTGTGTCAAATTGTCATAACAAAGACATTTAAAATGTCAGTGTGAATGACATAAGCAGGCATAAAATCTCATTCATTCTCATCTCATGATTATAAAGGTGTTATGAACACCCCCTTCAAGTAAAGTGTTACCATAAGTCTTGTTGTTTTCAAAAATGATCAGACTTGTCATTTTTGCATGATGCACATCATGCTGTTGGGTATAACACAAGCAATCACTATCCCCAGAAAACCTTGTAGGGTAGTTGTTTTAAATATTCTGGTTGAAAAAAAACCCACCCAGTCTTCACTCTGTTACACTCACACGGATTTTTGTCCTTGTGTAATGAACAGAATCGAAGCGAGTCGGTCCATAAGAAGCATCTGCTTTACTTTGACGTGTGTTCATGTTAACATCGATTCTGTTGTTTGACAGATGGAGGTCAACGGTGACATCACCACCCAGGTCCTCACCAGCCTGCGCTCTCAGACCGAGTACGATGTTGCCGTCACTCCAGTCTACGACGAGGGTTCAGGAAATCCCATGCTTGGCACTGCAATAACTGGTGAGCTTCAAATCCACAACTGATTCTCCGAGACGACCCGACTGACTGATGATGTTGGTTTGGCAGCGGCGGCGACTTCACCGCTGTCGGTTTTTGTTTTTGCTACGTTGGTGTTCAACTATGCGACTTGCTGGCTATGAGACCTGCAATTTCAGCAAGTTTTTTCAAGCTGCCCCCATCTTCATAATGACTGCCATGTGTGACGCCACCCTCACCCTGGCCACATGCATACACTGTATGTTCATGGCTTTACTTTATCAGTCCCATGGGTGAACCATTTATTAGTTCCAGCTGATTTACACGTTGCTCCCCTTTACATGGGAACATGCAGTAATACTATAGTATAGAGACCAATTCCCTATTGTTATCTAGTGGCTTATTACCTGCCTATATTATAATTTGGGCTGATTATTACTACTCATAACGCACATATTCTGCATGATCTTATTCTGTATCCATAATCATACCCAGTAGTTAAACCAAACTACTCCAATAATAGCCAGAAACTTTTTTGCAAAGGCCTGGTAACTAAATGCACTACAGAATGTTACGTTTTCAAACAATTTGTTTGATTTTTGCCTCTAAAGAGTCACAGAAATAGCTTCATATGTAAATGCATCAACTTTCAGGCATTAAAGTATCTAAGTTAATGCAAAAAAACCCTACTCACAACTACTGAGAGACTTTTTTGTAACTAAATGCACTAGAAAATATTACGTTTTCAAGCTAAATTTATATTTTTGCCTCTAAAGCTACTTAGATTTTGCTTTGCAAGTAAATGTGTTAACTTCCATGCATTAAAAGTGTCTTCAGATGATGTTAAAAATCCCTACACAGAACTACTGAGACTATTTTGTAACCAAATGCACAACAGAATGTTACGTTTTCAAACAAATTTTCCAATTTTTTTGCCTCTAAAGAGTCACAGAATTAGCTTCATATGTAAATGCATCAACATTTAGGCATTAAAGTATCTAAGTTGATGCAAAAAAAATCCCTACACACAACTACTGAGACTATTTTGCGCCTATCTAAAGGGTTAATGCTGCCAACTGATGATCAACATTAAAAATGATAGATTTGACCTCTTCCCAACAGGGAAAACCAGCAACAATCAAGAATGCATGATTATATGGTGTCAAGGCTTTGCAATCCAAAAATGTCTTTATAATGGAAGTCAATGGGGCAAAAACAGTCCCTAGCATAACGAAAGGGTAGTCCATTTAAACAATGCACAATGGTTAACGGTTTGTTAATACTAAGAGTTTTACCTTAAAATAAAATGCGATGAACATGCTTGCTCCAACTTTTCAGCTTTCTAAATGTCTTCTACCTTCTCTGCTGACATCCAGATGTGGTTCCTGCCCCCAAAAACTTGAGGTTTTCTGAGGTTGGCCAGACTTCATTCCGAGCCACATGGGAGCATGGAGCACCAGACGTCGGGATGTACCGCATTGGATGGTCCAAGAAGGGCGACAGAGAGAACGTAAAATCTGTACGTTTGTCGGCTAGTTTACATTGATGTTCTTTGAGGCAGTGGAGTAAAGTAACAAATTACTTTAATTAATTTACTATAGTTTTGAAACTTGTGTTTTTACTTTTACTTGAGTACTTTTAGGTATGCATCGGTTCTTTTACTCTGTTTTCTTTCAACCTTTATTTTTTCTTGTCCGTGATTGTTTAAGTAGAATAATCTGTCCCGTGATTTCATGCAGTCAAATTGTTCATAGAAGAAATTGCATCAGTCAGGCTGACCTCAAGACATGGACACTTTAGAAATACAGCAAACATGTTTTGTTTCTAAATGCAGTACAGAATTTTAAGTTGTCAAACCAGCGCACAAATTGCACGTATTCTGTTTGCGGCGCCACTCGTCAGGTTTTAAAGTGCATATGCTAAGAATTAACATATCGTCACAGCTAGGTTTTTGGCTCTGAATTTGCACCCATTAAGATTAGCATGTCAATGCATCAAACTGTATGCATTTAAAAGTGTCTAAGATGATGCAAATGGTTACATACAGTGACTTTTGTAGCTAAATGTACTACAGAATGTTACGTTTTCAAACAAACACACAAATTGCATGTATTCTGTCAGTGCTTCACGAGCCTCAAAGTGCATAACTTAAGAATTTACATCATCACAGCTAGATTTTTGCCTCTAAAGTTACACAGATTTTGCTTCGCAAGAAAATGCTTTAACTTTCCTGCATTAAAAGTGTTTAAGATGACACAAAAAAATCACTACCCAGAACTACAGAGAGACTATTTTGTAACTAAATGCACTACAGAATGTTAAGTTTTCAAACTAAATTTTTGATTTTTTGCCTCTAAAGTTACACTGATTTAGCTTCACAAGTAAATGCATTAACTTCCATGAATTATAAGTGTCTAAGATGATGTAAAAAAAAAAAAAAACCTACACACAACTACTGGGACTATTTGGTAACTAAATCAACCACAGAATGTTGCATTTTCAAACATTTTTTATTTTATTTTTGCCTCTAAAGAGTCACAGAATTAGCTTCTTATGTAAATGCAATAACTTTCATGCAATAAAAGTATCTAAGATGACCCAAAAATCACTACACAGAACTATGGAGAGACTATTTTGTAACTAAATGCACTACAGAATGTTACGTTTTCAAACTAATTTTCAGATTTTAAAGTTACACAGATTTTGCTTCACAAGTAAATGCATTAACTTCCATGCATTAAAAGTGTCTAAGATGATGTAAAAAATCACTACACACAACTACGGAGACTATTTTGTAACTAAATGCACCACAGAATATTACGTTTTCAAACTAATTTTAAGATTTTTTGCCTCTAAAGTTACATAGATTTAGCTTCATATGTAAATCCATCAACTTTCAAGCAATAAAAGTATCTAAGATGACCCAAAAACCACTACACACAGCTACCGAGAGTCTATTAAGTAATTAAATTCATTCATTTTCTTTTTGGCTTAGTCCCTTTATTAATCCGGGGTCGCCACAGCGGAATGAACCGCCAACTTATCCAGCATTTGTTTTTTTACGCAGCGGATGCCCTTCCAGCCACAACCCATCTCTGGGAAACACATCCATACATTCTCATTCACACACATATACTGTGGACAATTTAGCTTACCCAATTCACCTGTACCGCATGTCTTTGGACTGTGGGGGAAACCGGAGCACCCGGAGGAAACCCACGCAACCACGGGGAGAACATGCAAACTCCACACAGAAATGCCAACTGGCCCAGCCAGGGATCGAACCAGCAACCTTCTTGCTGTGAGGCGAACGTGCTACCCACTAGGCCACCGTGGCGCCCTAAGTAATTAAATGCACTACAGAATGTTACGGTTCCAAACTAAATTTTAGATTTTTGTCTCTAAATTTACACAGGTTTTGCCTCCTAAGAAAATGCGTTAACTTCTATGAATTAAAAGTGTCTCAAGATGATGTAAAAAATCCCTACACTAAACTACGGAGACTATTTTGTTACCAAATGCACTACAGAATGTTATGTTTTTCAAACTAATTTTGACATGTTAGCCTCTAAAGTTACACAGATTTTATCTTTGCATACAAATGCTTAAACTTTAAACTAAATTGGAATAATCCAGCATAATACTCAGTACTTACTACCCTTTTAAAATTTCTACTTTTTGTTCATACTTGTGTATGATTTTCAGTCCTTTCCACCACTGTTGTGAAGTCACTAGAAGAATGGGTGTTAAATGAACCTTTATTTTTAGGAGTGTACCGCCTAATGACACTTTAATCACAAATGTAATGAACGCTCACAGTTAATACGCGAGACTTGATCTTCTGTAGGAAATCCTGGCTCGTGAAGATACGAGCCACCTTCTGACTGAATTAGACCCAGACACGGAGTATGATGTCACTGTCACAGCCATCTACCCCGATGAGTCGGAGAGCGAGGATCTGATGGGGAGCCAACGCACATGTGAGAAAACACACACAGCTACACATGTAGAACACTGACTCTTGAGGACTGGGACAAGATGGATACAATTAATCTTCAAACCCAAGTCAAACAATACTATATTCATTCATACTAAATACAACAGTGTGTTTGAGCATACTATAGTCAAGTACTTGAATTGGTAATTCTATAGTCGCTGTGTTAATACAACAACTATAGTCATATAAACAAATTACCCAATACTGTAGTTTTCAACAAATATATAAAAGTAAATTATACTAAAATACACCACAATTTACAGTAGGAAATGCTAAATATACAGTATTTATTACAGTTCACTATAGTTAATGCTACATTATGTTGTAGCATTCATCGACAAAGAGTTCTAAATACTGTAATACATACAATACACTTTATTATAGTATTGTTCAAAAACACTGTACTGTTTTCCAGGGATTACTATAGTATTAATTCCTATTAATTAGGCACTATTAGTTAGAGTTAATAAATAAGCTATTGGAAGTGTATTGTAATGTTGCGTTCACACCAGACACGGTAGAAGCATCATTCGTGAATGATTTACATGTTAAGTCAATGCAAACACGCAAATAGACATCCTGCGGCGCGAATGAGGTGCATATCGCGTGTTTCGTACGAATCGCTCGAGTTCGAAAATCTTCAGTGGACATTTGGCACCGCGTCAACCAATCAGGAGCTTGCTCTTGTGGGGGTGAGATTATGACGTAACTCCTCTTGATGGTGTCCCGGGGGAAAATCCTCCTGCAGACACTGATAACAGTTAATCAAACTGGGCTTGGCTCAGTCAGAAGCACCGCTGAAAGCTTCCATCATCCTGGTTAAGTTTCTGAAGAAGTTTATGAGCTCACAGAGCTGCATGCACCTCTGAAAGAATCTCAGACACGGCCCCAACACATCGATGCTGTTTTTCAGCTTTCATAAAGCACATAAACACAGCTTTTCTATCTATAAAATCCATGTTAGCCATTTAGCAATGAAGCTAGAGTCACCAGGCCATAAGCAGAAGCCCTGCCCATCATGCGAATTCGCATCTGTTGTGAAGTGAATTTGATGCACGAATGAAGCGGATTTGTACGCGCGAATAAAGTGAGTAAACTCAAATGTTCACACGTCTATTTACGCGCGAATAGCACAATTTATCCGCGTTTGCCGCGTCTGGTGTGAACACAGCATCAGTGTAAGCAATCAGACAAAAAATCGAAATAAATGAGATTCATTCGCTGCTCTGTGAGTTATACAGTGAGAAAAAGATTGAGAAGAAAACTTCTTTATAATAGCTCATTTTAATAAGCTGAACTGTTTGCTATTGTACACTAAAATTTTCCTTTGTAAATATTAATATTCAAAAAATATTACTGACCGTTTAACTGTTTATTTACAATGAAACAGCTCCAGAAGAACTGATTTAATATGGGGATTTTTGTAATATGGGGGGGGGGGGGTGTTATCCCTTATTATGGTGGTGTATCCCTTATTTTAATATCCCAGTGTTGACAGGTATGATTTACAAGCACACTGTAAATTAAGAAAAAATTGCCAGTAATACTGTCAAATTTACAAGCGCACTGTAAATGGACGATAATTTGGCTGTAATACTGTCAAATTACAAGCACCCTAATTTAATAATTGCACTAATTCTTCTTAATAAAACTACAACACAATTGTAATGGTAAATTTAGAGTGCACTTGTAAATTGTAAACCGAAATTGCCAGTAAATTTGACAGCATTTTATATAGTAAATGTTTCCGTTATCAGATCTAAGGCTGGTATAATTTGATCTTTAGTCTCAGAACACAAACATTTACGGCTGCTGATGTCACAGTAAAATAACATGTTGTTTATCTTTTTCTAGTGTCAAAGCTCATTACATCCGGTATGTTGTTTCCAAGAAGGAAATGTAATTGTTGATGTAAATGCTACTGAGGATGATGAATTTTTTTAAAGATAAAAAAAAGGATGGCAAACTGCATGTGCATTTTTGTGTTTCACCAGAAACTCATCCACCATCATGTATTCATCATCATCGATCATTGCTCTTTCATTACTATCATTTTGTCATCATCATCACCGTCATCATCTGTCATAAGCGCGCATGCACGACTTGCCCGACTGCATTGTTTTTGTTGCAAACCATTTCACCTTCACAAACACTCATGTGTCCTCCATCTGTCTTTCAGGATTTACCCATGATGCTCATGTGCTCATCATAATCACTAGGGTTGGGAATCAATAACTGCTTCAGTCCAATTGAATTCACCAATTATTGAATTTAATTGATTCTTTTTAATGATTAAAATCAACCTGATTCAATTATTCACTATGTTCATTAATAATAGATTAATTAATGTATAGATATCAGCATTTGGAGTTGTCTTGTATTAAATTATGCTTTAATAGCATACGAACGATTCTAAATTGCTTCCTTAACCCTCTGGTGATACTTAAATGTGAATCACATCTGTGGTTTTCACTGACAAAAAGGGACTAACAGCTATAAATTACCCTCTGTCTTTAGGATGAGACGTTAAACTGAGGGTCCTGACTCTCTGTGGTCATTAAAAATCCCATGGCACTTCTCGTAAAGAGTATCGGTGTAACCCCGGTGTCCTGGCCAAATTTCCTACATCGGCCCTTATCGGCCTCTCAATCATCCCCATCCACTGAATTGGTTCTATCACTGTCTCTCCACTCCACCTATAGCTGGTGTGTGGTGAGCTTACTGGCGCCGTTGTCCATACACAATAAATGCGCTATATAAATACACATTATATTACATATCATGAGATTTTTTTTCAGTCAAATCATTTTTTTATATTTATTTATTGTTTAATAATGTTTTTTTATGTTTAGTTTTTGATTTCGAGAGGGTTTTGTTGCATTAATTTATATTTATGCTGTAATTAACATCTATTTTTCCTCTATTGAAAACAATGGATATTTTAAAATGGTTAGTTTCAATTATTTTTTAATTTCCAGCTAAAATAGAGACTCTGAATTATCATTATCCTGGTGGATTTGTATTTTTGCAAATAAAATATTTTCTTAAAGTTCATATCAAGCCCTCCCAGTCCCATGGAAAAGCTTGGTTGCTGCTGGAAGTGGTGTTAGTGAGGCCAACAGGGGGCGCTCAACCTGCGGTCTGTGTGGGTCTTGACGCCCCAGTATAGTGAAGGGGACTCTATACTAATCAGTGAGCGCCGTCTTTCGGATGAGACGTTAAACCGAGGTCCTGACTCTCTGTGGTCGTTAAAAATCCCAGGATGTTCTTCGAAAAAGAGTAAGGGTTTAACCCCGGCATCCTGGCCATCTGTCCAGACATCTGTCCATTGGCCTCTGTCCATCATGGCCTCCTAACTGTCCCCATATCATAATTAGCTTCATCGCTCTGTCTCCTCTCCACCAATAAGCTGGTGTGTGGTGTGCGGTCTGGCGCAATATGGCTGCCGTCGCGTCATTCAGGTGGATGCTGCACACTGGTGGTGGATGAGGCCCCCCCCCCCCCCCCCCCCCCCCCCCCCCCCCCGCAATTGTGTTAAGCGCTTTGAGTGTCTAGAAAAACGTAAAGATTATTATTATAATTTGTTCATATTTATTGTGGTGGTCAATTTCGACCACAAAGACCACAAGTGTGAATTTTTTTTACAATCACTTAACATATTTTAATCATGGCCTTAATTTTTGTATGTTCCCATTCCAAATACCAACAAGTCAAAGAGTTTTAGACCATCCTGATGATTCTGTCATTTTTAAAAATTCAATAACCAAAATGTTTCATTCTAAAATGACCAAAGACAACCAGAGGGTTAAAGCAATAGTTCAACCAAAAATCAATATGACCTTTGTATGAGTCATTAAACCTTTAAAGCATAGTTCTCAAGCTCAATTCCTGGAGGGCCGCAGCTCTCCACAGCAAACACAGCTGATCCAAATAATCGAGGTGTTCAGAAGAGTCATGAACACCTTCATTAGTTGGATCAGCTGTGTTTGATCAGGGTTGGATCAAACTGTGCAGAGCTGCGGCCATCCAGGAATTGATTCTGAGACCTTTAACCTTTATGACTTACTTTCTGCTGTTTAACACATAAGAAGATATTTTGAAGAATGCACCAAATAGGCTTTCATAGTATCAAAAGGACACTATGAAAATCAATTGATGGGAGCTACCAGCATTCTCTAGAATGACTTATTGTTTGTTTAACAGAAGAAAGAAACTCAAATGGAGGGCAAATGATGCAGAATTTCAATTATTGCGTGAACTATCCCTTTAAAAGGACAGAAGTGATTAAAAATACATATTTATGAGATGAAATCAGAACCTGAATCATTAATACTCCTCATGATTCCCATCCCTAAAACTCTAAAAGTTTATATTTTACATTTTTTTTCATTTTGCTAAGCGATGTTTTTGTCTGCTCCCAGTGCCCACTGGACCACCACAAAACCTCCAGGTCTTCAACGCCACCACAACAACCCTAACTGTAAAATGGGACCACGCACCAGGCCCAGTCCAGAGCTACAAAGTCTCCTACCAGCCCGTCGCAGGAGGAAAGCCATTATCTGTAAGTTCAGCTGTCCCCAAATCTCCCTCCAGCGAGATGTTTTGAAGCCAGGCACGGTTAATCTTTCACTTATGATGACCATGATGAGTCGCAGGATGGGCTTTTTTTGAAGTTTGAGGACCTTGTGTTAATCATTAAAGCGAGCTTGCTGCTGTAAGCGAGACGAGAACATCATGACAGGAAGTCATTACAAACAGACTCATCTCATGCAAACCATCACAACATGTCTGCAGTGTAGCCCTCAGTATCAATCAACAGACAAAACCGTCATTGTTATATATTTTACGTGAAGTGCACTTGAGGTGAACATACTAGCAAACGTTTATCGTTCGTTTAGGGATTGTTTGGCTAACAATATTAAAGTTGAACAATGGGGCTTTCAGTAGTTTGTTTATTAATTAAAGATCAACTGGAGCAAAACTATTAGATTACGTCATATTTACTAAGTAATACATAGTTCTAATGTGGAAATCTGATATGTTATGGCTATATATAAACGCATAAACACACACACCAGCCACTTTATTAGGTACACCTTACGAAAACTAGGTTGGACCTCCTTTTGCCCCCAGAATTGGCCTAGTGCTTCGTGGAATAGATTCAACTAGGTACTGGATAAGTCCTCAGATATTTTGGTCCGTATTGACATGATAGCATCACGTAGTTGCTGCAGATTTGTTGGCTGTACATCCATGAGTCAAATCTTACTTTCCACCACATCCCAAAGGTGCTCTATTGGATTGAGGTCTGGTGACTGTGGAGGCCATTTGAGTACAGTGAACTGATTGTCATGTTCAAGAAACCAATCTGAGATGATTTGCGCTTTGACATGGCACATTATCCTGCTGAGAGAAGCCATCAGAAGATGGGTACACTGTGGTCATAAAGGGATGGACATGGTCAGAAACAATACTCTAGACCAGTGGTTCTCAACTGGTTTGGCCATGGGACCCACATTTTTACATGGTCATCAAGTCCCGACCCAAATTTTTAGGAACTATATTTTAATTTAAGGAATTATAATGAATTAGTTTGTTTTTATTTGTTAACATACACAAGTAGTGACAGATAAATCATAAGAAAATCACAAAGACTTACAAATAAACAATTTTTCATTGATTTCATTTGACAAAATGTATCAAATTATACAAATATTACAAAGTATAATTGCGCATTTAAAAAAAAAAGTCCGGTATACGCATTTCAAAATAAAAGTCTGGTATGAGCATTTCAAAATAAAAGTCCAATATAAGCAAAATAAGTTAAAAATTAATGTTTTACACACACTCCGCGACCCACTAAAAATGTTCCCGCGACCCACTTTTGGGTCGCGACCCACCAGTTGAGAATCACTGCTCTAGACTGTGGCGTTGACACGATGCTCAATGGGTACTAAAGGGCCCAAAGTGTGCCAAGAAAAATATCCCCCACACCATTACACCACCTCCACCAGCCTGAACCATTGATACAAGGCAGGATGGATCCATGCCTTCATGTTGTTGATGCCAAATTCTGACCTGACCATCCGAACGTTGCAGCAGAAATCAAGACTCATCAGACCAGGCAACGTTCCGCCAATCTTCTATTGTCCAGTTTTGGTGAGCCTGTGTGAATTGTAGCCTCAGTTTCCTGTTCTTAGCTGACAGTAGTGACACCCTGGTGTGGTCTTCTGCTGCTGTAGCCCATCTGCCTCAAGGTTTGGACATGTTGTGTGTTCAGAGATGCTCTTCTGCATATCTCAGTTGTATCGAGTGGTTATTTGAGTTACTGTTGCCTTTCTATCAGCTGGAACCAGTCTGCTATTCTCCTCTGACCTCAGGCATCAACAAAGAATTTGCGCCCACCAAACTGCCACTCACTGGATATTTTATCTTTTTCGGACCATCCTCTATAAACCCCAGAGATGGTTGTGAGTGAAAATCCCAGTAGATCAGCAGTTTCTGAAATACTCAGACCAGCCCGTCTGGCACCAACAACCATGCCACGTTCAAAGTCACTTAAATCCCCTTTCCTCCCTATTCTGATGCTCGGTTTGAACTGCTGCAGATCGTCTCGTCCATGTCTACGTACATGTCTAAATACATTAAGGTTGCTGCCGTGCGATTGGCTTATTAGAAATTTGCGTTAACAAGCAGTTGGACAGGTGTACCTAATAAAGTGGCCGGTGAGTGTAAATATTGCATTTAAGGTATATACTTTATATATGTGAAATCCTAACATGGTCTTGCACGATGTCAAATATGTTATTATGGTATATATTTCTATATGAGTTACTTTTACTCTCCTGGATTTATTGTGCAGGATTCCCTATATTTTATTATCCGCATACATGCTGAACGTGTTGGTCTTCATGCATTTAGTAGACGCCTTTATCCAAAGCAAATAACAAAGGAGGTAGAAAGCAATTTGTCAGAGCGCAACAATATTCGTTATATACAAGAGCAGATATATAGGCGAAGGAAGCAAGCATGAGAAAAGGAGAAACGGTTAACAAGCTACTAAAGCTCTTAATTAGAGTCTTTTTAGGATTGTTTTCTCATTAAATTGAATATTTACTTAGTAATAACTTTGATTTTGCAGACATTAAAGGGAAAGTTCACTCAAATATTTAAATTATCATCATGATTATCGTCATTATCATCATTATCGAGGGGATTGCATTATTCCTCTCAAAAAAAGTAAATTTAGTCAGTCAGTATTTTCAGTGAAAGCTGCTAGGGAATGGAACTCCATCCCACCAGCAATTTGAAGATCACTTACTTTTCGTTCTTTTCAGATTCATGTTAAAAATTGGTTATTGACAAATCAGCGTTGTCAGCATTAGTGCTGTATTTCCTGACACTTATTTGTATTATTTATTCATGGCATTTGTCTTCTTCTGCTGCCATCAATCTGTTTCTCATTTTTTACTCTTTTTACTGTATTTTATATATGATAATGTATTCTATGTTATTATGCTGTGTATGCTTCTATTTTAGGTGTGACTTTTTTTTAACATTCTGTAAGGGGTCTACAGATGAAAAACAGCCATTCTTGGCTAATTCTGGCACATTTTACAGTAATGTTTATTAATGTGCATTGACCCTGTAAACAAATAAACTAAACTAAACTAAAATCGTCATCGTTTACTCACCCTTTACTTGAACAAAACCTATTTGAGTTTCTTTCTTCCGTTCTTTCTTCCACAAAAGAAGATATTTTGAAGAATGCTGGCAACTGGCACCCATTAACTTCCATAGTAACAATTTCTTTGTCCTACTATGGAAGTCGATAGATTTCCAGCAACCAGCATTCTTCAAAATATCTTCTTTCATGTTCACCAGTGGAAAGAAACTTTTAAAGACCACAAAAACCACATGAGGGAGAATAAACGACGAGGTAATTTACATTTTTGGCTGGACTATCCCTTTAACCCTGCCATACTTTGTATTTACTATTATTATTATTATTATTATTATTATTATTATTATTATTATTATTATTATTATTATTATTATTATTATATATGATTAATTATTATATATGATTAATTATTATTATATTATTATTATTATTATTATTATTATATATGATTAATTATTATATATGATTAATTATTATATATGATTAATTATTATTATTATTATTATTATTATTGTTATATTATTATTATTATTGTTATATTATTATTATTGTTATATATTATATATTATTATTATTATATATTATTTATTATTATTAATATTATTATTATTATTATTATTATTATTATTATTATTATTATTATTATTATTATTATTATATATTATTAATTATATTACTATAATTATTATGTTTTGCACTGTATACAGCATGCTGCTTTTTTGAGAAGCAGCCCTCCTCACTGAACACACACACAGACACACACACACACACACACACACACACACACATACACAC
>CAIGQQ010037999.1:1855500-1881847 GCA_903798035.1 Danio albolineatus | reverse complement strand
CATCCATCCATCCATCCATCCATCCATCCATCCATCCATCCATCCATGTCTTTTTATCTTTCTATCTATCTGCCTGCCTGCCTGCCTGCCTGCCTACCTACCTACCTACCTACCTACCTACCTTCCTTCCTTCCTTCCTTCCTTCCTTCCAGCCATCCATCCATCCATCCATCCACAGCTTTTTATCTATCTATCTATCTATCTATCTATCTATCTATCTATCTATCTATCTATCTATCTATCTATCTATCTATCTATCTATCTATCTATCTATCTATCTATCTATCTATCTATCTATCTATCTATCTATCTCCTCTAACGCAAAACTATGATCAATCTCACTCTAGTGCCTCTTGGGGGTGTTCGAAACCTCCGTCTCATTGATCCCACATTCACAACCCTCACTGCCACATGGGAAGCTGCAGACGGGAATGTGCAGGGCTACAAAGTGATATATGTGCCCACCAGTGGAGGACCTGAGCTCATGGTAGGAATATCTTAATATTTCAAAGTGACTTTCTTTCTTTAAGTGGAAATCTACTGGGGCTTAACCATTAATATCTACTAAAAGCTTATCTCAATTCAATGGCACATTTTTTGTTATTATTTAAAGAGCGCACATGTTGCTTATTACACACAGGGATGCACAGCAGCACACAAACATCTTTACATTAAAAAAAATGAAAGGATTAAGATGTAAAAGGTTATTATTGTCTGCATCAACAGATCGCACTATTGTGTCTTTCTTTTCTTTTCATACCTTTATATATTGTCTTAACTCATTTTAATCTGCTTTTATCATTTTTTTTAATTATTTTATTTTATTTTATTTTACTTAAATTTTGTTTCTGTTTGTGTAAAGCACTTTGAATTGCCAGTGTGTATGAAATGTGCTATATAAATAAACTTCCCTTGCCTTGCATAAATATAAAAACAGCTGCCTCCTCCCGTGCCTTCTTCACCTCAGTGGGCTTTGGCGAATGTGTTTTGTTCTGTAGATGGAATATTTTAATATTTCAAAGCTAATTTCTACAGTGGAAAACTCTAGAATGGAATGACGCGGCTCGCAGACAGACGTTTATAGACACAGTCTTCCCTTGAGGACTGTGATGAGAGAGTGGTGCAGTGAAACCCCTAATTGAATTCCCATTATTTCCAAAAACCTGCTGGGAAAGTTTACAAATGGGAGCACCGGTGTTTAGATGGAGCCCAAGTAAACTGTGAAAGGGATTTGCTTGGCAAGCTACAAAGAGAGTTTTTAGTTTCGAAGTTTGGTTTTCTTTATCTGTTTGGATGGGTAGGCTTTGTGCAAGTCATTTGTTTAAAACAAACTAAGGCTCTCTTGAAGAGTGCTGATCTACAGTCTCTATGTTCATTCAGGAACAAGTGTCCGAGAGCACCACGACATTAGTGTTGCAGAAACTCATGCCAGACACAATGTACACAGTGACCGTTTTGCCAGTGTACGCTGAAGGAGATGGACCTCGACTTTCTGAGAAGGGAAAGACTAGTAAGTGACTACAAAACACTCAAAGATCATAAATATATGAAGAATGTCTGCAAATAATGTAAATGGACAGTATTGAGTCAATGTTATTGTTGTCTCCTTAGAACCTTTGGGTAGCGTAAGGAACCTGCAGGTAACAGATCCAACTATTAGCACCTTGAATGTACGCTGGGAGCCAGCAGAAGGCAATGTGCGGGAATACATAGTCGTTTACGTTCCTGCTGGTAGTCAAGATCAGGAAGTGGTAAGAATGATTCATAAAAATGTGAATTGCGCTCAATTATTTATCATTTATTCAATCATTGCTAATTTTATCAGTGCTTACTGCTTGTGTATTTTTGTTTTATTAGAATACCGCTCTTTCAGAACATGTTTTATTTACCTTTCGTTTTGTCTGAGCAGGATCAAGTCCCTGGAACCACCACCTCCACTGTACTAAAGAACTTAGAGCCCGACACAACCTATACTGTTACTTTGGTGCCAGTGTATCACGAAATGGAGGGCAAATCTCTTTCAGAGAATGGAAAAACAAGTGAGTTCATGGTTAAAGACATAGGACAGTGTCAAACTTCTGACACTGTTCTGTCAGTGTTTTGGTGCTAGTTTCAGCCCGGCGCAAATATCATTTTTACACCCTTTGCTACCTTGTTTAAATAGCCAATGAATTTGTGTGCCCATGGGCATGCAGACCTAAAAAAAGGAGGTGTTATTTAAAGAGCGCGGTAGTGATGGGCAGGTCCACAACACACCTACACATTACTTATTACACCCAGGGATACACAGCAGCACATAAACATCTTTTTAAAATGTAATGGAGGCCAGCTAGCAAAATGCTATGCTGGTAAACCTCTTTACTCTGACCTCTAAATGGTGACAGATGCTAGCGGTCATAGTCTTTAGCCTCCTAGTTAGACCAATTGACTTTCATACAAAGACTCAACAGTTTAATCCTAGCTAAGACGAGGTTGGTTGCAGTAGGGCCAGGGGGTTACACATGGGGGCTCGTCCGGGATGGGAGAGAAGTTTAGGGGGGTGAGTGTAACGGAGGCCAGCATGCAAAGTGCTTTACAGGTAAACCTCACTCGTTCTGTTTGTGTTTTGGTGCTAGTTTCAGCCCGGCGCAAACATCATTTTCATACTTTTTGCTACCTTGTTAAAATAATGAATTTGTGTGCCCATGGGCATGCAGATCTAAAAAAGGAAGGAGGTGTTATTTAAAGAGCGCGGTAGTGATGGACAGGTCCACAACACACCTACACATTACTTATTACACCCAGGGATGCACAGCAACACATAAACATATTTTTTAAAATGTAATGGAGGCCAGCTAGCAAAGTGCTGTGCAGGTAAACCTCACTCTTCTAAACCTCTAAAAGGTGCTCTTGTGACAGGGGGCATGGTCTTTAGGCTCCTTGTTAGAGTAATCGACTCCCATGCAAAGAATCGCCAGTTCAATCCCGTTACAGACCGGGTTGGGTGTAGTAGGACCAGTGAGCTACATACGGGGGCTCGTCCGGGATGGGAGTGATGTTTAGGGGGTTAGTGTAACAGAGGCCAGCTAGCAAAGTGCTTTACAGGTAAACCTCATTCCTCTAACCTTTGAAAGGTGACAGACGCTAGAGGTCATAGTCTTTAGCCTTCTAGTTAGACCAGCCGACTCTCATACAAAGACTCACCGGTTCAATCCCAGCTAAGATCAGGTTGGTTGTAGTAGGGCCAGTGGGTTACACATGGGGGCTTATTTGGGATGGGAGTCAAGTTTAGGGGGTGAGTGTAATGGAGGCCAGCTAGCAAAGTGCTTTACAGGTAAACCTCACTCGTTCTGTCTGTGTTTTTGTGATAGTTTCAGCCCGGCGCAAATATCATTTTCACACCCATTGCTACCTTGTTTAAATAGCCAATGCATTTGTGTGCCCATGGGCATGCAGATCTAAAAAAAGAGGTGTTATTTAAAGAGTGCGGTAGTGATGGGTAGATCCACAACACACCTACACATTACTTATTACACCCAGGGATGCACAGCAGCACATAAACATCTTTTTAAAATGTAATGGAGGCCAGCTAGCAAAGTGCTATGCAGGTAAACCTCACTCCTCTGACCTCTAAAAGGTGCTCTTGTGACAGGGGCCATGGTCTTCAGGCTCCTTGTTAGAGTAATTGACTTCCATGCAAAGAATCACCAGTTCAATCCCATTACAGACCGGGTTGGGTGTAGTAGGACCAACGAGTTACACATGGGGGCTCGTCTGGGATGGGAGTGAAGTTTAGGGGTGAGTGTAACGGAGGCCAGCTAGTAAAGTGCTTTACAGGTAAACCTCACTCCTCTAACCTCTGAAAAGTGACAGAAGCTAGAGGTCATAGTCTCTAGCCTCCTAGTTAGAACAACCAACTCTCATACAAAGACTCACCGGTTCAGTCCCAGCTAAGACCAGGTTGGTTGCAGTAGGGCCAGTGGGTTACACATGGGGGCTCGTCCGGGATAGGAGTTAGGTTTGGGGGTGTGAGGGTATGGAGGCCAGCTAGCAAAGTGCTATATACTGGTAAACCGTACGCCTCTGACTTCTAAATGGTGCTCTAGCGACTCTAGAGCCTCCTTGTTAGAGCAACCAACTCCCATGCACAGAATTGCCAGTACGATCCCAGCTCAGCACAGGTTGGGTGCAGTAGGACTGGTAGGTTACAAACACATCTTTTAAGCAAGGATTAAAATGTAAAAGATTATTATTGTCTACATAAATATAAACACCACATCCTCCTTTTTCACCTCAAGGGACTTTAGTGAATCAAGCTTCTTTTGTAGATGGTGTGCTTGCTTTAACCTTGTGCACGTTGTGTAACCACAATTTGCTCTTGAAGGAAATGTGATTGCATTAAATCTGATTGATTTAATGCACGTTATGCCCAAAACCTTAACATTTTTAAAAGAATGAGGACAGTACCTTTAGACCATGCATTGGGCGCAATGTTTTTCCCATCCTTAAAATTGTAAAATTGGATTCTAATAAACCCTGCGCTGTGTGCGTAAGACTACGAGCCTATGTTGTTAAAATTGAACCCACAGTGTTATACATATTCAGATAAAAGTGGCTACTAGCAAATGCTTCTTTAAAAGTGACTCTGAGTATCTTTGTTTTCAGAACCACTGGGTGGAGTTCGCAACCTTCAGGTTACCGATCCCACCAGCAGCACCCTAAATGTGCGATGGGAGCATGCTGACGGAAACCCACGCAATTACAAAGTGTTCTACATACCGCAGCCAGGAGATGCTGAGATGATGGTAGGATCTGAGGATCTAACTTGTAATGCTTATATTAAAGTCCTTCCACATTATGAGAGCCTCTTTATTGTTTTGCTATGAACAGGAACTAGTGTCCGGTGGGACGACAAGTACTGTCCTACGTAATCTCAATGCTAACACGATGTACAAGGTCACTTTGTTGCCCATGTATGAAAATGACGTGGAAGGAAAACGTCAGTCAGAGAATGGAAAGACAAGTAAGTGCAGTCCTTTGTAACTTCCAAATTTCAGATGGAGAACCGATCTACTGTACTTCTAAGGGATCATTGATTACATTTAGGCACAGGTGAGGTGTGTTCAGGGGGTGTATTTTTTTTATTGACGCAGAACCTTTGGGAAGTGTGAAGAACCTTCAGGTGACCGACCCGACTGTCAACTCTCTGAGAGTGAGATGGGATGCCGCAGATGGAGATGTTCGCCAATACAATGTCATTTATGTTCCTGTTGCCGGAGGTGCTGCAGGCCAGGTAATGACCTAAATCTTAATCGTCTCAAATTGTCAATTTAATGAGTTAGTTGCTAAATAATATGTGCTCAAACTGATGTACTCTACAGACCCAAGTGTCTGGAATGTCCACCAACACTATTCTGAGAAACCTGCAACCAAATACGGAGTACAAGGTCACTGTAGTCCCAGTATATGCCGATGCTGAAGGAAAGAAACAGTCAGCGAACGGAAAAACAAGTGCGTACCTCTAGCGTACACTTCGAATGTAATTCTTTAGCTTGCAAGATACTTCTTTAGCATGCAAGATACTAATAAGTTTGAACCATTTTCAGAGCCTCTGGGTGGAGTGAAGAACTTGCAGGTCACGGATCCCACAACCAGCTCATTGAAGGTGCGCTGGGAGCCTGCGGAGGGAAATGTCCGACAGTACAGAATCTTCTACGTTCCAGCATCTGGCGGTGCAGAGGACATGGTAGGAGATGCTCTACAGAAGAGGCCCTACTGCAATTATTGGCAACCCATGATCTTTGATAACCATTTCAACTTCCCACATCAACAGGAGCAAGTTTCTGGAGGCACCACCAACACCATACTGAGAAACCTTCTGTCAGACACGGTCTACACTGTGACTGTGGTTCCTGTTTACCCTGAGGGAGAGGGTCTCCGTCAGTCTGAAAAGGGAAAGACTCGTAAGTTGTGCTTGGAAATGATATGCATGCTTGATTGAATGCCGAATATGAGCTCAGGATTAGCATTTAACAATAGGTATGCTTTCATCCATCCATCAGCATTTTGGAATATTGCATACACTGTAAAAAAAAAAAATTTTTTGAGTTGAATCTAAGGAACTTTTCAAGTCTTCTTAACTTAAAAACATCTAAGGTAATCTTTTAAAATTTAAATTAAGTTAAAGCAACATATAAACATTTGCTTTCATGACGTTTTGACATAATTATTTACAGTGTGGTGTGAAAATGCTTCATGAAAACATCAAAATGAAACCATTTGAAAATAATCCACAGAGAATGTATTTTTTTCTTTTTGATATTTGGCACCATTTTATCTAGAAGTGACCATTTTGTTCACTTTAACTCATTGGATGGAAATGGTGCTTTAGTCATGAGAGGTCTCAAATTCAGATCCCGGACGAGCCCCCGATTTTCACTGTAACATCCCTGATGTTAAATGTCTAGAAGTGAGAGCAACCGTGAAAAGTTAAAGTTGGTTGGGTTGAGTGATTATCAGTCTCCTGCCTTCACTACAACCCATCAATGTCAGTTAAAGAAATTTATTAACAAAAATAAACAACGGTAAACAAAACTGGGAATCAACTATAGTCTTCCAGGCCAAAACAACAAACAAAAGTACACTAGTATGCTACCCACATAGCAAAATATCTCTGGCCCAGCTCTGGCCCACACAATCAGCTTTTGCTTGGCCCACATGCCGCAGTGAATTACGGTACATGACTGGACCAAGTCTAGCTTCCAGACAAGGGCCAAACATGGACCATATCTGGGCCAAGACTCAGCCAAGTTAATCACCCATAATTGGGCCTGAACTGGGCCAGATATGTTGGTGTGTTACTACAGCAAGGAAATTGATAAACCCATGAATCATTGCACTTTAGGTGTGCTATGGTCGTGCTTTTTCTCAAAGTGACTTGATTGGTAAAATTTATTTTTTCTTTTCTTGAAAATAAAAAAAAAAGTATTTTAAATGTAGGTCAAACTGGCCAAACTTACATGGCCCACATATCAATTAATAACATCTGGCCCAAATACTACATTTTACATCTGGCCCAAGTATTGTGTGCCGCCTTAAAGACGGTGTCACCTCTGCCAAACCAGGGCCATGTTTGGCCCACATGCCGTATGCCAGTGCCGGATGAATGCCTGCTCTGCCAGATTCATGCCAAATCTGGGCCAGAATTCTTTGCTACTAGGGTAGTTAGCGAGTAAAACTATCCAAACTGACAAAGTAAAATTAAATTAACAGCATAAATGAACACTGACTCCCTAACTAAACATAAACGAGAGTTTTATAAATAAAATGGCACCCACCTCCCTACGGCTTCCAAACACAGAGTTTCAAAAGCAGAATTTCAGCAGTTTCAAGTGCTTTACACAGATTTTAACTTCAATAAGTTAACCACAACAGCGACAATACACTTGCACAACACAACCAGACGGGAACGTGACCACACTCTAGAAGCAAGCTTCAATGTGGCTTGCAACTGTTCAGCTTTTAAGCTTGAAGGACAACACGCAGCACCTAGTTAAGAAACGGGTTACAGAAAGAGAGAGAAAAGAAACCAAACCCAACATTACATTCAAAACACCATGGAAGGTAACAAATGCCTTTGAGATATTCCAGTTTAATTTGCTTATTTAGATTTAAACTAGGGCTGTCAAAAAATTAATCGTGATTAATCACATCCAAAATAAAAGTTTAACATAATATTTGTGTGTGTACTGTGTATATTTTATTATGAATATATAAATACACACATGCATATACTTGATAAGATGTTGGTTTATATTTAGATATCTAAAAAATATGTGTATGATACAAATTTTACATTTGAATATGATGTAACTACTTTGATGTAACTTTTTTTATATATAGTTTTGGCTTCTATGAATGTGTTTATCACATATACATAATAAATATATATAACACACACACATATTATGTCAAAACAAACTTTTATTTTGGATGTGATTAATCACAATTAATTCTTGGACAGCCCTAATTTAAACATAACTATTGTTGTATACATGAAGGAAACTACTGAATTGGGGCATTTGGGTTGGTTTACTCCTGCACTAAAACAGATTAAGTCCTTTGAACTCTTGTTTGGGATTTTGTTTTACTGATTTCTATAGTAATAGTCACATCTGCTTCGGTTTAAAAAGCATTTTAAGCAGTTTCAGCATCAACCCTAAATGCCCCCCACCACCTGCCTTTCCTTTTTGGCACTTTTTCACCATAAAACCCGTCTGAGCCTCTGTCGAATGCCTGGCTCAGCGTTCATTCCTGAACTTTACTGAGCTTCCTCCTGTTTAAACTGCTCTGTGAGCTGTCTGACTTCCTCTGCTCGTCTCTAAATCCCCTGTTCTCACTGTGCTTCTCTTTCAACACGTCCTCTCCCTCTTTCACAGTTCCAAGACTTCCACCACGAAATATCAAGGTCTATAACCCAACTCCCAACAGTCTGAATGTGCGCTGGGAACCCGCCTCAGGCCAGGTGCAGCAGTACAGGGTTGCCTACGCCCCGCTGACTGGGATTCGACCTCTTGAGTCTGTGAGTGACGCACAAATACGCAATATATTTACATTCGTGCATTTAGGGGACATTTTTATGCGAAACCGCTTAATTTATATATTTAATGAAATGCATGATAAGTTTGCCACACATGTACAGAATTCACCTCAATAAAGTAAACTGGAGCTGAAGATTAGCTTGAAGTGAAAAACATGAGCAAGTGACAAAGTGGTTCAAGCTTGATGTAAGCGTCGTTACAAATGTTCTCATGATGAAGTCCATCCCAACGCAGTGTTTAAAACCCCACCTGTCCTGTGAGCCATTGTTTGTTTGTTTGTGTATTCAGAGCCAGTGAACAATGGACATTAAATAATAAAAATTGTGTTAACGCACTAGAAAATAATTCATTTATTTTCCTTCGGCTTAGTCCTTTATTTATCAGGGATCGCCACCGTGTAATGAACCAGCAACTATTCCAGCTTCCAGTTTTATGGTGCGGATGCCCAGCCATAACCAATGACAGTGTACATTAATCAATAGTCCCCAAGACTAATTTATACCCAAAGTAGTCTAAAGACTAGTTTTCATTGGTGGGTCCCTCAGCCAGATGTTAAAGGCCTATACCAATAAAAATACTAATTCAAACTCTAAACAATACTCAAATGAATGACCAAAAACAACCACAACAACTGCAATATCAGAAAGATGCAGAAAAGCTGCATATAAAATTTACAGATTTGGACACAGTTCATCCAATCAGACGGGAAGCATCTAATAATGAATCTTGAATCAAGCTGTGTATTGGTGTGTCACAGTGCTCGGTTGCAGCTGGAAGGGCATCTGCTGCGTAAAACGTAAGCTGAATAAGTTGGCGGTTCATTCCACTGTGGCGACCCATGATTAATAAAAGGACTAAGCTGAAAAGAAAATGAATGAATCAAGCTGTTTCTTTAAAAAATAGTTGTTAACAACTCTACATCGTTTCTATTGACCTTATTCTCTGCGTATGAGCGGGTGCAGCCATTTGAGTCTTTTTGCCTCGAGACTTCTGGTCTCATTTACCTACAATCATTTTTTGACATTACAAACAGCTCATTCTGCTGTTTGATGTTGCAAACTGATGTTTTCTTATTATATTATTCTGCTTTGTCTGTATAATCATGCAAACACTTGTTTGTAGAGCGAGTAGTTTGACTGTTTTCTGCTGTTTATTATTCCTAGTCATTTCTCCAATAGACGACTGAATCAGAAGTTCTAAAATAATCGCAGAACGAGCAACTTCAGCATTGAAGAATACGGTCAACACCTCACAAATGAAGAGATTTGACCAAATACTCAGTCTGCTGTTGGTAACCGAGTCAGCAGCTGTGTATTATTACAAAAATACGTTAGCATACTGTTTACATTTATGACTTACTTATGTTAACACAGACCTTACAAGATATTACTATTCATTTATATATTTACTTGCCTTCCATAATATAAAGGCTGCGTGGCTACAGGACCTTCCTAAACCAGTGATGCACGAACATCCTGTAGTCTCCACTGATCCCTGCTTACTAAGTAGCCCCCATGCTGAGTGGTATGGACTGCTCGACTGGCTGGGGTGCACATTTGCTTTTAAAAGACGAAATCCCTCTCACTGTGTAATAGAACACGACCGACTTTCCCACTGTGTAAATATTGGTAGGCCTCTGTACTTCTATAAGTCTTCATAAGCGCTCCATCTACTCCTTGTGACAGGACAAAGTGATTAAAAATATCCCCGTAAGTTACCTCTGGCTCATATCGTCTACCCACATTAACTGTAACGATGGATGGGGCAATCTGGGACCATCTGATCGCTGCAGGGAGGTTTCACCATACTCCCAGCTCCAAACATTTACTGAACTAGCATTATATGGCATTTTTCTAAAATGACAGCTAACTATACACTATGTAATGACTTTCCGAAACAGTCATCTGATGTACTGTGTCAGCGTACCGGAAGTCAGATGACAAAATGCGGAAGAGCGAAGTATTTAATGTGGGTGGGGTGGAATATGGTCAATAAAAACAGTAGCTGGACACATTGAGATTGCAATAAGAGCTAACACATTTCAGATAATTATTAGATCACATAATAACAAAAAAATGAAGACCTCGATTAACTCCAACACGTTAACGTAAACTAAAGTCAGCTAATAAACTTGAAACAAGGACAATGGATTGAAAACATAATGATAAACAGCAGTGTTATAAAAGTCATGGGCCCTTTAAGAGTCAACAAAAGAGCGAGCAGAGCTCCACTGACACACCATATTTGGTTAAGAGAGGAAGTTATGATTGAGACGGTTGATAAAATTAGATGATGCAGATAGATGATCAAGAGAGACGAGACAGCGACAGAGAGAGATCCAGAGCCCCTCCACATTCAGTAAGCGATTTGAAACAGATTTAACAGAGATAAAGTTGTCGAAATGAGGCAACATCACCAAAAACTGTCATTGGATAAAGAAACCTTCGCTGAAAAATATATATTATTACTATATTTAAACAGTAGCTGGACACATTGAGAATGCAATAAGAGCTAACACATTTCAGATAATTATTAGATTAAGAGAGGAAGTTATGATTGAAAAAGTTATGATTGAGACGGTTGAGAAAATTAAATGATGCAGATAGATGATCGAGAGTGACGAGACAGCGACAGAGAGAGATCCAGAGCCCCTCCACATTCAGTAAGGGATTTGAAACAGATTTAACAGAGATAAAGTTATCAAAATGACGTCACCAAAATCTGTCAAACTTTCGTCGAATAATATATATTATTATATTTAAACAGTAGCTGGACACATTGAGAATGCAACAAGAGCTAACACATTACAGATAATTATTAGATCACATAATAACAAAAAATAAATAAAAAATGAAGACCTCGATTAACTCCAACACGTTAAGGTAAACTAAAGTCAGCTAATAAACCCGAAACAAAGACAATGGATTGAAAACATAATGATAAACAGCAGTGTTGAACTAAATATTTATTAAACTACAGCAAGGAAAATGGCTTTCAGGAACCCTACCGGGGGATGACTCATATGAATCTGCGAATCTATTTATTTGAACAAGTTCATTGCTACAACAAACCGTCTGATTTGATTCACTAGACTTTCCAATCCTAGAGAAAGAGAGAGAGAGAGAGATGAATATTGCAGGATAATGTGTTTGTTTTTTGCCTCAGCTTGCCTGGCAATGGAGAGTTTTCTTCAAGATCCATCGCTTCTTAATGGCCAAAGTAGCTCATAGCCGAACAACTGTAAACTACTTTGTTTTTTTTGCTACTGTCACAGTTTGCATCACTCAAACATCTATCACTTTTTTTTCATTTTGAGCATTATTAACTTTAGATGATGGATAGTAAAGCTCAAAGTGTCTTCTTTCCAAAGATACATGAATCGCAGACCAAATTATTCAGCAACCGTTACTGTTTTAGTTTAGGAGGTAATTCTAAACTCGGAAAACTCGGAATTTTTTTTACAGAAATCTCATTTTGCATGCTATCTTCATCAAATTTGAAATAGAAACTCATAAAACACGGCTTTAAAGGCCTATTTTTCATATCAAGACATTACCACAGAATGTAAAAGATATGGACGTAGTATCCGTGACGTCACCCATAGGTTTATGAAGAACCCAAAAGAAGCTACCAGTAGGCGTGGCAAACCATCGCTGTTTTTTTTGCGCGTCATCGCACAAACCGGTGGATACCAAACAAGGGCAAAGAGGCAGAGCATGAGTGGAGCTACAGACGCATACTGGCAATTTGCTTAGATGGGCTTTCCTATGGGAAAAACGCTTAATACTTCATTACCTGCGACTCGTTTGTGTTCTGACCACATGTGCTTGGTTGTGTACTATTCCAATAAAGTGTTTAGTCTTTTAAAAAACACTGTTATTATACACTGAGCCACTAAACATTGTTCTTATGATCTTATGAATACTTCCAAACACTTCAGATATAGTCTGTGTTAGTAAATGCAGGGCTATTGATGAAATCCAGGCTGAACACTGTATGACAACACTTCAGATGACTGTTTTATAGCCTACTGCTAATCAGTCTGTCAGGTTCTGGAATGCTTTACAGGTGTAAAGAAAAATATAAATGATATATGATCTTAAATAAAACAAGTACATTTATAGAGATGGTATAAGTATATAATTTCACTCACCTGGGAAATGGAGACCACGTGAACGGATTGTGGCACAATTAAGTGCACACAGAATGCCATATCATCTGATAATTGTAAGAAATAATTCCAAAAAGGCAACTGACTGTGTAAAGCCACATAAAACAACACAAAAATACGATGAATATGCAGAGATCAACGGCTAATCAGCCGGAATCAGCTGAGGTGACGTGACGGTGACCAGCGAGACCAAGCTGTCGCTCAAGTGGCCACGCCCTTAATTATGCAAACTTAATATAAAGGAAATGGATGAGTTATATAAAAATTCACCACCATTATAAAAAATTACTTTATAATGTATGACTTTTTATATTTTCGAGCATGAAACTTCTCCTTTTACCACAGTAAAGCCTAAATTGTCTTCTTTCCAATGATACCTAATTTGTGTTTGTAGCTTACTGCACTGTAAAAGGTGATTAGTTACTTAAAGCGAGTAAACCAGTTGTCTTAAAAGCAACAAGCTGACTTAACAAAAATAATGTAAGTAAACCCATTGTAACTTGGAACTGTTAAGTTGACTTAATGTTTACAAATATGCAATTGTACTCACCTTTCTTTAAATAAAAGTAAACTAACCACTTTTTTCCAACACACCTTTATTATTTTTGTTTTTTGTCTCCAGCTTTTCTGTATCAAGCAAAATGACATACAGTAACTAAAATAAATCTGCTCTTCCAGACTCCAGGGTGTCTTCTAAATTCAATACAGGCTATAATTGTAAATTTTCTAAACCTAATAAAGCGCCAAATATGTGATATTGTAACAATTACAGTAATTATTTGAAAACAGACGTGCTTAAATAGTCTGACACTGTAAAAAAGGGATTTGTTGACTTTAAAAAGTGAGTACAATTTGCATAATTATAAAAATGAAGTCAACGTAACAGTTCCAAGTTACAATGGGTTTGCTTACATTATCTTTGTGAAGTCAACTTGTTGCTTTTAAGGCAATTGGTTTACTCGCTTTAAGTAACTAATCACTTAATACAGCGTGGGGTCAAGAACTGTTACTCTTTAAAGTTAGGTAGGTGCAAATCCCCAAAAGTGAGAGCATTTGAGTCATTAATTAAAGTTACTACCCAGAATGTTTAGCGCATACCTTTTTACTATTTGGCATCATGTGTTTGCAATTCAGTCCATCCAAGATATTACTGGGACTTTTTTTTTTAAATATCTGCAGCCTGGGCGGCACGGTGGCTGAGTGGTTCACACTGTGGCTTCACATCAAGAAGGTCGCTGGTTTGAGTCCCGGCTGGGCCAGTTGGCAGTTCGGGAGTTTGCATGTTGTGCCGGTTTCTCCCATAGTCCAAACACATGCGCTATAGGGGAATTAGGTAAACTAAATTGTGTGTTTGTGAATGTGAGTGTATATGGATGTTTCCCAGTATTGGGTTGTGGCTGGAAGGATATCTACTGCTTAAAACATATGCCGGATTAGTTGGCGGGGGCATCACGGTGGCGTAGTAGGTAGCTTCACAGCAAGAAGGTCGCTGGTTCGAGCCCTGACTTGGTCAGTTGGCATTTCTGTGTGGAGTTTGCATGTTCTCCCCGTGTTCACGTGGGTTTCCTTCGGGTGCTAAAAATATTAAGTTAAACTTGGTATAACTTGGAAAAATGTAGTCGATACCTGAATAACTTAATTAAATAAAGTACTAAAATAAGTATTAAAGTATTAAAATAAGTCAAAGCAACATACAAATATGTGTTGTCTTGACTTTTTGTTATTACTTTTTTTTAAAGTGTGCACAAATACTTAAATTCTCAGTTGTTGTGAATCATAATCTCTTATGAGCCATGTACAAATAATATGGTGTGCCAGATTTGGCCTACAGGTCTTAAGTTTAACATGTGTTGTAAGAATTGAGCAGTACAAAGTCTTAGGTACAGTACAAGACTTCATTACACTTCACTAAATATAACAAGTTATGACAAAACGAGACATCTTCATATCCCCTGTGCTGACCCATATTAGTCAAACACATCAGCTTGAGCCAGAGCTAATTCTGTCGTGAGCTTTAGTGTATGACAGGAATGCAGCTGCCATCAGCGATGTGAAGCCTCCAACTGAACAAATGCACAGATGTGGTGATAATCCCGCAGGGTGTTAACAGGTTACTGATGGGGTTTCCCTGTCACCTCCAATCCAGTCTCTCTTCAGCTCTAGCCGCCCCTGAGGGAAATTACACACATTTGACAGTATTTATGTAGCATTTAACCCCGTGAGCACATCTGTTTGCATTACTTATCTGTTTGGAAATGTTATCTAGCCCTGCTAATCTAAACATGGGGCTTAACCGGTGACGTGATTGTGCATTTTCGCTTTGCCAAACTCGGAAGGGTTGTCATACAGTGGATGTTTGTAAATATATTCTCCTCCGTGTTATCTAAACCGTGGGCTTCTCCTCAGGTTCTTGTTCCTGGCAACCTCAACAATGCTTTCCTGGATCAGCTCGTTCCAGATACTCCGTATTCGGTGAACGTGATGGCGGTGTATGCTGATGGAGAAGGCCCAGGGATCGACGGAAATGGAAAAACATGTGAGCTAAATCCTTCAACATGATGCCTTTGCATGTACTGTGCACTGTAAACAATAAAACGTTGAGTTAACTTAATTTTAAAGCAACCGGCTGCAAAGAAATTGTGAGTTTATTAAGTCTCAGTGGTTGAAGTTGAGCCAAATTAATGTTTAAGTTGACCGAAAAGGCTGGTTTAAGTCAATTATACTTTACGGAATAATTTGGCTGAACTTAAAAAACTGAAGCTTAATAAACTTACAATTTCTTTGCAGCTGGTTGCTTTAAAATTTTAAGTCAACTCAACTTTTTATTTTTTGAAGATATGGAGAAATCTAAATTTAAAGTCTCCTCAACTTAATTTTTACTTTCATTGAACAGACAGTTCCAGACATGCTGTTAAATCATTTTTATGAGTAAATTCAACTCTGAGCTCAAAAATATGTCCACCTAACTTACAATTTTAAGCTGAATGAACAATTTATAAGTTGTATTTTTTTACAGTGTGCAAAAAAAAAAGTATGTTCTTTAATTAAATAACTTTAATCTTTAATAACTTGCACTACCCTTCCTACACTTCAAGAACTGTACTCTTCCAGAGTGAGTAAAAGGGCTCGCAAAATAACCCTGGACGCCTCGCACCCAGCACACTTCCTGTTCCAACTGTTACACTGTAAAAAAATAAAAAGTTGAGTTAATTTAAAATTTTAAAGCAACCGGCTGCAAAGAAATTTTGAGTTCATTGAGCTTCAGTGTATGAAGTTGTGCCAAATTAATGTTTAAGTTGACCGAAAAGGCTGGTTTAAGTCAAGTATACTTTACGGAATAATTTGGCAGAACTTCATACACTGAGACTTGATAAACTCAAAATTTCTTTGCAGCCGGTTGCTTTAAAAATTCAAGTCAACTCAACTTTTTATTTTTTAAGAGATATGGAGAAATCTAAATTTAAAATCTCCTCAACTGAATTTTTTACTTTCATTGAACAGACAGTTCCAAACATGCTGTTAAATCATTTTTATGAGTAAATTCAACTCTGAGCTCAAAAATATGTCCACCTAACTTACAATTTTAAGCTGAATGAAAAAGTTATAAGTTGTATTTTTTTACAGTGTGCAAAAAAAAAGTATGTTCTTTAATTAAATAACTTTAATCTTTAATCTTTAATAACTTGCACACTTCAAGAACTGTACTCTTCCAGAGTGAGTAAAAGGGCTCGCAAAATCACCCTGGACGCCTCGCACCCACCACACTTCCTGTTCGAGCTGTTACACTGTAAAAAAATAAAAAGTTGAGTTAACTTAAAATTTTAAAGCAACTGGCTGCAAAGAAATTTTTGAGTTCATTGAGCTTCAGTGATTGAAGTTGTGTCAAATTAATTTTTTAAGTTGGCTGAAAAGGCTGGTTTAGGTCAATTATACTTTACGGAATAATTTGGCACAACTTAAAAAACTGAAGCTTAATAGACTTACAAATTATTTGCAGCTGGTTGCTTTAAAATTTTAAGTTAACTCAACTTTTTATTTTTTAAGAGATATGGAGAAATCTAAATTTAAAGTCTCCTCAACTGATTTTTTTACTTTCATTGAACAGACAGTTCCAAACATGCAGTTAAATCATTTTTATGAGTAAATTCAACTTGGAGTTCAAAAATATGTCCACCAAACTTACAATTTTAAGCTAAATTAACAATTTATAAGTTGGATTTTTTACAGTGTGCAAAAAAAAAAAAAGGATGTTCTTTAATTAAATAACTTTAATCTTTAAGAACTGGCACTACACTTCAAGAACTGTACTTTTCCAAAGTGAGTAAAAGGGCTCACAAAATCACGCTGGACGCATCGCACCCAGCACACTTCCTGTTTAAACTGTTACCGTCTTGTCGGTGCTACAGAGCACCGAGCACAAAAACAGCCAGACACAGGAAAAGTTTCTTTCCTCAGGCCATCTACCTCATGAACAGTTCATATTTTCCTATTGTGCAATAAACGTGCAATACTTTCTCATACGCATATTTATCACAAATCTGTACATAGATTTCAACATCCAGATCCAGATTTGGTTGACACACATCACCCAAATAGCAACACAACCACTTACAATAACCTGGCTTTTGTAAATGTTGTCTATTTCAGTACCACGAGCTGGACCCAGGAATATGAGGGTCTTCGAAACCACCACAAGCACCATCAGCATTGGCTGGGATCACGCCGAGGGTCCTGTACAGCAATACAAGATTTCATATGCTCCGTTGACAGGAGATCCCATCACAGAATTTGTGAGTAAAATCCTTTAGTGACTATTGCTACATTTGCATGTTTAGTTAAAAATGTTTTGTTCATTTAACAGGGAACATTCCCAGAACATTCAGTAACGTTCCCTAAACGTTGTGTAAATGTGGGCATACAACATTATTGAAATAACGTTTCTAGAACATTCTTGTAACACTAATAGCAAAACCTTCTTAGAACAACATTCTCTGTATGTCTTTGATGTTCACTCTAAAAGGTTAGTGTTAGTTTTACAGTGTTAGTTTTTATGAATGTTCTCATAATGTTGACAGAAATACGTTCTTAGAACATAATATAATGTTAATTGAATGTTCTAATAACGTTTAAATAACGTTCTAAAAGCATTAAAATAACATAAGAGACTTAAACATTATTAAAACGTTTGCAATAATGCTATTGCAACAAAAACAATAATGTTAATACGTTGGCAAAAAAATTGCACGTTTTGAACATTCTAAAAATCTCCCATAATAATGTTTTTATAACTTACTGACAACATTAGGGAAACGTTCTTAGAACATCAAGACTATAGAACATGAGACTTAAACATTATTAAAACGTTTTGAGTTCTGGTGACTTAAATATCAAAGAACAAAAACGAAAAAATTTCCCAGTGATGGGTTGCGGCTGGAAGGGAATCCGCTGTGTAAAACACATGCTGGATAAGTTGGCGGTTCATTCCGCTGTGGCGGCCCTAGATTAATAAAGGGACTAAGCTGACAAGAAAATGAATGAATGAAAAACTAAAAAAATACTACGGAAAAAAACAACAACTTCATGGGAACGTTTTAAGAGCCTAAAATTGCTAGCTGGGAACCATTTTGAGTTCTTAAAAATGAACACTGCTTACCTGTTTAATTAATGCTTTTAAAAAATAATAATAATCATTTTACAGTGTATGATTCACCCATGTTTATGTTTCATGCTTTCACCAAACATCACATATTTGATGCTTTCCCCCACAGACTGTTGTCCCTGGCAACAGAAATAATGCTATCCTTCAAAATCTGCAACCTGACACTCCGTACAACATCACCGTCACAGCAGTTTATCCCGAAGGACCTGGTGGATCCCTGAACGGCAACGGAAAAACACGTGAGTCAACCGAATCAACCGAATATGATGTCCCTAGAGTGTGTATCTAAAGTTTCAGCCGCACAAATAATGTTTTATAACTGCCCCTTTTAGGCTTTAATCCTAATTGTGTTATTTTGGTGACTGTCGCTTTAAATTCAAATGAGATTGTGCTCTTTTTAAAAGAGGGCGGGGCTATGAATGCCTTTGTCAGCATAGTGGCAGATTTCAAAAACAAGACTAGCATCCTATACTAAACAGGCAGAAATGATCACTAGTGGGCGGGGCTTTCCCCCTATGATGACACGTACAAAGGGAGAATGTCAATTAAAGTGTTTCTGCAGACTGTTTTATCGAATAAAATTATAAATATTAAAATTAATATATTTTTACCATTAAATCTGGGTATTTTCACACACTCTTGTCACGCAACTCTGTTTAAACAGTGATTTTATGCATAGTAGGTCTCCTTTAATGCACTTTTCAGTACTATGACATAAGCCTCAAGCTGATATTTTGCTTTTATGTCGGATCTTCTGTTCAGTTGGCCTGCTGGCACCTCAGAACCTGCGAGTCTCAGACGAGTGGTACACGCGCTTCCGTGTGTCCTGGGATCCTGCTCCCTCTCCGGTCATGGGCTACAAACTAGTCTACCAACCAACAAGTAAGAAACATTGCAGTATTATGAGCGGTAACACTTTACAATAAGGTTGGATTAGTTGATATTAGTTGATATGTTTATTATAGGGCTGTCCAAAAATTAATCGTGATTAATCACATCCAAAATAAAAGTTTAACATAATATTTGTGTGTGCTCTGTCTATATTTATATTATAAATATATAAATACACAAATGCATATACTTGATAAAATGTTGGTTTATATTTAGATATCTAAAAAATATATGTGTATGATACAAATTTTACATTTGAATATGATGTAACTACTTTGGTGTAACTTTTTTATATATAGTTTTGGCTTCTATGAATGTGTTTATCACATATACATAATAAATATATATAACACACACACATATTATGTCAAAACAAACTTTTATTTTGGATGTGATTAATCACGATTAATTTTTGGACAGCCCTAGTTTATTAACATGAACAAACAACGAACAATACATTTCATGTTAGTTAATGAAAATATAGTAATTCATTGTCTGATCATTTTAATTTACTTTGCATTAGCTAATGTTAACAAGCATGAATATGTATTTTAATAATCCAGCAGTGAATACTGAACTACAATTAATGATGGCTGTAAATGTTTTCGTAATTATTAGTTATTAGTAAACAGTGGTGGAAAGAGTACTGAAGAATCATACTCAAGTAAAAGTACCATTACTTGCCCAAAAATGTGGTGCAAGTAGAGTAAAAGTATCTAGTAAATATTACTCAAAGTATGAGTAAAAAGTAGACCTTTTAAAAGTACTCAAGAGTAGTGAGTATTACACTGTAGAAAAGTTAATGCGTTTACAGAATGTTTCGTTTACACATCAAACAACATGTGGTGTATTTAGGGATCTTCCTATTTTTGTTTGTTCCTTCCAACCTTCCTTCAATTATTTGTTTGTTCTCTCCTTCCTTCATTCATTCGTTTGTTCCCTCTTTCCTTCGTTCACTCGTTCGTTCATTCATATTTTTGTTCCTTCCTACATTAGGTCCTTTTGTTCATTAATTCGTTTGATCGTTCCTTCCTTCCTCCCTTCCTAGTTTGTTCAGTCCTTCCTTGAATTCTTCCTTCATTCGTTTGGTCCTTCCTTCTTTCCACCCTTCATTTGTTCACTCATTCTTTCTTTCATATTTTTGTTCCTTCCTACATTACGTCCTTTGTTAATTCGTTCCTTTGTTCGTTCCTTCTTTCCTTCCTTAGTTTGTTCAGTCCTTCCTTGAATTCTTCCTTCATTCGTTTGGTCCTTCCTTCTTTCCTCCCTTCATTTGTTTGCTCATTCTTTCTTTCATATTTTTGTTACTTCCTTCATTACGTCCTTTGTTCATTCGTTCGTTCGTTTCTTCTTTCCTTCCTTAGTTTGTTCAGTCCTTCCTTGAATTCTTCCTTCATTTGTTTGGTCCTTCCTTCTTTCCTCCCTTCATTTGTTCGCTCATTCTTTCTTTCATATTTTTGTTCCTTCCTCCATTAGGTCCTTTTGTTCATTCATTCGTTTGATCGTTCCTTCCTTCCTTCCTTAGTTTGTTCAGTCCTTCCTTGAATTCTTCCTTCATTTGTTTGGTCCTTCCTTCTTTCCTCTCTTCATTTGTTCGCTCATTCTTTCTAACATATTTTTGTTCCTTGCTTCGTTAGGTCCTTTGTTCATTCGTTCCTTCTTTCCTTCCTTAGTTTGTTCAGTCCTTCCTTGAATTCTTCCTTCATTCGTTTAGTCCTTCCGTCTTTCCTCCCTTCATTTGTTCGCTCATTCTTTCATATTTTTGTTCCTTCCTTCATTAGGTCCTTTGTTCATTCATTAATGCATTCCTTCTTTCCTTCCTTAGTTTGTTCAGTCCTTCCTTGAATCCTTCCTTCATTTATTTGGTTCTTCGATCCTTCCTTCCATTCCTTGTTCAGTCCTTCCTTTTATTTGGCCCTTCCTTCCATTCTTCATTCATTCCATTTAGTGATTGTTTAGGGCTGTTTGGTGGTTTCAGTCATCACACAGTCGACATCCATCATTTTCAGTGACCTGCAGTCTATAAACAGTCTCTGGATCATTGCGTGTGCAGATTTTGGACATCTTCTGGGACATTTTTAATGTTTCCAAAAGTTTTGCTGCATTTATAAAGCGCCCATGTCTTGAGGTTGTTCAGTATGATGTGATTTACTTTCTATGTGTGATTTAATTGGACAGGAATCACAGGACTGATCTTTCTACTGTAGACAATGACCACAGACAAGACAGAAATAAAGTAGAGACTGCAGGTTGAGGGAAAGTAGTGGAATAAAAGTACCAATACTGCACTAAACATGTACTCAAGGGAAAGTAAAAGTCCACATTTATAAAACTACTCAGTAAATTACAATTCCTGAGAAAAACTACTCAATTACAGTAGTCTGAGTATTTGTAATTAGTTACTTTACACCACTGTTAGTAAATACATTAACTAATGAAACCTTATTGTAAAGTGTGACCATATGACTTTACTGGATGCAGTGCAAGCCACTGTGAAACTATGACAATTCAATTGCAGTTCATTACAGCTCTTCATTTGCTAAATGTTTTTTTGTGTGTGTGTCTTTTTTTTAGCTAAAGATGAATCTTTGGAGGTGTTTGTTGGTGATGTCACCAGCTACACCCTTCACAATCTGCTACCCGGCACAACGTATGACGTTCAAGTTTACGCCCAATACGATGGCGGTGTCAGCAAACCCCTCATCGGACAAGGAACAACATGTATGTTGACTGTAATAGTCATAGTCAACAATGCAATAGTCAACATATCTCATCCTCTTTTTGATTCAGGGTCTTGTTATAGGCTCCCTTTGGCAGGGACCAACAGATTTTAATTTTCATTTGTTTCTAGTGCTATTGACATACTGAATTTATTGGGAAGAGGTAGCTGCTGTTTTTAGTTCTATTGTTGTGTAATGTTTGTCGTAAGTATGTTGTGTAGTATAACAACCTGATCTCGCGAGAAAGTGTATCTATTTTACGTTTTGTCAGTTTAGTGGATAATTTATACGAATTGTACGATTTAAAAAAGAGGCGTGGCACAAAATCCCGCCCCTAAACCCAACCGTCATCGAGGGCTGAGCAAATCGTACTAAATTGTGCAAATAAAATTGTACGAATTCATATGTATTAGCCACAAAAGGACACAAATAATAAACTACATGAAATTAACCCCAAAAATAAATGAAAGACACTTAGCAAATTATAATTTTGAGACCAGGCATGAACAGACTGTCCACGCTAGATGTCGAATTGGACATTTTAGCTTGACATTTGTATTTACTTAATAACGAAGACCCACCCAAATGTAGTAACTGCCAGGCTGCTCTTACTATCAAACATATGTTGCCAGAATGTGAACATTTTAATACAATTAGACAACATTTTTATAACTACTTTGATGGACATTTTTAAAAAAGTACCACCAAGAAGAGTCATGAATTATTTATCAAAAATTGAGCTGAATAATCGTATTTAACTTTGAATATGTTTTTGTGTGAATTTTATTTATTTATATTTTAGGTATTTATCTAAGTAACTTTTTAATTGTTATATGAATTTGTTTTTATCATGTAATATTTATATGTATATCCATCTTGCCATGAAATAGCCATCAGTTGCTGATGTGGCAATAAATAAATAAATAAATAAACGCTAAAGCTAATTCAAAATTTAAGCAAAGAAAAACATTGAAATATATAAAAAAAATAATTAATAAAATGTTAAAACCAAATATAAAAAAATATTTCACTGAAACAAATAAATTAATTATTTGAATATAATTAAAATATATAAAATAAACACTAAAACTAATTACAAATTTAAGCAAACAAGAAATGTTTAATATTAAAATACTAAAAGGTTAAAATAAAGTATAAAATTAAATAAATAAATAAATAAATAAATAAATAAATAAATAAATAAATAAATAAATAAATAAATAAATAAATAAATAAATAAATAAATAAATAAAGCAACAAAAGGAAAAAGTTATAAATTGCTGTGAGGTAGCATTGGGTATTTAAATTTTAAATCTATTACGCTGCAGAACAAATCAGCCCAAATAAAGGCCATGTCCACACTATTGGGTTTTCATTTGAAAACGTACATCTTTGTCTCCGTTTTGCCCTTCCGTTCACACTGATACGCGTTTTTAGGAAACGACAACGTATCTTTTTGAAATCGCTCTCCAAAATGGATAAATGTGAAAACGCCGTTTTCGTGTTGACTGTGAAAACGGAGGCTTTCGAAAACGATGACGCATTTTTAGTCTTGTGACACAGTCATGTTACTAATTCAGCAAAAATGCTGGACCACATCATGCAGCATTTGTTTTGGATGCTCTCCAGTCCATTTAAAAAACTCTGTGCTTTTCCTTGACATTTTGCTGCGACGTTTCAAAGAGCCGAAAAGAAAGTAAACATCAGGCGGAAATGACGCGTGTGGATGCGTCTTGCGTTTCGCGCATGCGCAGTACAGGGTGAAAGCATTTTTAGTCATTTCAGTGTGGATGACAAGGTTTTGGAAAATGACAGTGTGGACGTGAAGCGTTTTTAGATGAAAACTCTGTCTTCAAATTTATCCGGATTAGTGTAGACATGGCCAAAGTTTACAGCAACAGTTAAAAAAATCTGAAAATGTATGGCAGCTGTGGTTGCTAGAACGTTACCGTTTAAAATAAAGTAGACACCATAAAAGTAATTTTCAAAATTTAATGGTAAACTACCATATTTCATTCATTTACAGTATTATACAGTCCATCCGGAAAGTATTCATAGCACTTTCCCCACATTATTTTATGTAACAGCTTTATTCCTAAATGGATAAAATGTATTTATTTCCTCAACATTCTCCACACAATCCCCCATAATAACAATGTGAATAAAGAGTTTTTGAAATTGTTGCAAATTTATTAAAAATAAAAAAGCTGAAGGATCACATGTTCGTCAGTATTCACAGCCTTTGCTCAATATTTTGTTTATGCATCTTTGGCAGCAATTACAGCCTCAAGTCTTTTTTAATATGACGCCACAAGCTTGGCACACCTGTCTTTAAAAATGTTTGGCCTTTTCTCTTTGCAGTACCTCTCAACCTTTATCAGGTTGGATGGGAAGCAATGATGTGCAGCCGTTTTCAGATCTCTCCAGAGATGTTCAATAGAATTTAGTCTGGGCTCTGGCTGGGCCACTCAAGAACATTCACCGATTTGTTGTGAAGCCACTCCATTGATATTTTGGAGGTGTGCTTTGGGTCATTGAGCACTCTGAAGCAGGTTTTCATTCAGGATAGTACAGAATGTACCTGAGCTCAATATAAATTTTCACGGCAAAGGCTGTGATTACTGATGTACATGTGATTTTTCAGGTTTTTTATTTTTAATAAATTTGCCACAGTTTTTACATTGTCATTATGGGGGATTTTGTGTTGAATTTTGAGGAAATATATGAATTTATTCCATTTTGGAATAAGGCTGTAACATAACAAAATGTGGAAAAAGTGAAGCGATATTAATACTTTCCGGATGCACTGTACGCCAGTGTTTTAAAGTACTTACACTAAACATCATACCTTTGTTACACAGTCAAAAACACAACTATAAGAATGTGGTGATGAGAAAGTCACATGACAAGCCAAAACTCATCACAAACAACTTTCCCACAAGCAGAGAAACATTCATATATAGAAGATGCTACTAAACAACACATTGGTAACACACATACATTTTAATTAATGCAATAAATATTATTTATTAACATTAGATGTAACATAAAACACTAATCTGCATTGATAATGAGAAAAAAGCTAAAAAATAACCATAGTAATATCAACCAAAAGAAATAAAAATGTAAGTGTCATGCAGGGAAGTCTGGCAAAGTCAATTTACGGTTAACAAACGTATGCATTAAGAAAACTTACTGTTAGCCAGGTTAGCATTTTTAGCGTTTATTTATTTAAATTATGGTCATTTTTTTTTTACAGTGTACATTTGTGAAGATTCCCAATTTGAGCACAACATTCCTGTCTTGTCTTTTTCAGTGTACCTCAATGTGACCAACCTGGAGTCATATGACGTTGGCTACGACAGGTTCTGCATTAAATGGACACCTCACCGCGCCGCCACATCCTACAGAATCAAGCTAAACCCTGTGGATCGTGAGTAATGATTTACATTTAGCTTTAGCCAACGCTGATCTGCTTCAAAAGCAAGTGAGCTCTTCATCTAGTCAACCTGCTGTAGTAAGGCAAGTGGATAGCAACAACTGGTAACACTTTAGTTTAATTAACAATTCACACCGTTTACTACTGGCTTATTACTTGCCTATTTTTAAGATATTTTACTTATTTACTTCCATAATCCTAACAAATAAATAAACCCAACTACTACCTTACTAACTATTAATAAGCTGCTTATTAGTAGCTTATTGAGCTAAAAGTCCTAAGCAATGGTGTGAATTAAAATAAAGTGTGACCAAATAACTTTTTCTTTTATTAAATACTGTTACACAACTGTTCAACTTAATACTTATACTTTTGAACACGTTATTGCAGCAAGAATGCATTTAATTGATCAAATCTCACAGTTAATGCATTTCAAATATGACAAAAGATTTCTTTTTCAAATACATGCTGTTGTTTATGTAAGGAGATCAGCTAGCGAAGTACTATGCAGGTAAACCTCACTCCTCTGACCTCTAAAGGTGCTCTGGTGACAGATGCTAGTGGCCAGGGTCTTTAACCTCCATGTTAGAGCAACCAACTCCCATGCAAAGAGTTGCCGGTTCGATCCCAGCTGTAGGACCGATGAGTTACATGTAGGGGCTCGTCCGGGATGGGAATGAGGTTTAGGGGGGTGAGTGTAATGGAGGCTAGCTAGTAAAGTGCTATACAGGTAAAGCTCACTCCTTTGACGTCAAAACGTGCTCTAGTGACAAATACAAGGGGCCATGGTCTTTAGCATCCATATTAGAGCAACCAACTTCCATGCAAAGAGTTACCGGTTCGATCCCAGCTTAGACCGGGTTGGGTGCAGAAAGACCAGTGGGTTAC
>CAIGQQ010037999.1:1837730-1855490 GCA_903798035.1 Danio albolineatus | reverse complement strand
TAGAGCAACCAACTCCCATGCAAAGAGTTGCCGGTTCGATCCCAGCTCAGACTGGGTTGGGTGCAGTAGGACTGGTGGGTTACATGTGGGAGCTCGTCTGGGATGAGAATGAGGTTTAGCGGGGGGTGAGTGTAATGGAGGCTAGCTAGTGAAATACTATGCAGGAAAACCTCACTCCTTTGACCTCAAAATGTGCTCTGGTGACAGATGCTAGGGGCCATGGTCTTTAGCGTCCATGTTAGAGCAACTGACTCCCATGCAAAGAATCCCCGGTTCAATCCCAGCTTAGACCGGGTTGGGTGCAGAAAGACCAGTGGGTTACATTTGGGGGCTCGTCCAGGATGGGAATGAGGTTTAGGGGGGTGAGTGTAAGGGAGGCTGGCTAGTAAAGTGCTATGCAGGTAAACCTGACTCCTTTGATGTCAAAATGTGCTCTAGTGACAGATAGTTGGCGCCATAGTTTTTACCCTCCTTGTTAGAGCAACCAACTCCCATGCAAAGAATTGCTGGTTCGATCCCAGCTCAGACTGGAGTTGGGTGCAGAAAGACCAGTGGGTTACACATGGGGGCTCGTCCGGGATGGGCGTGAGGTTTACGGGGGTGAGTGTAATTTGGGGCCCATCTAGTGAAGTGCTATGCAGGTAAACCTGACTCCTTTGACCTCAAAATGTGCTCTAGTGACAGATGCTAGGGGCCATAGTTTTTACCCTCCTTATTAGGGCAACCGACTCCCATGCACAGCATTGCCGGTTCGATGCCAGCTCAGACTGGGTTGGGTGCAGAAAGACCATTGGGTTACATTTATATGTAAAACACATTATTCCTACTACTGTATAGCCAATTGTATGCTGGTTTCAATGCTGGTTTGTGCTATATATTATATGGTGTATACTATTGTTAAAGCAGCACTAATCAGCATTGAAACCATCATACAATAGGCTACAGCAGTGGTTCTCAACCATTCGCCACAATCTATGGTTGTCACATTTCGAACATAACAAATTGCATTCAGATGCAGTTCTAGGTATGGGCTTTCAATTGTACTTGGCTCTGAATTGTTAAATCACCTATTAAACTGCTTGCTAAATGTGAAAAAAGGTTTTGCAGGTACATTGTTTTCAATTAGATTTTTTTAACCTGCTAACATTTCAAATGTGCAGGGAAGTAAACATAAAAAAAATTATATTTAAAATTTTAGTAATGTTTTTCCATAGCATGACTGTCTTTACTGTCCTTTTGCTGAAATTGTTCAAAATAATATGCATATATTCACCAACATTGTATTTGTGTTTCCCTTGTGGAAAGGTTAGCAACTCACCCTGCTTTTAACTCTGACTTCATTGGTTTACTTGAACATGTGAAGCTTATCAGTTTGTTTATCTGAAGTCTGTGTTCACTTCCTACAACTGGATAAGTAATGTTTAATGAACACCCCAAACCACTGACTTTTATACATTACAAATTTAAAGGAGCTCCTGGAAGATAGTTCAAGTTCACAAACGCTGATGTTTTTTTTTTTAATTTAGAAATATAAAAGTACTGATTGATAGTATTGATATGTATAAATTGATATGTATTTTTATGTACAGCTGAAGTCAAAATTGTTCACCCTCCAGTGAATTTCTTTTTCAAATATCTCCCAAATGATGTTCAACAGAGCAAGGAATTTTTCACAGTATTTCCTATAATATTTTTTTTTCTGGAGAAAGTCTTATTTGTTTTATTTCGGTTAGAATAAAAGCAGTTTTAAATTTTTTACAATCCACAATCAATAAGGTCAATATTATTAGCCCCCTTAAGCAATATAATATTTCGATTGTCTACAAAACAAACCATCATTACAAAATGTCTTGCCTAATTAAACTAGTTAAGCCTTTAAATGTCGCTTGAAGCGGATTACTAGTATCTTGAATAAAATCTAGTCAAATATTATGTACTGCCATCATAGCAAAAATAAAAGAATTTTATTTATTTGTTTGTTTGTTTGTTTGTTTGTTTGTTTGTTTGTTTTTTTGTTTGTTTGTTTGTTTGTTTGTTTATTTATTTATTTATTTATTTATTTAAATGAATAATTTTTTATGTTTTATTTTAAAATTTTATTTTTAATATTTCATATTTCATATTTCTTATTTGCTTACTTTATTTTAACATTTTATTATTTTAATATTTCAATTATCTTATTTCCTTAAACTTTGAATTAGTTTTAGTGTTTATTTTATACATTTTAATTATATATAAATTATTTATTTATTTATTTCAGTGAATTAATTTTTTTCTATTTTGTTTTAACATTTTTTATTTTATTTTATATTAAACTTTATTAAATACTAGTATCTTGAATAAAATCTAGTCAAATATTATGTACTGCCATCATAGCAAAAATAAAAGAATTTTATTTATTTGTTTATTTGTTTATTTATTTATTTATTTCAATAAATATATTTTTATATTTTATTTTAACATTTTATTTTTAATAATTTAATACTTAATATTTCTTATTTGCTTATTTCTTATTTGCTTATGTTTTATACTTTATTTTATTATTTTATTATTTTAATATTGCAATTATCTTATTTCCTTAAACTTAGTTTTAGTGTTTATTTTATACTTTTATTTTATATTTTAATTATATATAAATTATTTATTTATTTATTTATTTCAGTGAATTAATTTTTTTATATTTTGTTTTAACATTTTTTTTATATTAAACTATATTAAATACTAGTATTTTCAATAAAATCTAGTCAAATATTATGTACTGCCATCATAGCAAAGATAAAAGAAATCAGTTATTAAAACTATTAGCTTTAGAAATGTTTTGAAAAAAATAGCTAATTACTTCAACTGTACATATAAGACTGTTCTGATATGGTGTTATCAAGACAGCATTATATTTTTGCATCTGTAATTGACTGACTGTACTGTTAATGTGTTTGCAGCGTCGGCTAGAGGTCAGCAGGAGATCACCATCACTGCGAGTCAGAGTCAGTACTGTTTTGAGGGTTTGAGTCAGGATTCTCTCTACACCGCCACTGTGTTTGTCCAGACGCCCAATCTAGAAGGGCCGGGAGTCAGTACCAAAGAACGCACGCGTAAGTTCAGCGTTCATCCTGATACAAGTAGATAATCGTCTCCTTTCTGGATTTAGACTGATCTTGTCATGTCTGCTGTCTTGTTTTGGTTCTTCTGTAGGTGTCAAACCCACTCCTGTGCCAACCAAACCCCCCACTCCTCCTCCACCACCTACTATTCCACCTGGCTGGGCTGGTAAGTGTGTTCAGATCCTGTGAGGGAAGCTAAATATTGCATTTAGATACATGAAGTCATGTTAGTCTCATTGTTTTCATAGCTGCAGGCTTTCATTTACCTATTGAATTACCTTTTATTTTTATATTTGAATTGACGTTTTTCAGTAAATTTAGTTTTTAATTATATGCAATTTATTTATTTATTTATTTATTTATTTATTTATTTATTTATTTATTTCAATGACTTATTTTTTATATTTTATTTTAACATTTTATTATTAATATCTCATATTTCAATTTTCTTATTTGCTTATTTCTTATTTGTTTGTTTTATACTTTATTTTAACATTTTATTATTTTAATATTTCAATTATCTCATTTGCTTAAACTTTGAATTAGTTTTAGTGTTTATTTTATACATTTTAATTATATATAAATTATTTATTTATTTCAGTGAATTTATTTTTTTATATTTTGTTTTAACATTTTATTATTTTATTTTATATTAAAATTGTCTTATTTGCTTGAATTTTGAATTACCTTTGGTGTTTATTTTATTTATTTATTTATTATTTTTTAGTTCATTGAATTAATTTTTATATTTTATTTTAACATTTTATTTTTAATATTTCATGTTTCAATTTTCTTGTTTGCTTAAATTTTGAATTAGCTTTAGTGTTTATTTTTATAGATTTTATTTTTATGTAACTTGTTTATTTATTTCAGTGAATTTACTTTTTATATTTTTATTTTGACATTTTATTAATACAATTTTTTAGATTTGAATTTTTTTATTTGCTTATTTTGAATTAACTTTAGTGTTTATTTATTTATGTCAGTGAATTTATTTTTTATATTTTGTTTTAACATTTTATTTTTAATATTTCATGTTTCAATGTTCTTATTTGCTTAAATTTTGAGTTAGCTTTAGTGTTTATTTTATAGATTTTATTTATATATAATTTGTTTATTTTAGTTAATTTACTTTTTAAATTTTATTTTAACATCTTAATACAATTTTAGATTAAATGTTTTTTATTTGCTTAAATTTTGAATTAGTTTCAGTGTTTATTTGTTTATTTATTTATTTATTTCAGTGAATTAATTTTTTATGTTTAATTTTAACATTTTATATTAATATATATAATAATATAATTTAAATTTTCTTATTTGCTTAAATTTTGAATTAGCTTTAGTGTTCGTTTTATTTATTTATTTATTTATTAAATCTAGATTTAAAATGTTCAGTTCATAATTGGATGATTAGAATTGGATGCATACATTTTTTCAAAATATCTCAAAACTTCTCAAAAATAGGAAAAGTTTTATTAGAATATGTTTAGTTTTTGTTTCTTTTTAGAATAAAGTTAAGTGTTATTGTTCTTTTGTTTTATTACATGTGTTTTAGTTTTACCTTTTGTTAGTTAATTTACCATGTTTTTAATATTTTTGCCTTTTATTTATTAGTTTAGTGCATCAGTGTTAGTTTAGTTTAGTTTAGCTGTATATAGAATTAATATTGTCATAGTTTCTGTGCTAGCAGGTTGTCTACTGGCAGGCAGCACTCCTTTCTTCAAACAAATGTTTTCAGGTCTTGTTAGTAATTGGATGGCAGTGAGCGGTTTGGAAGAGTCTTACAGTATAATATGTCCAGAGCTTTTATGGACACATGCATTGAAAACATGTTTTGGATTTGCTTTTTTGGGAATGACTTTGGATCAAATTAATATCAGTTTTAAAACCTTGGACAAAATCCTTCTGATAATAAAATACGTATCCTTTCTTTTTATCTTCAATTCATAAAAAAAAATATTTGAATTGGATCCCTAAATTCATGCTGGATCATTCTCAAAACCTGTTTATTTATCACATGATAAGCCAACTGCTTGTGTCTGCAAAAGTTTCTGGTCCAGAAGAGTCAGCTGGATTTAAGTACAGAGAGATGTGGACTAATCCACTGAGGATTGAAAAGCTTAAGAAAGACATTTTTTTAGAAATATGTTTCATGGTAATGTGGAAAAGAACATAAAAAAATATGAACAGTGAAATATGAACAGTTCTTGCATATAATTTATAAATACATAGATTATTTATTAATTTAAGCATTTAATTAAACATTTCTGCACTCTATTTTTTAATGAATATTAGTGTTAAACCATCGACTTTTACCATTTTTGAATACATACAGCCAATATCCGGGTCTGTTGGGAGCACTTTTAGCTTAGCTTAGCATAAATCATTGAATCAGATTAGACCATTAGCATCTTATTCAAAAATGATCAAAGAAGGTTGATAATTTTCTTCTGCAGTTACATCATGTACTAAGAACAACAGAAAATAAAAAGTTTTCTATAGGTCAATATTAACTAGGAACTATACTCTCATTCTGACATAATAATCAAGGATCTTTGCTGTCGTACCATCTGCTGTAGACACAATGGTATAATGGAGCTCTTAAAAATTTGCTAAATTCCTTCTTAGTACACAATGTAACTAGAGAAGTGTCAAGCTGTAAGTAGGAATATGATCAACTATTTCGTTTTTTTTTTTTTTTTTTTTTTTTTTTTTGCGAAATGCTAATGGTCTAATCTGATTCCATGATCTTTGCTAAGCTAGCTAAAAGTGTTCCCTCCAGACCTGGCAATCATCTGAATGGATTGAAAATTGGTAAAACTAAACTGTTTAACTCTAGCAAAATGTTAGTGGTCTAATCTGATTCAATAATCTATGATAAGCTAAGCTAAACTAAGCTAAAAGTGCTCCATCCAGATCTGTCGATCATTTGAATGAATTTAAAATTGATAAAATTAAACTGTTTAACGCTAGCGAGATGCTAATGGTTTAATCCGATTCAAGGATCTAGGCTAAGCTAAGCTAAAAGTGCTCCCTCCGGACTTTAGCGATCATCTGAATGGATTTATAAATGGTAAAACTAATCTTTTTAACTCTAGCAAAATGCTAATGATCTAATCAGACTCAATAATCTATGCTTAGCTAAGCTAAACTTAGCTAAAAGTGCTCCCTCCAGACCAGGCGATCATTTGAATGAATTAAAAATTGATAAAATTAAACTGTTTAACTCTAGCAAAATGCTAATGGTCTAATTTGATTTAATGAACTATGCTAAGCTAAGCTAAAAGTTCTCCCTCCAAACTCAGAGGTCATCTGTATTGTTTCAAAAATGCTAAAAATTTAACTATTTAACTCTAGCAAAATGCTAATGGTTTAATCCGATTCAAGGATCTATGCCAAGCTAAACTAAGCTAAGCTAAAAGTGCTCACTCCAGAATTGGCGATCATCTGAATGGATTTAAAATGGTAAAACTAATCTGTTTAACTTTAGCAAAATGTTAATGGTCTAATCCGATTCAATGATCTATGCTAAGCTAAGCTAAAAGTGCTCCCTCCAGACCAGGCGATCATTTGAATTAATTAAAAATTGATAAAATTAAACTGTTTAACTCTAGCAAAATGCTAATGGTCTAATCCGATTTAAGGATCTATGCTAAGCTAAAGTAAGCTAAGCTAAAAGTGCTCCCTCCAGAATTGGCAATCATCTGAGTGGATTTTAAAATGGTAAAACTGTTTAACTCTAGCAAAATGTTAATAGTCTAATCTGATTCAATGATCTATGCTAAGCTAAGCTAAGATACGCTAAACATGCTCCCTCCATAATTTACTATCATCTGGATGGATTGAAACTTAAAAACTGTTAAAACTTAACTGTTTAACTCTAGCAAAATGTTAATGGTCTAATCCGATTCAATGATCTGCTAAGCTAAGCTAAGCTAAGCTAAAAGTGCTCCTCCAGAGTTGGCTATCATCTGAATGGATTTCAAAAATGATAAAACTAAACTATTTAATTTTAGCAAAATGCTAATTTTCTAATAGGATTTAATGATCTATGCTAAGCTAGGCTAAGACGAAAGTACTCCTCCAAACCTCCTGGCAATCAACTAAATGGATTCAAAAATGGTAAAACTAAACTGTATTACTTAACTGAAATGCTAGTCATCTAATCCAATTTAATGACCTATGCTGAGCTAAGCTAAGCTAAAAGTGCTCCCTCTAGACCCAGAGATCTTCTGAACGGATTCAACAATGGTAAAACTAAACTGTTTAACTGTAGGGGAGTAGGAACACTAGCCTGTTTCCAAAAATGTGGAGTGTTTCTTTAAGACCTTCTGGATTTCACAAGTTCTTCATTCCTGCGTAATTCGTCTAGAACGTGTGACTGATTATTGCAGTAATTACGACATGGAGGTTCATTAAGCTGCTGTTTTTTTCAGTAACTGTGTTTGCTAATGAGATCTCATTACCCACTTCAGCTCTTGTGTAAAAGTTTAATTGTGAATAAGTGGTTTGGGTTGAGCCGTTCTGTGCTTCATGGAGCTGTTTCGTGTGTGTTCAGTGTGCAAAGGAGCAAAGGCAGATGTGGTTTTCCTCATCGATGGCTCCTGGAGTATCGGAGATGAGAGTTTCAGTAAAGTCATCCAGTTCGTCTTCAGCGTTGTCGGTGCTTTTGATGTTATTGGACCAACAGGAATGCAGGTAAAGTCCTAGCAATAGCAATAGTGGTAAAATATGCAATATTGTTGTTAAGTGTTGTGGTGATGATATTGCTTACAATCTATGACTTAAAAAAAGCCATTTTATCAGCAACCTAAAAGCAAATGTTTTATTTGTTGTTTCTAAAATAAACAATTAAGAGATATTTTTCTCAGCTAAATAAATAATAAAAAATATTTAAGGTGCGTCCCAAATCGCATACTTGTGCACTATTCTACACCATTTTGTTGTATAAATAGTGTAAGTAGTGCGTTCACACTGAAAACTCTACAAATAATAAGTGCACTTTAATTACCCGGATGATGCACTCATTCCACTGGTAAACTGAAGTGTGGGCTGATGGACACTTCAGACACTCAACTACCGTAGCTTTGCATTTGTAACGGAAGGGGCGGAGCTATCGGGCGCACATGTTGGATAACTTTATTTATTTTGGATTGTGAAAGCAAAATTCTCCTGTGAGAGTGATTATAGCGCCTCCCGATGGTGAATATGGTTATTTTCATGCAGGTATTATTTGGTATTCTAGTCATTTATTTCACTAATTTGGCAACCATCAAACGTCCTCAGGGAAACGTTATCGGACCAACAGGAATGCAGGTAAAGTCCTAGCAATACCATAACAACCTTAGAACTAGGGCTGAACAATAGTGGTAGAATATGCAAAATTGTTGTTAAGTGTTGTGGTGATGATATTTCTTACAACTATGACTTAAATAAAAAGCCATTTTATCAACAACCTAAGAGCAAATGTTTTATTTATTTAGTGATACTAAAATAAACAATTAAGAAATATTATTCTCAGCTAAATAAATAATAAAAAATATTTAAGGTGCGTCCTAAATCGCATACTTGTGCACTATTCTACACCATTTTGTAGTATAAATAATGAAGTAGTGTGTTCACACTGAAAACTGAAAAATAATGTGCACTTTACGTACGTAACGGAAGGGGCGGAGCTATCGGGCGCACATGTTGGATAACTTTATTTATTTTGGATTGTGAAAGCAAAATTCTCCTGTGAGAGGGATTATAGCACCTCCTGATGGTGAATGCAGTTATACTCATGCAGGTATTATTTGGTATTCTGGTCATTTATTTCACTAATTTGGCAACCATCAAACGTCATCAGGGAAACGGTTTGAACCTCCGCTTAGTAAAAAAGCCATTAGTGTTCCATTTGGGACAACACTACATACATATACAATGCTGTTGAGTGTGTAAGTGCATAAGTACATAGTGCAAAGTGTATAGTGTGTCATTTGGGACGCAGCTTCTGACTTTAAAACACTGCAGATTACTGAAAAAGCCCTTAAATAAAACTTGTATCAGAGCTGCAGCAATGGTTTGTTAATATAGCACTAACATACTTTGAAGAATGTGCCACCCCCAGCTTATTTAGTTTAAGATATTTTCCCTTTTTTCTCTCTTTTAATTTTTTTTTTCTTTTATCTCTTTTATCATCATTGCTTATTACTAATACACCATGCTGTCAACCTCAACTTTCGGTACTGACCTGTTTATATGCTTAATTTGAAAAGTTAATGACCATAATTTATTGCTTCTGCACATCAAATACTGTGTGTTTCATAATATGAGGGTTATAGTGTGGTTGATCTTTATTCTTTTAATCAAGTTTTTAATGTTGTATACTTTTTTTCTATTTGTATTGTTATTTTCTTCTTCTTTTTTTTACTTTTGTTAGTTAACTGTCATAAAAATCCAATAAATAAATCTTATATTAAAAAAATCAAATAAAGTTCTTGCATGAACAAAATAGTGTGGATATTAGTTCACCAAACTGAAATAACTTTAACTCTGTGTTCTGGCTTAATCTCTGACTGTGAAGAACATGTTCAAGTGTGTTCAGTCCTGATGAGCGGCTGTCATGTGGTAAATGTCATGCATGATGCAGATATTTAAAAAAGTGGATTTTTTAGACACGGAATGTTTGTCATAAATATCAGATATCAGTTCACGTTAAACTTTTCGTTAAATGATGTCTGTCATTTTGACAGATTTACCATTACAATTGTTTTGTAACATTTTATAGTGATAAAAAAGCACAATAATTCTGAACAGAAGCGTCCATGTTCAGGGTAAATGACAGCACAGAACCCGTCTTTACTTACACTGTCAATTTCGCCATGAAGCGCACCTTTACCGTTGACAACAGCTCAAAATTGTAATTTAAAACAACAAAATTATAACAGCTATGAGCAGAACCGTGGAAAATGAACCTTTAGCTCTGATCAACGAATGACATGTCTAGTTTTTAACTAATTGATATGACTATCTGATATACCAAATGACTATCAATTTTGGTCTGTTCTAAAACAGTGTGGTCCCTGTGATGCGTTGGGCAGTTTTGACCTCCAGGACCACACTGCCAGCCTGAATTAGCTAAATTAAAGTGATAAGACCTGAACCCTTAAAAATATTTAATATTTTTCAATTTTGGGGGGGTGGTGGTGGGAAGTGGGGTTAAAGCAGGCTTTGTTCCTTATTTTGATTAATGATATGCTCATATTCACAGCAGAAAATATTCTGTGGTAAGTCAAATTTAAGCGGAAAACTAAAATCAAAATTGCTGGCGATGACCTGCAACTTAAAAAAAAAAAAAAAAAAAAAAAAAACTGGCAGGAACGAGTTAAAAAAGTTCACCCTGATGAAGGCAAGTTTACAGAAATGCATAGATGCACTAAATAATGGCCATGTCAATAAAGGCTTTACTTACTTTTAGAATCCCTTGGACTGAGATTCTAAGAATCTTGTATCCAATAGCATTTTTGGTTTGTCTCTGGAGTTAAAAATGTAGTTTGACAATCTGCTTGTATGTGGGTCTCATATTTCAGTGTTAAAGCATTATGACCTTGTTTAATTTGATGTCAATATGTGTTTTCCAAAAGATTTCATTCGTGCAGTACAGTGACGATGCAAACACCGAGTTCAGGCTCAACACTTACAAAGATAAAGGCACAGCGCTCTCCGCTCTCAAACTCATCCGCTACAGGGGAGGAAACACTAAGACAGGTATTATTCACACGCACATCCATCCATCCATCCATCCATAATCATAATGAATTGAGTGAAACAAATAACATCATGATATATGCTGACAATTGTTATCATGATGATGTCATTACAAAGAAAAGTGTTAGACCTCATTCAGACTAGCAGCAACTTTGTAGCTGCCTGTCCCTCTGTGTGCCAACCTGCTTTAAATGCAGGTCTGTTTAGGTATATACAGCATGGATACAACTGGCCTCTGAGTGAGTTGAGAGAGGATCACGTGAGCTCTACTGGTGCTGCTTGGCTGTCGCTCAAGAAAGTCGCTCTTGTTGAGGGAGGTCGCCAGAAGTTGCTCGCTGTCCGTTGAAATAAACGGTCGCTTGTTGCTTTGCCGCTGCGAGTCACTTGTAGTGTGAAATAAAATAATTGCTTTATATTTTTACAAAAATATTATTAAAAAAATAAGATGTTAATCATGTTATATTAGTATAAATGAAAAGAAAATAAAGAATTATTATAATTGTGTTTTTTAATTCAAATTATTGTAAATATGAGTCCTTTTTTCTTATACACACACACACACACACACACACACACACACACACACACACACACACACACACACATATATATATATTATTATTATTATTTATATTATTATTTATATTATTATTATTATTATTTCTTTATTTTTTCTAATTACTTTTTAATCATAACTTGAACTTATCATTCTGCAATAATATGTAATATACATTTTTATACCAAATAAAATAGTTAAATATAGTTAATCTTCATTTTTTTTTATAGTTATTACTTTTCATATTTGTGACCATGGATTACAAAACTAGTCATTTTCACAATTTTGTGAAACAAAGATTTATACATCATATAAAAAGTTGAATAACTACAATTTTCTTTGATGTATAGATTGCTGAGATATAATAATATTATTGACGTACAATTATTTGAAAGGTTATCTTGCTGTAACCTCAAAGCAAGAAGGTCGCTGGCTCAAGTCCTGGGCCACTTGGCGTTTCTGCGTAGAGTTTACATGTTCTACCTGTGTTGGCGTGGGTTTCCCCTGGGTGCTCCGCTTTCCCCCACAGCCCAAACACATGCGCTATAGGTGAATTGGGTTAACTAAATTTGTCATAGTGTATGAGTGTGTGAATTAGTATGTATAAATGTTTCCCAGTGATGGGTTGCAGCTGGAAGGGCATCCACTGTGTAAAACATATGCTGGATAAGTTGGACTGAAGGAAACTGAAGTAAAATAAATGAATGGATGAGCTGTTCGAAAATCTGCAATCTGAGGGTTCAAAAAAATCAAAATATGAGAAAATTGCTTTAAAAGTTGTCCAAATTGAGTTCTTGGCAATACATATCACTAACCGGAAATGACCTTTTGATATATTTATGGAAGAAAATTTGATCTTTGGTCAACATTCAAGTCATTTTTTGGCTTACATTGGCATACATTTCATGATGAGTTGGCACTGTGAAAGTAGATGGCTTTTGTTGATTGTTTCCTCTGTGTTGTCGCAGGAGTGGCTCTGAAGCATGTCTATGAGAAGGTCATCACTATAGAAAACGGGATGAGAAGGAACGTACCCAAGGTGGTGGTGGCCGTGACAGATGGACGCTCTCAGGATGAAGTGCAGAAGAACGCTGCCAAGTTACAGCACGCTGGTATGATTTACTTCCACACTTTAAAAGATGTGACAAAGGTGTTTATTTCTGAAATGTGTATATTCCATACAAAGCATGGAGCTGATTGGTTAGTTCTTGTTACACTATTTGCATTGCAACCTGCGCACATCCATTGAAAATAATAAACTTGCATGTGCAAAAGACACAATATGTGAACGGGCTCTTAAGGGGGACCTATTAGAGGTCATCAAAGTGGGAAAGCCCCGCCCACTTGTGATGCTCTCTCTTTCTCATAAGCATAGGATATTAGTCTCACTGTTGAATCTGCCATTATGCTGACACATAGGCATTCATAACTCCGCCCTCTTTTGAAAATTCTCATTAGAATTTAAAGCGACAGTCACCAGAATGCCACAATTAGGGATTAAAGGGGCATATTTAAAGAGTTATAAGATATTATTTGGGTGTTATTTTGAGCTGAAACTTTACACACATCTTTTAAAAAGGGACATAATAGGTCTTATTTAAAGAAAGATTAAGATGCTAATGCAGGATGTTGTGTTGTAGGCTACAGTGTGTTTGTTGTTGGCGTGGCTGACGTGGACTTTGTGGAGCTGCAGAACATTGCCAGCAAACCAAGCGATCGTCACGTGTTTGTGGTGGACGATTTTGACGCCTTCTCAACTATTCAGGACAACCTGGTCACGTTCATCTGTGAAACCGCAACCTCCTGTGAGTTCATGTTTCGTGGTGCAACGAAATGATGAAATGATCTTTGAAAAGCTGCTCTGTTTGCATCTGTAATGGACGTGCTTGTGTTTTGCCTCCGCAGCCTGTCCGTTGATCTACGTCAATGGATTTACATCTCCAGGTAGGCATGTTTTATAAGCATAGTGAACTATTTCTGGGTTTCTCAATAGCGGAAGCCGTCAAAGTTGGTAAACTTAGAGAGCAGTGAATGGTAGGGTTGTACCATTCACTTGTCTTATAACAAAATCACAACCTTTTTTAATGCGCATACTGGAATTTATGCGGTAAAAGCATCTTTTTTTATCGAATAAAAAGTTTATCCCACTCAGTTATATGTTGTACCTATGTAACCGAAATGGACCGGACCGAATCAGCATATGAATTTCAGTGCCTAATTTTGGTGTCACTTGTGCTGCGACAAAGACATAATACACTCTCAGAAATAAAGGTACATGAGTTGTCACTGTGGTGGTACCTTTTCAAAAGGTGCACATTTGTACCTAAAGGGTCCATATTAATACCTCAGGGGTACATATTAGTACCTAAAAAGTACAAGAGAGAAGAGAGAACAACCTCAAAATTCTGTCCTGCCCTCATAGACGCTTTATTTTGATGGTCGGTTTGTTGAATTTAAGTTACATTACAACTAATCCTCATCATTATTATAAGGAGACTGTTAGGTTGGGGTTAGTGTCAGTTTACATGTAATTGCAAAGTTTCTTATAGTCAGTTAAATGTCTGTTGAATGTCAGTATCAACAGATATTAAATAGACAGTCTACTAATACTCAAATGGACCATCAAAATAAGTGTTACTCTAACTTTTAATAAGCAGGTAATTAGTAGTTTATTGAGCTAAAAGTCTTATAGTGTGAATTGTACATTAAAATAGATAAAGTGAAACCAAATTGTTATGAATACTATAACAAATACCAACTAATATAATTATGTATATGTATGTAAATATTGTCATTTGCCACACTTTTTAAGTGTTGAAACGTCTGGAAATGCGTCTGGAAAGTGCTTTAATTTGACTTTGTAAAAAGCGTAAGAACCCTGTGCATGTTAGTTTACAACCATTTATTACACTTTATTGATTTAACACAATTAAAAACAACACTAGTTGACTAATGTGCTTGATAAATATGAAAGCTGACAAAAAAACGGATCAATAAAATGTTTTACCTGCTCAAACGCCTGTAAAATATGAAATAACCCAGTTCAAGCTTTGTCAAACAGGAAAGTTTGGTGTCTGGAGTAGTCGAATGTGGCATCTATGTGTAGTATGCATGTCTAGGTGCAGGTTACTAACGTGAGACGTGTTCTTCCAGGATTCAGGATGCTGGAAGCTTTTAATCTGACTGAGAAGATGTACGCAAGCACCAAGGGAGTCTCGATGGAGCCCGGTTCCTTCAACAGCTACACGGCCTACAGACTCCACAAGAACGCTTTCCTGAACCAGCCTACATCGTGAGCTTAAACCTCTCCTCATTTCATTATGATGATGATTTTCTTTAGACTGATTTGACTCAGGGCGCCACGGTGGCCTAGTTGGTAGCACGATCGCCTCACAGCAAGAAGGTTGCTGGTTCGAGCCTCGGCTTGGTCAGTCGGCATTTCTGTGTGGAGTTTGCATGTTCTCCCCATGTTCGCTTATTTTTTTAATAAGACTTGTAATGCTATTTCAGTTAGATCCACTTTTTTGGTAAACAAAGCTACAGTGAGTCTCTCATAGAATGCATTTACTAAAAGACAGAAAATATTACTTCACAATCTGTGTTGTATATAAATAATCTAAACCTTTGCATATAATTCAATAATATTACTGACATATAAAAAATGAATAAATATACAATTTCAAAAATATTCAAAAATATTCAAAATAAATCACCAATTGGAAAAAGTGAAGAATTAAAAAACCTCGAGAGAAACCAGGCTCAGATGGGCACGACCATTTCTCCCATGGCCAAACATCTTGTGCAGAGCTGCAGTCTAGGTGACGGAGGCTGGAGAACATTGGATGTCAGATATTAGAGAGCATTTGATTGGTCAAGATTTGATGAGAAACTGAAGTAAGAGATGACGTGGAAAAAAAATCATTGATCCATTTAGGCGGGAGCAACGAACTATAAGCTATTTTGTATTTTCTAAACTTGTTTTGTTTACATTAGCTTATAGATATCATTAAAACTAACATACTGAGACTAACATCTCAAAACATGTTAATTTAATTCCACAGGACGTTTAAAGATAAAGTTTCACTCGTTCAATAATAAAAAGAATAATAAATCAATATAAATGCAGCCTTGGTGAGTAGGAGTACCCCTAAACTTTTGATTTATTACCAAGCTGTTTGTTTAGAGCTGTTTCTTCAGATAATGGTGCCGTACGGTGCATAGTGTGAATGTTCTTGCAGAAACAGTAATGATGATGGTGATTTATAACAGCACTATGGCAGTGTACTTGTGTGAATGTTGTTTAGTAAGTGAAGTAAGTAAAAGTGTATCTATATTGGACCTTTCACATATATTAACCTCTTACACTCTGGTGCTATTTTGGGATGTCCGCCTGGATTTTGTCTACCCAATTTTAAAAGCTTCCTAAATCCACATGCAGAGGAGTAAATGCAAAAATGTGGTATCATTTTAAAGAAAACCCTTTAAATTTTCATAAAACACTGTTGAAAGTGATAAAAATAATTGTATATGTTGTCTGTGTTATCATAAACACTTAAAAAAAGAGGTGCTTTCTGTATTTTTTCTTTATAAACTCAAATTTAAAAGAGTACCTTTTAGGTTCTGTGTGGTCTAGGTTTCTGTAATTAATTTTTGGTGTATGCAGTGGTATAAATGACAAATTCCAGTGTTATTGGACAGAAAATCATTTGAATTTACAAACGAAACTGCTGAAAGTAATAAATAATATTTGTTATGTTTTCTGTTTTATGATGAATTACTTCAACATTGGGCGCTTTTTTATTTTTTGTTCTAAAATGCTTTTTTGAAAATGTGTAGATAATCCCAAAAGAGAATAAGACAACTCCAGACAGTTCTGCTTGAAACCAGCAGATAGCAGCAAACACCAGGAAAAAGAATTTTGTCTCTACCATAGAGTATGCAAAGGTTATTGTAATTCAACTGAATATTGGGAAAATAACTTTTTGATCATTCATATCAAATATGACATATTTGCTTCTGCATAGTTCTTACATGATAAGAACATGAGTTTCCATTACTTACTCATTTTTCCCTCCCATTTGTATTATAACATTATATCAAAGAAGTCAAAGTCAGCTTCTCCAAAACTTCCTCAACTCCTAGAAAAAAAAGCTTATTTTGAGGCTGTCTTCTTTTTCTGCGGCATAAAAAACGCGGTGATTCATTCGATAACTGTTTGATATGTGAATATAATTCAGTAAAAGAACGCTAGAATTGTACATGGACAGGCAAGAGCTTTTATTTGAGCTATGACTTGTACATGTGTGTCATATATGAAGCATATAAAAATATGAAAATGACAGCTCGGGTATCCAGTATTTTGTTGTGTAATTAAATGTTAATAACTTTTGTACAGTAAAATAAAAACCTAAGTGATGCATATGTGCATAAAATATAGCTTCTACGCTTTCAAATGGAACCACTTATAGGGGTCTTGCGCAACCACGGACCCTTAAAAATTAAAGAGAAGTTGATGACATCACCGGACCCGGTACCGGGTCCGCAGAGTTTAAGAGGTTAAGTGCCTTACAATAAAAGAAACCATATCAGAACGGGGTAAAAACATGTACAGAAACATCAACATAAAACCAGCTGACCATACTGTTAATTAAAAGCTTGGCCAAACAGATGTGTCTTTAAATCTTTTAATAAAAAGAGGTTCAAGGGATCCCAAAGAACTTGTGCTTGAGAGAGAGTTTAGTATTAGAAAGAATTGTTAGAGGCCAAATTGAAAGCTCTGTTGGCCTTTGTAGACCTGCTGCTGCTTGCCCAGGTAGAGACCACTATCCAAAAAGTGTTCAAAGCCACTGCTCTCCCACACACTTCCCTAATTACTTCACCATACTTGTAAAATGCCGGATCAAATAAATCCAGTCCCTTTGGCCTGCTAGTGCTGATTTCAGCAGAAAGAAACGATCCTTCTCCTTGCTCTGGCTCATTTTGTCAACTTTCTTTTACAGATATATCCATCCTGATGGACTGCCTTCAACATACACCATCATCCTGATGTTCAGACTGCTGCCGGATTCACCGAATGAAGCCTTCGATATCTGGCAGGTGTCAGACAAGAATTACAAACCCGAGACTGGTGTCACCATTGATCGTAAGTGGTTTTGAGTATTGCACCGTGTCCTAACTACATGCGATGAGGTGTCGCGACATGCAATAAAAGCTATCTTTTCTGTGTTATAAGGAGTTTTTCTTAACCATCCGCTGGTGTGATGCGTGACATTTCTATTTTAGAAATGATTTCTTTTATGTGATGGTGCAGCAGAACAACAGCATAAACTACTATGACAGTTATAACCTCAGGTA
>CAIGQQ010037999.1:1813645-1835770 GCA_903798035.1 Danio albolineatus | reverse complement strand
ACTCAAAAGGTTTTTTCCAAACCATCTGTGGCTGCGATGCACAAAATTTCTATTTCAGAAATACTTTCTGTTTCTGCGACTTCGCCGCAGAATAACAGCATAAACAACAATAACAATTATAACCTCAGGTACTGATTATGAGCTTTATTCGGTGTTAAATTCTTCCAATGTGAGTTTGAACATCATTTTACGTCACGTTTATTGCCATACTGAAAGGTTTTTTCCAAACTATCTGTGGCTGCGATGGACAAAATTTCTATTTTAGAAATACTTTCTATTGCTGCGACGTCGTGGCTGAACAACAGCATAAACAACAATGACAATTATAACCTTAGGTACTGATTTTGTGTGTTTTTCAGTGTTAAAGGCTACTAAAGTGAGTTTTAACATCATATTATGTCACATTTCCATACTGGAAATGCATAAGCAACAATGACAATTATGACCTTAACTACTGATTATGGGTTTTATTCAGTGTTAATTGATACCAATGTGAGTTTGAATATCATTTTACGTCACTTTTATTGCCATACTGAAAGGTTTTTTCCAAACCACCCACAGTTGCAATGCACAAAATTTCTATTTTAGAAATACTTTCTATTTCCACGACTTTGCGGCAGACCAATAGCATAAACAACAATGACAATTATGACCTTAGGTACTGATTTTGTGTGTTTTTCAGTGTTAAAGGCTACCAATGTGAGTTTTAACATCATATTATGTCACATTTCCATACTGAAAGGCTTTTTTGCCTAACCATCTACGGCTATGGTGCACAATTTTTATATTTGAGAAATGCTTTCTATTTCTGCGACGTCGCAGCAGAACAACAGCATTATAAACAACAATAATAATTATAACCTCAGATACTGATTATGTGCGTTTTTCAATGTTAAATGCTACCAATATGAGTTTGGACATTTTGCGTCACATTTATAGCCATACTGAAAGTTTTTTTTCCTAACCATCCACTCCTGTGGTGCGCAAATTTTTGTGACATCGTGACAGAACAACAGCATAAACAACAACGACAATTATCGTTTCAGGTACTGATTATGGGCTTTTTTCAATGTTAAATGCAGCCAGTTTGATTTTAAACATAATTTTACATCACATTTATTGCCATACTGTAAGCTGCAGCAGATTTTGAAAATAAAATAATGAATTTATTATGGTCTGAAAAAGAAATTTAAAAACGTTGTTTGTTAAACAACCTCAGTAAGTGTCTCGTATAATATATTGGCAACACTTTAGATTAAGTGACAATTCAAACTATTAATCACTGGCTTATTTAAATAAAATAATTAGTAAACCTTTTGAATGAAACTATAAAATAGTAATGTTAAATATATATTAATTACATTACATCACATTCCATTAAGTTGGGAGTGCAATGGCTGGTATTTAAATGAATGGGACTGTATTTAAATGTTTTTGTGTGTGTATGTGTGTGTGTCATGATTGGTGCAGACAGCCAAATTGCTTGTTGCTGGAATTTTTGTGCTGCGTCGCATTTAGTTAGTACATGCTGATATTTTACAGCTGTGCTTTTCAGAATACTCATGTCTGGCTGTGGTGAGAAATAAAAATAACAAACGGGATCTTTTAATATAGAAATTGTTTGTTGAAAACAAAGTCTTCTATTACAAGCAAAGTCGTCCGTTACTCACATTTTTCTTCTGTAAAATAAAGTCAGCCCAGTAATCTCACTTCTAATCGCATTCGCAGAAGGCTAAATGATTTGAGTTGAACCAAAGGGCAACATTAAAGATGGATTGTTAAAGTTGGATTCATCTTTCAGATTTGTTTTCGTCTTGACAGCATATTTTCTGACTTTATAATTTATTTAAAAACAGTTTTCATTTAGAAATATATTTTTGGGAGTAAAACGGTGTTGGTGAAACATTAATAATAAAGCAATTTATCATATTTTTTATTTATTATGAAAAAATATGTAATGCAACTCCTCTAAATTCTCACACACACATTTGCTGGAAGAAAGATCATATAGCGATTTGTTTATAAACATAAATCAGTTCTAAATGATGCTTCCAAGACTGTCATGAATCATTTGTGAGAGAAAGCCAGTCAGCCAGCCAGATAGCTATGTCTTGGTTGCAAGTTTAAATCAGCAAAATTCATAACAACGCTGATTGCCTCGGTGGAAAACCACATGTTTAAGTTTGCGGAGCTTAAAACTGCACAATGTTCACATTTATTTAACTTTGTCAACAGTTTGTTTTTCCTTTTAATTTTATTAAAGGAATTTAAGGAGAAACATCTGAGACACTCAAATGAACAGAACATTAATAGCTTTGAGTACTGAACGGCTTTTTCCTCTTTGGACTAGTAATCAAATGGATCCTTTTCCTCTACGTTTGCTTTAAACCAGCTACCCGTTCAATTACATCTATGAATTTGCTGCACAAAAAGTTTGTTCTAGTTTGTGGTATATTTAACTGTTTGTCTTTTCTGTTTGTCCTTAGCATCTGCCCAAAGTGTTTCATTTTATAACAAGGATACAACAGGAGAGATCCAACGAGCCACGTTTAAAAACGATCAAGTCAAGAGGATCTTCCATGGAAGCTTCCACAAGGTAAACTTATCCTTTATTTAATGTTTTTAATGCATGTTGATTATGTAACTCTGTCATTTTCTGTACTACATTAGTCTTCTGGTGATGATCTAGTGCAGGTTTTCTTGCTAAATATCTTAGCTGAAGATGCTTTTGTATATCAGCTTTTAACCCTTGTGTGCTGTTGGGGATGTTTTCTTCCACTCTGGACTGTTTTTGAGTCTTAATTTGGCCACAGATTTCTCTGTGCTTCAGCAAATGGAATGATTTCTACTGAAAAATCTTATTTTGACACATATTTTGGGAAAATGCTTTGAAAAATTCAACAATGCACTTTGGGCAAATTGACTACCCTTTCATTGTGTTGGGGCCTGTTTTTGCCCCATTGACTTCCTTTATAATTTTTGATTGCAAAGCCTTGACAGCATATAATCATGCATTCTTGATTGTTGTTGGAAGAAGTGTGTAATTGTTACTGTTGATTATCAAAATCATCATCATTGTCATTATAATGGAAGTCAATTGGAAAAAAGAAGCCACGAACGTAACGAAAGTGTAGTCAGTTTGAACAGCACATAAGGGTTAAAGTCTGAATTAAATCCCAGTTTACAGTGCTTATTTTGCTAGCACACATGGCTACTCTTAAAGTGAACAATCAATCTGTGCAAGTTAATCCACTGAAAAAAGTGGTTTGGAAATGGCAGTTTTCTAATGTTGTCTGTTTGAAGGATCGAAATATACATAGCCACGCCAATAGATGTGCCAATAATAGGGCCCGCAGGCCAGAGTTGGCCCATGGATACCTTTAATTTAGCCCACCATCCCATCTGAAAAGAGTGGGAGAATAATATATATATATATATCCATAATATATATCCATAATTTCAAATTTAACATAATCTTTAGTTTCTTTGTTTAATTGAGGTGCGACATAAAATGATAGTTTCAATAAAACGTTGCAAAGGAATCAGACTTTTAAAATGTAAATACTGACAGACATTGGTGTAAATACACAAGACATTGGTAAGCAAATCAGCTTGACTAGTGTATTCAGCATTGATCTCCATTGTGTTATAAATGGCATTGTTTACTGTATGTTTTTACTATAATAAGTTCTTATAAAATGTCAAAAAATTATACAGCACCATTACTTGAAATGTTTTAAAGCAACATTTTCTTGTTATTTTTAAATATTAGCAATAAATTGCCTATGACAAATTTTCTGTAAAACGGTTTGGTATATTTAACTATGGCCCACAGCCCTCTGTCAACTTTGGTTTTTGGCCCTTTATGAGAAAAAGTTTGGGCATCCCTGGTCTACAGCAACATCCGGTTCATGCTGACTTTAAGATGGATTTCAATTCAGACGTTCTCGTTGTGACATCACAGTATAAAGGCTTGGCTTCTGAATATGAACAGTGACTTGAACTTTAACTGGTTTGATAAATGAATTCACATCAGCAGTGCCGTTTTCACTTGTTTTGAGACACGGCGCAGCCAAATGTTGACAAATTTAGAATTTCATTTTAACACTCAGAAGCTATATTAAATCTATATTAGACACTCTACATCCCTAGCTTAGACATTGTACTAAATTAAAAGGTCAGAGCAAATCAAGCAGTGGCAAAGATATAGTTCTCTTCCATAAATTATGCTTGTGTCTTAAAGCCAAACTGTGTGAGGTCTTCAGCAAAACAAATGGCCATTATGTGTGAAGGCAGAAAAACATGGACAGATGTTCGCGGATATATAGATCAAGGGAGCCGTTTCTTCAGGAAGACCACAGCCTGCAACTGTGGAATAGAAATGTAGAACGAAGAAAAGTTACTGTCAGCAAACCAATTTGCTCTGTGCCATGCAAGGCTTTATGCCAAAAGAAAGAACAAACAATTGTTTCTTACAAATTACATTCAGTAATTTGGTTTAGATTGATCTGAATTTGGAAAGCTGCACAACTTTCTCAAAGCTCAAACTTTCTCAAAGGTTAAAAGTCACCTTAAAGGGGGCCTATTATGCAAAAATTACTTTTATAAAGGCTTTAAACACAGTTGTGTGGCAACAGTCTGTGAATATAAGCAGCTTCTAATAGTAAGACGTGTATTAATTACATTTTTATAATCACACTTGATAAAAACAGCCTGCAGAAACACTTTGATTGACTTTCTCCCTTTGATTGACATTCTGCCCTATGCTAATAAGGGAGAGATCGTCACTAAGGGGCGGGGCTTTCTCCCTTTGATTGACCTTCTGCCATTCTCTGTGTCATCAGAGGGGGAAAGCCCCGCCCATTAGTGAAGATCTCTCCCTCATTAGGATAGGACGCTAGTCTTGTTTTTGAATCTGCTACTATGCTGGCACACAGGCATTTGTAGCTCTGCCCTTTTTAAAAAAAACTAATTCGAATTTAAAGCAACAGTCACCAAAATGGCACAATTAGGATCAAAGCCTGAAAGGGTCAATTTCAAAGAGTTATTAAACATTACCTGTGTGGTAATTTGAGCTGAAACTTCACATACACACTCGAGGGACGTCAGAGATCTATTTTACATCTTGCATAAAGGGGCATAATAGGTCCTTCACACAAACTTCACACACACACACACACACTCGAGGGACGTCAGAGATCTATTTTACATTTTGCATAAAGGGGCATAATAGGTCCTCCTTAAGTCGCACCATGTTTATTTGCACTGCAACTGGCTTTAGTCGTTAGTATTTCTGTCACGATTCGGGAAAGGGAAGGTCGAGGACTCAAGTGCAGGAACTCAAGGGGGTTTATTAATGATAAAAATAAAACAAAATGAACAAAAACAACCCCCGAGGGGGGAAAACATAACTAGAACAAACTTAACTAGGCTGTCTGGGAAGAGCAGGGCTGGACTGGATACAACTGGACACTGGAGAGAAAGGCAACAAACTGACACATGACAGCAGATAAGAGGGAGTTATCAGCTGAAAGAATTAACAAACAAAACATAATGAACATAATAAACTAATAATGTGTTAACAAGGAGGGTGGGACTAGACCATAGACCCCCTAAGTAGGGCTCTCAGGCAAAATTTGGCCCATTGTAACCTTTGATTTGGCCCACCATCCCATCTGAGAAGAGAGTGAGAATGATGTGAGAGTGAGAATGATTCAAATATCTTTAACAAAGAGATCATAATTTCTAATTTAACATAACATTCTTTTGTTTATTTGTTTTAATGCTGAGCTACAAAAAAAGCAAACTGAAATGAGATATTTCAATTAAATATTGTAAATAAATCTGATTTGCAAAAATGTAAATACCGTCACTCAGATGGAGAGAAAACTATGCAGAAGATATCGGCGAGCAAATCATGGCAAAAACTAGAGAAACTCTGTTATAAATGAGATTGTTTTGTATTTAATGTAACTTTGTTTTATAAAACGTAAAATAATATACTATATAAAGCAAGGTTTTCTTGTAATTTTTAAATATTATTAAATAAATTAGGAAATCACCCATGGCAAGCATATTTACCTTCGGCCCACAAGCCTTAATCAACTTTGGTTTTTGGCCCTTTGTAAGAAAAAGTTTGGGCACCCCTGGACTAGACAATAGACAGGACAGGACATGACACAAAGACAACAAGCCATGTGCTCAAGAGAAAACATGACTAGAACACGCACCCACCGAGAGAAACCACATATTCACATGAAACAGTAAAGCACGCGACGCATGTAAACATGAACCATGTGCTAAACACAACACCAACAGAAGACTGAATGCAAGACACGAGTACACGATAAATAAAAACCCTTGCATGTCTCATCCCAGCTCCAACCGAAACCAACTAGACAGAGACGCAAAGAATAAAATGCCACACTGCAGACAAAACAAACACAAACACCAGGACAAGAGCACGCATCCCGATCATACTCAGACCTCACACTCTCGGGTCCAGTGGGAGCACGCACAGCCCGAGATGGCGCTCATACAAAAAAAAAAAAGAGGAGAAAAGAATAAAAGTGCTCAACCTGAGAAAACCCGAGCCGAGCACAACATACAAGACAGGACAGGACTAGTGTCTGGACCAAAACAAGAACTGGCGGGTAGCAGAATCCTGACAGTTTCTGTATTTATTCAGCAATATTTAGTAATTCAGTATTATTGAGACCTCAAAGTTCTGTGTGTGTTTCTAAATTTCATTACAGCTTATTTGCATGTACTTTGCGCTTTGCTACATGTCTGGAGATGCACGATAACACATGTATCACATTTACTTTTATATATAGCTCATTAAGATGCCAAGGTGAACATCAGAAACCCTGCAATCTCATTCACAAGAATCTATAAATGCATTGGCAGACAAACACGGAAAAAATGTTGCATCACTGCTTAATAAACAATTACATCAGATCGCTAGAAGATGCCAAACTGCTAGAAGCTGATTTATACACCGCATTCATCTTTGTCTCAGTGTCAGCTTGGCCTAGATCCTGTCGGACCGTCAGGTTGCCTGTCAAAGTTGACCACGGGGGATAAATTCCTGTGTTTGAATGAGAGGTGTGGTGTCTTGTTTGTTGTGGTTTTGGCTTGTGTGAACATCCCCGCTGCTTTCCGTCAGTCTGTACCTTCAGGGAAAACGAAGAATGAGTAATATGACAGCGCATGATGGCATCAGGTATATGCTGTGTATTTGTTTGGCAGTGGGCAGGAGCGCTTTGCAGGATTTGCATGCAAGAGCAACATTGAGTAATGAGGAAAAACAGAAAGGGAAGTTCCCCAAATAAGAGACCAAGAATTTATTTGGAGTGTTTACAACTGTAGTGTGGAAGAAAGCTTATTTCTGCTAGTTTTAGGATTTACAATTTGTAAGAGCCATAATTGGATTTAAAGGGCACATATTTTACCCCTTTTTTTATATTTAATATAAGTCTTTTGTGTCCCCTGACTGTGTCTGTAAAGTTCCAGCTCAAAACACTCTTCAGATTATTGATTATAGCTTTCAGTAGTTTGTATATTATAGCTTTAAACAGCTTGTTGCTGTTTTTGTGTACTGCGCCTTTAAGGCTAGTTCTCCCCACCCACCGTTCCCACGTGCCTGTCAGCGTGCCTCAATCTCCGCCCTCTGCTGCGTCAGACAACAGACAGATGTAAAGGAAGCAGATCTCACATAACGTCTGTGAGAAATATTACAGTAAGACGTCCACAAACAGGGATTGAAGCGTCTTCTTTTATAATCGTCCTTACACGCGGCTGTGATGATGAAGTAAAGAAGAAATAAATTGCTGTAGTTCATTAACATGCACTGTTTTAAACACGTGTTAAACTTGTGAAACTCACTCTTGATCACATCTGATGATGACTGATGATCACAGAGCGCTGAACGTATCTTTTATTCCCGGTTGCTTTGCGCCTGTCCTGTCTTGTTGACACAATTATATGCACTACTACGGAGACGTCAAGGATACGTCAAGTTGCGGTCGGTCTCAAAACCGCTCCAATTGGTCCACCGTATTTATGCTGTTAAATTGAAAAACAAAAAGGACTGGGTGTTTATATCACCCCAATATGATGGTATATACACTATACCTACACATATGTCTGTCTAAGCAGCTTTAAAAAAGTAGATTTTTCAAAATAGGTGCACTGTAATATAATTTATTAATAGTGCTCTGATTCATGTACAGTTTACACATGTTTATATGCTTAGTTGTGTACATTTGTTGATTTCACCCCTACTCCTTTGTTTGTAATGGTATGCTCCGCCCTTATTGACTGTTTAAGTTATATAAGGATCTTGAAAAACTCAAAAATATCGATAAGGTTTATTGTTATACTGTTTGGAAATTCAGTAAACATCCTTAATGCAAAGAAACCCGAGTCAATTTATTGCCCGGCTGATTTTGAAATTCTAATAGTACACAGTTCATTTGTCTATTGGGAAATGACAAGAAATAGAAGAAGAGTAAATAGTCAAACTACTTGCTTTACACACCAGTGTGCTTATGACTATACTTATATATATACTTATAATATATGTAATATAATGGGAAAATATCAGTTTGTACGAGTCAGGTTGAGCTTTATTGTCATTCAGCTACATGTGTGGATGTAAAGTGGAATGAAATGTTGACCACGATGCTACATGAACAAACATAATCGTAAATATGAACACAACACTGGATGCAAAAGCTATTTTAATCAATTCCTCTTCATCTTTATTTGTATAGCGCTTTCACAATGTAGATTATGTCAAAGCAGCTTCACATAGATTATAGTAGATTGAGACAGTGTCAGTCCAGTTTTCAGTGTTGAAGTTCAGTTTAGTTCAGTTCAGTGTGGTTTAGTATTCACTGCTGAGAGTTTAAACACTGAAAAGTAATCCATCGATGTGCAGCCCTGCAATACCCGAATTAAGCGATCCAGTGGCAACAGCGGCGAGGAAAAAACTTCACCAATTGGCGAAAGTTAGTTAAGTTAGTTAAACTTTATTGTCCTTGACAGGAAATTTGCCTTGGGCATCAACATATTGCTGCAGACATCCCTTAAAAGCAAACAATAAAAACAATACAAAATCCAGTAGTTACAATAGTTATAATGCTCATTAAAGGGCCACGAAACCCACCTGGCTCAGCTGGGTGTTTTTACACCTACAGTCTGGAAAAGCTCAGGAAAGTGGTCGTGTCCAGCTCTGTTTAGGTGGGAGTGTCAGGGGAGGGAAAGAGGGAAGGTTTTGCATAAAGATGGGAGTTTCTATTTGTGCACGCGCTCATTTTCAAACAAACAACGCACACACACAGATGCAGGGGGAGAAAGAAGTGACTGTTTACATTGACATCAGTCATCTAATTATTAGCCAAATTATTAATTTGTTGACTTTAACGGCAGTTTGGCACTTATACTTTAATCCAGGAACATTTCCTGCATGTCCCCCGTGACAAACGAGGTGTAAGAAACTATTAAGAGTGTTGTTTTAATGGAGTGTTTGATACCGCGCAGCGTAAGGGAGAAATAAAAACCCTCCACAGACTATCCTGTCACAAAATGCGGCGAAAATTCTACACAAGCAAATTGTTTGACTGCAGTGTTTACACTCGGAGAGCAGAATTTACAGCGGATCTTTCAGTCTTTAATATTGTACAGATATTAACGTACTGCAAACTCGGTAACAGTTAATAATTTTGACAAAGGTCTGTCTTTAAACACTGACAGAGTTACGAACTCTACGAGCTACTATCTAACTACGAACTAACTTTGCCATCTGAATAAACAAGCAGAGAGCACTGATGGCTTACCAAATCTGTAGACCAGGACAATAAACGTAAACTGGAGCGGCGTCTGTTTTAAACCATTTTCAGATGCGGAAAGCTCTCGGGTGAAAAATAAAGTTTCTTACAAACGCATTTCTGCTGCGCGCGCGTGTGTGTCCAGCTGTGCTCTCATAGCGGGAAATGAAGACTAAACCTGCAGCAGATAAACACAACACTGGCGACCTGCGTCTCCTTCCACTTGTTTTGGAAGCACAACGTGGCGTCCCTGCCGTCTGGACACTGCAACACATACACACAGTCTTCGAAGCTCTCGTGCATATTAATGAGTTGCACCGCATACACAATAGAGCGCACTGATTGGCTTGAACAAAGACTATCTCATGAATTAATGCCAGACACTCAGAGATGTCAGAATGTTCTGGTCGGGACAGGCGTCCACTGTGCTCGCTGGAGGATATGCATAGATCTCATTGGCGTGACGCAGCCTCAAAAATTCGTTTCAAACCGGAAGAACGAATTTGCTCGAAATAACGCAAAAACAACCAATTTTCACTTTTTAGTCAATTATATGTGTCCTAATAGTGTTTATAGCAGCGTGGGACACATATATGACTGTCAACAGCTCAAAACATGTGTTTTGGTGTTTCGTGGCCCTTTAAGATAAACTGTTGTTAAGTAAACCCACTAAAACTGGTACAAAGGATCTCTTATATCGGTTCAACCTACACTTTGGGACTCTATATCTCCTAACAGAGGGAAGCAGTTCATAATGTTGAAACAAAAAATGAGTTTGAAAGTGAAGGATTAAAAAAATCTCGAGAGAAACCAGGCTCAGTTGGGCACGACCATTTCTCTTATGGCCAAACGTCTTGTGCAGAGTAGCAGTATAGGCACCAGAGGCTGGAGAACGCTGGACGTCCATCGTGGAGAAGCCACTGGTGGGAGTGCTCTCCGGCTTGGAGTGGTCTCCGGTGTGTCCCACACAAAACTAACTTACTGGAGCAGTGATCTAACGATACATATACTATAAATAGTTAACTATACACACACAACCTAAGACAGACTACACAGGAGTGAAGGGAAGTTTGGATCATTTTACTGACTCTGACCTTTGAGTCTTGTTCAGTGTAGAGCCCTGCACGAGCCTTAAATCTAAGCCCGAGCCCGGCCCTGGCCCGAGACGCACAGGCTGTAGCCCGGCCCTTGTCCGACAGCTTATCAAAATTTTTGGCCCGAGTCTGACCCGAAGCCCGTTTTTTTTCCGTTAAACATCTTAGCCTATACAGCCATTAAAACAGACCAGATTTTTATCAGAATGATTTAGAGAAATTATTGCAGTTTTTTTGTTTGTTTTTTATGGAGAAACTTTAATGATGGAGGAGAGACCTTTTAAGTTATTATAAATTAAATTAATAAAGGGACCAAGTCGAAAAGAAAATGAATGAATGAATGAATGAGAAATATATAAAAAAGGTAACAAATTATGTCATAATAAATGCCTTTAAACAATGTAGCCTTTGACAGTAAGCATCAGTGTTTCTTGAGATGTTGCGGGGGAAGGAGGCGGGGCAGTGCTGGATTTGTGCGTACCGCAGGCCCCTTGGACTTGCATGTTGTGCATTGTGCATAACCAGTCGGCTCATTATTTAAAGTTGTCACTATTTGAAAAGTTGACCAGACCTTTCCTCTTTCAGTTTTCACAGTTTCACGTGATTAGAAATCTCTATAGGCAAGGCATCACTAGCGCTTCCGGACCGCAGGCATTAGATGTCATTAAACTTTTTTTGACGTTTTTTTATGAAGCAGGCCCGAAGCCCGATATGTACACTAGCTAAGACGTGAAAATAGGCCCTAAGCCCGGCCCGAGGGGCACAAAAAAGTCGGGCCCCGACAGGCTCGGGCTCAAATGCAGGGCTCTAGTTCAGCGAGGTAAACTAATCTTTTAAGTAATGTTTATTTTTGATGACCAATCACAATCACTTGCCTAACTAACCTAGTTAAGCCTTTAAATATTACTTTAAGCTGTATAGAAGTGTCTTGAAAATATTATGTGTCATCATCATGTCAAAGATAAAAGAAATCAGCTATTAGAAATGAGTTATTAAAACTATTATGTTTAGAAATGTGTTGAAAAAACTCCTCTCTGTTAAACAGAAATTAGAGAAAAAATGTACAGGGGGGCTAATAATTCTGACTTCAGCGGTTCATGAATAGATCTTTTGTTTTGATTTTATCAAGTTGCAAAATCCCAAAGAGACGAAGCACTTTTTATTTGTGAAGTGTTTAATTTACTGATTTGGCCAAAGCAGACATCACTGCCAGATTATTTAATACATAAAGGATTGTTTTTTCCCCCGTATAATTTTTCTGCGTATGCCTGGCTTCGAAAAAGCAGAGAGGGTGCACAAGCCATGTGCTGCTGCATCATATGACATTTTCCAGTGAAAGCCAATGGGGTGGCATAAGCGATCATCTTTGAGCTTGACGAATGGTTCATGCTTCAGATCGCGTGTTTTTGGAAGGAAACCATGTCTGAATTTTCACCAATTAAATGTGTTTTTGCATGTGAGCTGCATGGTGCTGGCACGTCATTTACTCGAGCAGATGGCTTTTAGGTCTTGATAAATAAACATGATTTAGATTGTCTAGCTTCAGCGAAAGATTTTACTGAAGAGTTTTTTTTTGTTTTGGTTGACTGTGTATGTGGAGTGATGGGATTTTTAACAGCAACACTGTAACTCATATAGAAATAAATCACCCCAAAATGAAACTCTGTCATCAGTTGCTCAAAGCTGATTTATTTTTTTTAAATCTGATCACTGCATGCTTTTTTTCTGCAAACATTTCCAGAAATTCACAACATTTAACTGTAATTTTTCACAGTAAATTACATTTAATGTCACTTCACAGGATTTTACTGTGAAAGTTCACAGTAATATATTGTAGGTGGAATGTTATTGTGAAAGTAATGCAGTTGATGTAATCACAATAATTTACTGTAAATAAGGCTTAAAAATGTGTTCACCTGTTAATGATAGTAATTTAAACTTTTAAGCCAAATCATTATTTTTATTCAAGAAGCTGCATCTGTATTGGTATTTTACTATTTATTTATCTGTCGCAGCCCCAAAACAATTTAATTATAAATTCTATATGTTTTACTCCAAAATTAAACTCATTCATACTTGTTTGAAACGACATGAAGGATATAGTCATTTATTATTTTTCTATAATTATTTACTGTACATTTTATACAGAATTATCTGTATTTTTAAGGTGTTAAATATTGTGTCAAGATATTGTTTTATGGTTGTTTTTGAGGCTTCTGTAGTTTTCAGACTGCAAAATAAATGTGTAAAATTGAGGTGTTTTTGTATTTATTTAATGTTAAATTGACATATTGATTAAAATTCTACAGTAATCTGTTATATAATTGTAACTTTACAGTTAAATTAAGTATTTCAACTGCAACCTACTGCTATATCACAGTAATCTTATTGCCATTAATTGTAACTTTACAGTTAAATTAAGTATTTAAACTGCAACTTACTGCTAAATCACAGTAATCATGTTGCCATCAATTGTAACTTTACAGTAAATATAGTTATTTCCACAAGAGAATACTGTGAGATCACAGTAATGGAATTTACTTTCTACTGTGAAATCACATTATATGACTGTAATCTCACAGTAATTTAATGTAGAAAAATCACAGCAATATATTGTGAACTACCTCACAGTAATTTATTGTGAATTTACATTTTGTAATTTACTGTGAAAGTAATGCAATTATTAGCTAGTAATTTACTGTGAATTTTAGGTCCAATTTTTTACAGTGCAGCCAAAGTCCTTTTAAGGCAAGTCATTTCACTTGTTGGGCATCTTTGAAACGCCTCTCGGGCATTCTGTCTAAATGGGAAAACATCAAATCCTCCAAAACTTGAATCACAAATAATGTTAAACAACAACTGCCTCATAAATTTAGTTTCTAAACATCCGAATCAAACAAAATCTGCATATTTTCTGGTTGCCCTAGCTAATGTGCAATACCAAACATCATTTATAGCTGTTCTACGCATGGTGGCTCAGTGGTTAGCACCGTCGTCTCACAGCAAGAAAGTCGCTGGTTTGAGCCTCGGCTAGGTCAGTTGGCATTTCTGTTTGGAGTTTGCGTGGGTTTCCTCCGGGTGCTCCAGTTTCCCCCGCAGTCCAAAGACATGCACTATAAGTGAATTGGATGCACTAAATTGGCCGTAGTGTATGTGTGTGTGTGAAGGAGAGAATGTATGGGTGTTTTCCAGTTCTGGGTTTTGGCTGGAAGGGCATTCATAATGTGCTGGAATAGTTGGTGGTTCATTCCGCTGTGGTGACCTCTGAAATAGAGACTGAGCCAAAAGGAAAACGAATGAACATGCAATACTATAGGCTCTAAATGACCAGGAGAAATGCAGGAACATCAGATTTCTCCATATATATCCTCTGTGGGTTCGGCTGAAACGGAGGACAGCTCTGCTTTTGAAAGATCTGCCCAGACGTGTGGCAGATCGAGCTGAAACGGAGAAGTGGTCTGTTTAAAAGATCGTGCTTCCCTCTGAACGGCCACAGGTGGCCAATAAAGAGGACGTTGGAGGACAGCTGCCAGTGATCAAATCAAAACAAACTATGCATGCTATGCAAACACAATACACAGCATGCAGTGGCATGAAGACGGATTATAAATACTCAAATTACTGTAAATGAGCTGTTTTTTATGCAGAAGTGTGTACTTGAGTATATTTTCATTGATGTACTTTTACTGCAGTCATTATTTTGTTCATTTATTTATTCTTGTCTACAGTTGAAGTCAGAATTATTAGCCTTCCTGAATTATTAGCCCCCCTGTATATTTATTTCGCCAATTTTTGTTTAACACAGATTTCTAAACACATTTCTAAACGTAATAGTTATGATAACTCATTTCTAATAACTGATTTCTTTTATGTTTGTCTTTATGACTGCACATATTATTTTTCTAGATATTTTTCAGGATACTAGTATGCAGCTTAACTCTTTAAGTTGCACTCCTTGAAAATATTTTTTTGACCCACATCTTGTATTGAACAATATGCTGGCACAACTCTGATAAAAAAAGCAATTTAAATAATAATAATAATAATAATAATAATAATAATAATAATAATAATAATAATAATAATAATAATAATAATAATAATAATAATAATGATAATAATAATATTAATGATAACAATAATAATAATGTGTGTGTGTATAAATGTTTCCCAGAGATGGGTTGTGGCTGGAAGGGCATCCGCTGCGTAAAAAATATGCTGGATAAGTTGGCGGTTCATTCCGCTGTGGCGACCCCGGATTAATAAAGGGACTAAGCCGACAAGAAAATGAATGAATGAATAATAATAATAACAATAATAATAATAATATTAATATTAATATTAATAATAATAGTAATAATAATAATTAATTAATTCATTTTCTTTTTGGCTTAGTCCCTTTATTAATCCGGGATTGCCACAGCAGAATGAACCGACATATCCAGCTTTTGTTTTTACGCAACGGATGCCCTTCCAGCCGCAACCCATCTCTGGGAAACAATTTAGCCTACCCAATTCACCTGTACTGTATTTCTTTGGACTGTGGGGGAAACCAGAGCACCTGGAGGAAACCCACACGAACACGGGGAGAACATGCAAACTCCACACAGAAATGCCAACTGACCCAGCCAAGGCTCGAACCAGCGACCTTCTTGCTGTGAGGCGACAGCACTACCTACTGCACCACCGTGTCGCCCACAATAATAATAATAATAAAAATAAAAAAAATAATAAAAAAATAATAATAACTAATAATAATAATAATAATAATATATATATTCATTTTCTTTTCGGCTTAGTCCCTTTATTAATCCGAGGTCGCCACAGCGGAATGAACCGCCAACTTATCCGGCATTTGTTTTACGCAGCGGATGCCCTTCCAGCCACAACCCATCTTTGGGAAACACATCCATTCTCATTCACACACATACACTATGGACAATTTAGCTTACCCAATTCACCTGTACCGCATGTCTTTGGACTGTGGGGGAAACCGGAGCACCCGGAGGAAACCCATGCAACCACGGGGAGAACATGCAAACTCCACACAGAAATGCCAACTGGCCCAACCGGGACCTGCCCCAACCGGGGATCGAACCAGCGACCTTCTTGCTGTGGGGCGAACGTGCTACTCACGCGCCACCGTGGCGCCCATAATAATAATAATAATAATAATAATAATAATAATAAATTTAATAATAATAATAATAATAATGATAATGATAATAATAATAATAATAATAATAATAATAATAATAATAATAATAATACATTTTATTTAAAGTGCCTTTCAAGAAACCCAAGGTCACTGTACAACATCATATACATTAAATAATTAAAAATTAACTGACAGTACAATAGAGACATGATACGGAGTGTAGTACGCAGTTATAAAGAGTAAGTTATTTTGAACAGATGAGTTTTAAGTCTGGATTTAAACAGAGGGAGAGAGTCGATGTTGCGGATGTCAGGAGGAAGAGAATTCCAGAGTTTGGGAGCAGAGCGACTGAAAGCTCTGCTCCGCATTGTGCTGAGACAGGCAGAGGGAACAGAGAGGTAAATGGAGGAGGAGGATCTAAGGGAGCGGGAATGAGGGGTGATATGGAGAAGATCAGACAAGTAAGGAGGTGCGAGGTTATGGATGGCCTTGAATGTATGCAGGAGGATTTTATATTCGACTCTGGGTTTGATCGGGAGCCAGTGCTGATCTTGTAAAATAGGGGTGATATGGTGAAAAGAAGGAGTTTTGGTGATGATGCGGGCAGCTGAATAATAATGATAACCTATGGATGGTCCACCAGGGGGTTACAGTGTCCGTTAAAGGGTTTTAAAGTGACGCGTTGAGCATGAAATTATTTACATTTTAAATAAAATAAATATTAAAATAATAATAATAAAATAATAAAATAAAACAAATAAGACTTTCTCTAGAAGAGCAAAATATTATAGGAAATACTGTGAAAAAATCCTCGCTCTGTTAAACATAATTTGTGAAATATTTACAAAAGAAAAAAAAAATACAGGAGAGCTAATAATTTTGACTTCAACTGTACGTTGATTGGCTAAGTAGAACAATCAGACCTGTGATTCCAGTCTAATGAAATCTTGCTTAAAAATCGCATCAAACAGATTGACTTCAAGACACAGACACTTTATAAATGCAGCAAACATTGTCCAAAAAGATGCAAAATCATTAAACGCAATGAGCGAGAGACTGTTTAGATGATGAGAATGAAAGCAGCAGATACTTCACCTCAGATCGTGAAAATAAAATAAACCCTTTGAAATTGAACTTTAGAACTAAACACGTATGAGTGATTCAGCATCTACATTTAATGATGTTAAAGAGGGTTAATATGCATTAAATAGATTATAAACCTTACCGTTTTGTGAGTGAGTGCATATTCTGTGCTTCTGAATGGCTGTGTTTACATTTATGTCGTGTTTCATCTGGTGCAAACAGCCAAATTGCTTATCACTGCTATCTCGTCACGTGACATGTTGTTAGGACACGGGGTTACAATGTAACCTGCTCACTTAATGTTTACGTTCGTTATATTTATATGGTCACACTTTATTTTGATGGTCCGTTATTTGTTGAATTTAAGTTACATTGCAACTAATTCTCAATAGATTATGAGTAGACTGTTAGGTTGGGGTTAGTGTAAGTTGACATGTACTTTCAAAGTTACATAGTTTAAAATAGGGTAACAGTCAGTTAAACTATAGTATAACACATACAGCTGTCTAAATAAATAGGCTATAAAATACACAGTTGATGTAGGCCTATTAAATATTATTTAAAAACTGTACTGAAATAAAAAAAAAAGCACAAGAAAGAATGCCGCTTTGAAACAGAAACTCATTTGATCAAAGTGTTTCAAATTTAGGCAGCAAAAAAATAGTTAGCCTACTAGAGAAATTTTATTTCTGCTGGGATCTGAGCTGTATTGGCTTACCAGCAAGCATGAGCAGAATGGAGCGCTGGCTTTGGCCGGTTTGCACGACCTGCATAGAGGAATGTTTAGCGGAGCGTCACACCTCTCTGCTTTTGCTCACGTGACTCTGGCTGCTGCAGTACATGTTCACTATGTTACTTAACTGCCCCCTGCTGGTAATGTCCTTCTTGTGTTAGACCATGTTCTGCTTTGTCACGAAATACTGCAGTAAGATGCGACACCACTTTAGATTACTTGCACGTTCTTAGTAGCCATATCTGTATAGTCAGTTAAATGTCTGTTGAATGTCAGTATCAACAGATATCAGGTAGACAGTCTACTAATACTCAAATGGACCATCGAAATAAAGTGCTACCATTTATTTCATTTGCCATTTAATAACCACTCCACGTTAAACTGAATTCACATCTCGTTTCTGAGTCTGCTACTGTCCACCGGAGGTCGTATTTCGGTCACGGACGCATGCTTTCAGAGCCTTTCTGAACGAATGAATGAATGAAATACGCTGTTTTCCATCAAGGCAACCCGGAGTGCTAAAATGTAATAGGCTAAACTGGCATTGGGCAGGTTAAAACTACCAAAACAAAGACAGCGTTCCGGCACGGAAAGCCAATCTGTCAACATCGGGATGTGACAATAAGGGATATGGAATATCTGACCCCAGCATTGTTTTTCAGATAAACAAGAATGTTCACTTAGCATGTTTCTTAAATATCTGCAAACATATTATGGTGTTTTTACGCTTTAGAAGAGTGAAAAACTTACAGCACCATTAATTAACATGTTTTTACAGTGCAGATAGCACTATAGCTTTCAGTACTAAGTAAATCATCAGCATTAATTTTTGCTATAAAATTTTCTGAATAGACAGATTTAAAACATTACATTATTAGTAAAATAGTTAAAGATTACATTATTGCGTAATGGTATTCCTTTTTTCATATAAGAAGTAGTTACGTCAATTCAGTTTAAATTGAACATTATGCAACAGACCGTATGCTATTCTGTACGAAATATAAATAATTGAGAGCAGAAGACCTCCAGGCTAAACAGAAAACAATCGTGTGCCACAGGAACAGCTTTGGATAATACGTACCACATTGCTCTAGATGTCTGGAGATGTCATGTTTGGTTTGATATTGACTAGATCAGATTGCAGTTTGCATAAGAGGCACGAGAGAAAACCAGTTTAGACCCTCAAAGAAAGTTGGTGGTCTGGCTCAATAACAATCCCTTCATCCTTTTAATGAATGTCGCGTCTATCTCGCTTTGTTTAGCTCAATGGAGAGGTAAACATCAGCCAATCTCAGCGTGTTTACTGACTGATCTGCTGTGGTCAAATCACGAGCGCATCATTTCTATCTACTGTACTGCAAGTTTTCCAAGCCGTATCGTCAGCTCACCATTCTGAACTCCTGCAATAGCTAGAGTCGGAGAAATATGATTACATTGCAGCGTTTGACTGGTGTTTAAGACTTGGCCGCCTGACGGTCCACGGCATATGGAGGATTGACTTCATCATGCGCTGTGGTGAACTGGGAATATCAGTGTACATTGATTATGAATGCAGAAAGAAGTTCAATACGTATAGAGCCAACCAGCAATTACAAGGGAAAGCGCTTCACATGCAGCCTGAGCAGCACAATTAGACTGACGGAAGAGTCAAATGATTCCAGATCTACGATTTGAAGCCAAGTGGTTCAAAGTTTATGGGTACTTTTCACTATTATGTGCAACTCGTGAGCGTTAGGTGATCAAGCATTGTGTTTTCTCATTGTTGCTGTTGAGTTTTGGCGTAAGAGTTTGGTTTTGTTTAACAAATTGTCACGATTTGTTGATGAGATGAATACAAAAAGGTAGGATTCAAGTGCATTTAATGAAGAAATAATCGTGCAGATAACAGAAAAAGAACGAGGCATCCAAAAATCAAAGTATCAAAAGAACAATAATAAACAAACAAGATACTAAGGCAAGATACAGGAACCCAACGCATGAACAACATACCATACAAAAACAAACGACTCAGTAACAACAAAAGCGTGCAGGGTGTATATATAGTCCAAACAATCAACAGTGACAGGATTCAGCTGGGTGTGTGATCAGTGGAAGGGAAGCCTAGTGTATGTGTAGCAGAATGAAGGGATTTGTAGTTCATGATTGAATTGTAGTTCACCAGCAATCTCTGCAGTCCTCGATCACTGGTGAACATGACACAAATAGCTTTACATTTAATTGCCTAAAGTCGAGAAGGCACAAATTTGTGAAGAAATAAGAAAAGTGCTAATGTAATGCTCATCAAAGCCCATCAAAAGTAGAGTAGGGCGTCACAGTGGGTAGCACAATCGCCTCACAGCAAGAAGGTCGCTGGTTTGATCTGGGTCAGTTGGCATTTCTGTGTAGATTTTGCATGTTCTCCCGGTGTTCGCCTGGGTTTCCTCCGGTTTCCCCCACAAGTCCAAAGACATGCGATATAGGTGAATTGGGTAAGCTAAATTGTCTGTAGTGTATGTGTGTGTGTGCGAATGAGTGTGTATGGATGTTTCCCAGTAATGGGTTGCAGCTGGAAGGGCATCCGCTGCGTAAAAAGATATATGCTGAATAAGTTGGTGGTTCATTCTGCTGTGGTGAGCACAAATTAATAAAGGGATTGAAAGAAAAGGAATGAAAAATTAGAGTAAAATTTAAATACTAAAGTTCATAGCTTTATTTTTGAAACAGAAGCCTTTCGTATTTGTGACCCTGGGTCATACTGTATATGTCAAATTTTAGAAATTGAGATGTACAGTATACATCCCCTGAAAGCTGATTAAAGAAGCTTTCCATTGATGTTTGGGCTGTTGGGATTGGACAATATTCACAACTATTTGAATATCTGAAATCTGAGGGTTCAGAATGATCTAATATTGAGAAAATCACCTTTAAATTTGTCCAGTTTCCATTCTTAGCCGTGCGTGTTAGTTATCAAAAATTGTGTTTTAATATGCTGAAAGCTGAATGAGTATATATCAGTTTGTTTGGGCTGTTGGGATTGGACTACTTGTTGGGATTCACAACTATTTGACGGTTCAGAAAAATCAAAATATTTAGAAAATCACCTTTAAATTTGTCCAAATCCTGTTTTTAGCCATGCATGTTACTAGTTAAAAATGACCTTTTGATAGATTTACACAATAAAATATACTAAAGGTCTTCATGGAAGATGATCTTTACCTAATTTTAACCATACAAAGTATTTTTGCCTATCCCCTCCCCATAAAATCGCAGTGCAGCATGCGTCTTTTGTGATCCAGGGTCATCACAAAAAAAACATCTTCAGTTTCCTAATAGCTAGATGATAGCGCTGATTAAAAACAAACAAACTAATGCTACATTTTACAATGCAGCTGATTGTAGGCATTTACAAAGTAACAGAGTTTATATAAATATAGTGGTGTAACATTTTAGTAAATTTGCTAAAGTTCATAACTTTATATTTGAAACAGAAGTCTTTTGTATTTGTGACACTGGGTCATACATGTCAAATTTTACAAATTGAGATGTAAACATTCCCTGAAAGCTGATTAAAGATGCTTTCCGTTGATGTTTGGGTTGTTGGTATTGGACAATATTCACAGCTATTTGAATATCTGGAATCTGATGGTTAAGAAAGATCAAAATATTGAGAAAATCACCTTTAAATTTATATAAATTCCAGTCTTAGCAGTGCATGTAAGTTATCAAAAATTGAGTTTTGATGGATTTATGGAATAACGTTTACAAAATGTCTTTATAGAAGATGATCTTTTCCTAATTTTGACCCATACAATGTATTTTGGCTGACCTCCCAGTGCAGCATACACCTTTTGTGATCCAGGGTCACATTTTAAAAACATCTTCTCTTTCCTAAATGTTGGATGATAGTATGGGTTTGACGAGACGAGTCATGAGATTGGGTTCACAAGAAAGAGACGAGATTTTTATACTATTTTTTGGCATCCTTAATGATCCTCGATGATGAAATATATGATCCTCAGTGATGAAATATATGAATGGAACTTTTATTCACCTTTTTTTCTTCACCTTTTATTCAAATGACCCCTTCAATACTGTATGTAAAACAAGAAACAAAAAGCTTGAGTTTTGACTGCATACACTCTGTGGAAGAACCCTTGGCCAATCACACAGCAACCACAGATATATTTGATTTTGATTTTTGATTTGATTTGATTTGATTTGATTTGATTTGATTTGATTTGATTT